>CP126896.1:100117500-100565000 GCA_030440675.1 Furcifer pardalis | reverse complement strand
GCAAAGAACTGGGGGTCTTAACCAGGGTTTCCTAACCTTAGGCATGCAGGTCAGATCCAGTATATAGCATCATTTCATGTGGCCCTCATAACCCTACAAATCATTCAGAAAACTAAATGGCCACCCCTTTGAAGCTGTTGGGACAAAATGGAAAAAAAACGGCAGGACAAAATGGCCATCTGACCCTCAAAGCTGACTGAGAGAGCGTGACCAGGCCTCTGGCTTGAAAAGGTTGGAAATCCCTGGTCTAAACAATCGAAATACTGTATGGACAAAACTGAAATGGGCAGATCTCTTTATTCAGGCCCAGGGTTTCGAGTTCTTAGACACTTGGCTTTTAAAAATGTGGTATATTTAGCTCTCTTTGTGTGCTGAATTAGGGCAGCTGTATATATTTTTCAGACAATCTCTTCATGTTTAACAGCTTTTTATGGTAGTATGTCAGAGGAAGATCATGGGTAGAAAAATAAATAAATGTAAATATATGTTGGGAACAGTTTGACCTGTTGAATTTGGCGAGTGTATGAGTGCAGTTTTTCCTTAAGATATTTGAGAAAAATTTACCCAAGTTCACAAATTTCTCCAAAATGAAATTAAACAAAGAAATAAAAATAAAGAAACAACAACTTTAGGGTTGAACAATTTGAATGCAGGCTGAAAGAAAGGAGGCAGGTGTCCAATTCTTAACCACCCATGGGTGAAACACTTTTCATGCTGGTGTAACACAAAGTTATGCTGACAGAAATGTGCCGGATGTTATGGCCAGCAACAAGACTTTGTGCTACTCAATTGTGCAGTTGGTCATGCATCCTTGGCATGACCAATTGAACAATGTGCCAGCTGAATTGTGTCACAGATAGCACTTCCACCTTACTGCTGTTGCAATTACTACGTAAGGTGACTGATCTTCCTTCCAAAATGTGAGTAAGGAAAATAGAAATAAAAGGACTTGTGCATACATTAACAACACTCATGGTTATATTTCCTCTGTAGTCTCAAACACTACAACCACTGTCTTTTGATATGGCAGAAGTTCTGTATGTTTTAGGTGAAGGTAAAGGTTGGCCTTGCTTCAAAGCCAGTTGTATCTGACTCTAAGGTTCAGTGCTCATCTCTGTTTACAGCCAAAGAGCCAACACTGTCTGCATCTGCAGACATTTTCATGGACATGTGGCAGCATGACTAGACACTGGAGTGCGTGGAACGCTGTTTACCTTCCCACCAAAGTGGTCCCTATTTATCTACTTGCAATTTCTTGTTTTCAAACTGCTAGGCTGGCAGGAGCTGGGACAGAGACAGAAGCTCACTCCATCATGCAGCACTCGGGTCTCAAACTGCTGATCTTCCAGTCATCAAATTCAGCATCTTAACCATTAAGCCACCACAGTCCATCTGACCTAAGGACAATAACAGTGCATTTTGCAATACTGTGCTTTGCTCATTTATCTAGATACAATTCATTTATTAATAGACACGGACAAAGAAGAATTGATTAAAACCATATGCTTTTTTATGTTTACAATTTCTTTGATTGCATAACAGTAGACCTAGATTACTTGTTGCTGTTTAGTCACAGTTTAAATTTTCTTGTTGGACTGTGATACTCTAGTGGCAGACTCTAATTTTCATGTCGTCCCTATTGCCATTCTCCTGTTTTGAGAAGTAAACACCTCAGGAAACTTGTGTTTAGTTTTGTGTTTAACGTATGCTGTAGAAAATAGTTGTTGCATTTGCTTCAATGCTATGCTGCTCTTCCTCCTTGCTAAATCTTAAACACAGCTTTGAAATTAAAAGGCCACTTTCATTTCCCCGTGTTTATAAAGCTAATCAATTGGTGCCTTCAAGCAATTATTGACTAATTAAAGACTATCTCACGGAAAACAGAGGAAACATTAGGCTGTCACATGTGGAGTTAACACCACTTCAAGGTATGTATACAACTCAGCCTGCACAGAGCAGCAAGGAAAAATCTGTGGAATTATTACCAGTTTCCAAATTTAAATCACTGCATTGGTTAAATCTGGAATTTAATTCCCAGGAACCCAGTTGTGCACATGTCATGATCTACCTAACCAGCAGTTAACGTGATATCCAAATGGCTAAAAAACCTGCAAGTTGTGCAGAATGTCATCACGGAGGTGTCTATTCATGCAGAGACTCCTCGCTGAATAACAAGTCTAAGGTATCTAAGATAACTCAGTTGCACCCAATTATAATTAGCTTTGTAAATCATTAGGTAAAGGTAAAGGTTTCCCTTGCTCGAAAGCCAGTCGTATCCAACTCTAGGGGTCAGTGCTCATCTCTGTTTCTAAGCCGAAGAGCCAGCGCTGTCTGCTTCTGTAGACGTTTCCATGGTCATGTGGTAGGCATGACTAGACACCGGAGCGCATGGAATGCTGTTACCTTCCCACTGAAATGGTCCCTATTTATCTACTTGCAATTTCTTGCTTTCGAACTGCTAGGTTGGCAGGAGCTGGGACAGAGATGAGAGCTCATTCCGTCCTGCAGTACTCGGGAATCGAACTGCTGACCTTCCGCCTCCCAGTCAGCGTCTTAGTGATTTGAGCCACCCTTAAAAATCAAAATGCTCACCTGTGGGGCCTGTGCCTCACATCTGGAACCATGTAGACCTGTGGTTCCCAACATGGGGCACACGCCCCACGAGGGGGGAATTGATTTTAAGGGGGCCATTTGGAAAGGAGCCTCATTCAGACATCCCCTAAAAATCCTTTCAACCCAGAGTAATCTCTGACATGAAATTATTATTATTTGGAAGCTTGTCTAGACCAAGTTAATGGTCTTTTAGGCTTCCTCCATGTGATTAGGTGTTCACTTTTTTAATAATAAGAATTATACATCAAAAGGGGCGGGGGTCAGGATTTTAGAGATGATTAGGTAGGATATGCCCAAAACAAGTTTAGGAACCACTGCTCTAAACTTTACGATCTGATACTTGTTTATATGATTTTATGATGGTTTGTTTTTTTCCTGACTATATATATAGTCAGAACTGGAATAAAGGAATAAAAATCTATTGTTTCATTGGCTGACAGGCCTTTTGGTGTTTGGCCTATTTATTTCTCTTCTGTTTCCTGTCAATGTCTCATGGAGTGTAAAACCCATTACAGAAATATACCTTATTAAACAATTTAAATGAGTTTAAAAACATTTCCAAAGTGTATCACAAAAATAGTGAAATCAATGCCTGTGTAGCCTGAGAAAATGCTATTTCATGCCTAAACACCTCATAATTTATATCTCCAAAGAAGAAATATTAGACAGGCTGACTGACTGGAGGAAGCCACAGTATTTATTTATTTATTTATTTAAATTTCTATACCGCCCTCCTCGCTGAAGGCGACCCAGGGCGGTTTAACACAGCCTAAAAACATCAAAACAGTACTAAACAGGCTAAAATTCTAAAAGTTCTCAAAATCCACAATTAAAACCAATTAAAACTATGACTAAAACTTTGTATGATCTAAAACTTAAAAACTTAAGGGAGCGGGGGGGGGGAGGTCAAACCAGCCAGCAGGCTGAGGTTGCTGTGCCTCCAGCACCCCAGACCTGCCCTGCCAGCCAGATTTTTACATCCTTCCAAAAGGGCAGCAGCTCTGCCTGGAGGCGCAGCTCAGTTGGCAGGAGGTTCCACAGGGCCGGAGCAGACACAGAGAAGGCCCTCCTTCTAGTGCTAGAGAGATGAGCCTCTCTAGCTGATGGCACAACCAGAGAGTCTCTCTGGTCTGCTCTAGTGGGACGGGCAGATGTCCTTGGGACAATGCAGTCTCTCAGGTATCCTGGCCCCCTACCATGTAGGGCTTTGAAGGTAATAACCAGCACCTTGAATTGCACCCGGAGACATACTGGCAGCCAGTGCAGCTCCCGAAGCAATGGTGAGGCACGAGCATAAAGCCCGTACCACATCACGACCCGGGCAGCCACATTCTGAACCAGTTGCAGCCTCTGAATGGTCATCAAGGACAGCCCCATGTAGAGCGCATTACAGTAATCCAGTCTGGAGGTGACCAAACCATGTGTGATCATGAGCAAGGAGTCCCGGTCTAGGAGAGGGCGTAACTGGCGTATTACACGTAGTTGTGCAAAAGCCCTCCTGGCCACGACCGCCACCTGCTCTTTGAGCAGTAGTCATGAGTCCAAGAGGACCCCCAGATTATGCACCGGGTCTGTTTGGGGCAAAACTGCCCCATCCAGAACCAAAGATGGTAACTCCCATGATAATGCAAGACTCCTGACCCATAGCCACTTAGTCTTGCCGGGATTCAGCTGTAGCCCGCTGTCCCCCATCCAGACCCTAACAGCCTTTACCTTGCAAGATCTGGACAAGATTGTCAATGATAGGACCATCTCAATGTCATTGCTATTAGTCAGAAGCAATTTGATGACACAACAATACTTTGTAGTCATCTTAATTTATGTAAAATGTTGTACATACTTATTTGATATGATTTTGAACTCGATGTGAGAATTTATGGTTAGACTTTCTATTCTTGTTATTTGGAAAGCAGGGGAGAAAAGGTATGAATGTTCAGGACACTCTGCATAATGGCAGAGAATGCCTGTTTTAGAGAGCAAATGTGATATAGTGGATGGAGCATGACGCAGCCTTCTCAAAACTGGTACGCTGTAGATGTTTTTCAATACAACTCCAATAAGCCATGGTTGATGTACCTCCAGAAGCTCAGAAAGTGGGGATTGGCCATGGGATGTCCAATACCAGTTCATCCCACCAATCAATTTGTCAAACGTTCTGAGTCCCATGGTCCCACCATTATAAAAGCTAGAAGCCTGTTGTTGGATACTTATATGTTTATTTTATTTATAATGAATGGTAGTTTGGTGGCCAAGGAGAACAGATAATAGTTACCGTTAGCACATCTAACCTTCATAGATAGGTAACATATGATTGTTTGGCATGCTAGTAGTAACTTGATGGGTTATCCATTACCTTTTGGCAGGTAAAATGGCACATCACGCTTCGAGGAAGAAGTGTGCAGAGAAAATTCTAATTATTATGAAAACTGTGTGCCTTGCCCAGACTAGATACCTGTCCTATTAGTACTGAGAACCACTATTTTAGTGAGATTAAGGTCTGTTCGATTCTTTGCAAACTTTTATCTTCTGAATTTTTTAATTTCAAACTGTACCTCAAACTAATTTTTAATTTTTTGCTCAGCTTCAACCAGAATTAGGCCTTGAATACACAGTGGGGAGGTGTCAGCAAGTTGTTGTTGTTTGAGATCAGAAGCTTTATTTTACACAAAGTGCTCGTGGAGGAGGGGATAGCTTCTTGATTGGAATCCCCAGTGGTAAGATTTATAAGAAAATGAGTGTGTTTCAGCTCTCCTAAGATATTCTTGACAGGTCTCTCTAGAGCTGTTGAATTTCCAATTTTGTTATCTTCATCGCCAAAATGCAGAAAGTAGTTTTAGGGCTGAAGATGTGGCACCCAAGGGACTATTGTTTCCCTCGAATCTTGGATTGCTCTTTTGGTATAGTCCCTTGAGCAGTCATAAGGCTTTGTTCTTTGTGTATGAGAATGTGTCCCTTTCATTGTGATGCTGTTCAAAAGAATAGTATGGAAGCTAAATGATTAGAAGGATTAGTGTGTTCTAGTGGGTTTCTTCATTTTTGTCTCTACATTTTTGGGGATGGGGAAGGTATTTGTTAAGTTATTTGTAGCAGTTCCACAGCAAACCAGGGTAGGTTTTAAGTCTTTTTGTTTTAATGCAAGTTTCTCCAGTTCTCCCCTCTTTTTTAGCACATCTAGGCCAGTTGCTTGCGAAAAAGAAAAATATCATTTACTCCCAAAATGAGGTCAGAAGATATATGTTCTCAGAAGTCTTGATAAGATAGCATTAGGTCAATAATAAAGGCAGGAATAATAAAGGGATTGCAGTGGCTCAAGTGCTGACTGGAAGGTGGGAGGTCAGCAGTTTGATTCCCGAGTACTGCAGAATGGAATGAGTGCCTGTCTTTGTCCCAGCTCCTGCCAACCTAGCAGTTCGAAAGCAAGGAATTGCAAGTAGATAAATAGGGAGCACTTCGGTGGGAAGGTAAACAGCATTCCATGCACTCTGGTGTCTAGTCATGTCTGCCACATGACTACAGAAACGTCTGCAGAAGCAGACAACGCTGGCTGTTCGGCTTTGGAACAGAGATGAGCACTGAACCCTCGAGTCAGATATGACTGGCTTTTGAGCAAGGGAAACATTTACCTTTTAAAGGAAGGAAATTCACGTTAGGTACTTTTAAAAGCAAGTAAATAAAGATGGCCTCTCTTCCATCCATGTGGCTGGGAAGATGGAGGCACTCAAAAGGACATCCTCTCCTTCCAATGGCAGAAACAAGAAGAAAGGTCAGAACAAACAAAGGCCTTAAGACATCCAAATAAGTTCAGGTGGCCCTTGGGGCGGGAAGACAGGAACTTTTCTAGTTGGCTACTTAGAGATAAATATTGGAAACAACTTCCTTAAGGCAAGACTGATCTTTTCTGCCTCACTGGTTAGTGTTAGTATTTACTGCATGCTGGAGTTACACTAGAATACTCAACAAAATTAAGGTTGTCAAATAGTTGTTTCCATGAGCTAGGAAGTTTGGTGGAAAAACAAACAATTTAAATGTTAAAAGCTTCAGATTTTGACTCCAACATTGGCAGGTCAGATGGAAGAAATGCTGCTCCTGAAACCCTAGAGCTGGGATGGGCAACCTGCGGTCCACGGGCTGTACCCGGCCCACACCACTAAATAATCTGGCTCGTGCCGCCCCTGAAAGTGGACATGTTTATGACAGCCACAAATGCATTTTACAGCAGCGTTTATGGCAGGGGGAACCACCAGTCTGGCCTGTTCAACTGTCTGAGGGAGCATGACCCGGCCCCTGACTTAAAAAGTTTGGCAACCCATGCCCTACAGAGACCAAGATGCCTGGTGTAAAAATATTCCAAGTATTGTGGCAGGCAGTGCTGAGTTAAATGGGCATAAAGTAGTCTCATATGTTTTTCAGTCCAATTAGGATCAGGTCCTCAAGATTCAGAGAAATAGTACCAGGCCACTGGTAGCTCCAGGATAATCAGAAATGACACTTGTGTGGCAAGGTGTTATACAAGGAGATGCAATCTGCTTATGGGCCAGGGTTGGCAAACCTTTCCCCTTCCAGATGTTGCTGAACTCCAGTCGCTATTATCATCCAGTTCCTGTTATTTTTAACTGTTGGCTATGCTGCCTGAGTTTGGCAGAGCTGAATAATAGCCAGACATTTTCTGCATCTGCTGTCGGCCCTGATTCTAATGAATTCAATTCAAAGTGAAGGCAAACCTCTCCCCCATTTGTGGGGTAGCTAGATACAACATTTTTACTTTCTCTCAAATTCAGTTTGTTTTAATCTCAACTTTTTAAATGTTATGTTTAAATGCTATGTCTGTAGGTGAGAGCCTTGTTGGGGTGCGCAGGGCTTGAACTGTCTAACTGGGCAGTGTTGCCAATGATTTTAGGCCAGGACTAAAACTCACCCAAGCGTTCTCCATCAGATTTCTTGGGCAAGGTGAAAGCAGAGGGCACATGTTATGGTCCACCTAGCCAGTGGGTGACATGATAGCCAAATAGCTAAAAAACTGCATGCAAATGACCTTGCTTTCCCAAGTCCATTTGCATGTGTGGAATGTTTTTGTGGAGATTTCTACAAATGCACAGACTCCTCGTTGAATAACAACTCCAAGGTATCCAAGGTAGGTATGTTTAAAAGAAACACCCTAAATTTGGTTGATTCATCCCTCTGTCCTTGCTTTTCTTGACCTCTCAGCAGCCTTCAATATTGTCGACCATGGTATCCTTCTGGAACAGCTCTGAGGAGTGGGGATCCAGGGCACTGTGTGGTCCTGGTTTGCCTCATTTCTGAAGGGCCAGACCCAGTCAGTGTAGTTGGAGAATGGGATGTCTGGCTCTAGGCCTCTCCAGTATGTGGTGCCTCAGGGCTTGGTGCTCTCACCTATCCTATTTAATATGTACATGAAGCCACTGGGGGAGATCATCTGTTCCCACGGGGTGAGATACCATCAGTATGCTGTTGATACTCAGCTATACATCTCGGCCCATGGTAATCCAAACGGAGCAGTCGGAGTTCTATCTAGGTGTCTGGCTGTTGGGGTTTGGATGAGTGACCATGAGCTACAACTGAATCCTGGCAAGACTGAGTGGCTATGGGTCGGGGGGCCATGTTATCTCGGGAGGTACCATCTTTGGTTCTGGATGGGACTATTTTGCCCCAAACAGACCCTGTGTGTAATCTGGGGGTCCTCCTGGACTCTCAACTCCTGCTCAATGAGCAGGTGGCAGTCATGGCCAGGAGGGCTTTTGCACAATTTCACATTATATGCCAGTTACACCTACTCCTAGATTGGGACTCCTTGCTCATGGTCACACATGCTCTAGTCACCTCCAGACTGGACTATTGCAATGCTCTCTATATGGGGCTGTCCTTGACGACCATTTGGAGGCTGCAATTGGTCCAGAATGCGGCTGCCCAGGTGGTGATGGGATGTGGGCGGTATGCCCATGCCTCATCACTGCTTCAGGAGCTGCACTGGTTACCAGTATGCCTCCGGGTGCAATTAAAGGTGCTGGTAATGACCTTTAAAGACCTACATTGTAGTAGGCCAGGATACTTAAAAGACCGCGTCACCCTGAGAACATCTGTCTGTCCCACCAGAGCAGACCGGAAAAGCTCTCTCATTGTGCCATCTGCTAGGGAGGCTCGTCTCTCTAGCACCAGAAGGAGGGCTTTCTCTGTGTCTGCTCTGACCCTATGGAACCTTCTGCCAATTGAGCTGCATCTCCAGATGGAGTTGCTGTCCTTCAAGAAAGGGCTAAAAATCTGGCTGTCAAAGCAGGTGTGGGGCACCAGCAATGTGATGACCCCTACTTGCTGTCTGATTTTGTAAGAACACCCTCTCCCTCTTTTAATGTCTTTTAATCTGTAGGGGTTAGAGTAATTTTTGATTGGTTTTATTTTCTGTGAGCCACCCAGAGTCTTCAGAGTTGGGTGGCAATATAAATCGGAAAAATAAATAAATAAATAAATAAATAAATAAATAAATAAATAACCATATTTGCCAGCATATAAGATGCAACCCATGATTACCAAATAGCCCACTATAGGCCATCATATATAGTATAACACACACTCAATTTTTCAGTATATTTTAGGGGGGAGTGGGTCTTATTTGCCAGCAAATAGGGTATATTGCAGATGAGTTAATATTTTCATTTTTTTTCCAGATAGTAACTGAAAGGCATGGACTTTGTAAGTACTTGCAGGCACCTGTCCTGCAATTTGAGAAAAGATGTATGTCTGCTCCTATCTTAAAACATGTATGCATCACCCTTAACATAATTTACAATTGCCAAAAACGGGGTTTTTTTTTTTAAAAAAACTTTCTTCAGTTTCTGCTAAACCATATCCTTTCTTAATGATTGTAAGTTGACACTACCCACAGCTTCCTAGCAACAAAAATTTTCATAGCTGTTCCCCAATTATCACAACTACTATACTTTTCTATATGTTATTTCATAGACATCTGGCACAGGGTAATTAAAATTGATACAGGGACATTTCCAAGGCTGTTACAAATTTCCTGCCTGTGTGTAAAGAGGGGGGGAAAGTACGCATAACATCTATATATAATCACACACATCTCTTTCTTACATACCCATACTTTGAATATAATGATGATGTTTTCTGTCCCCGTAGACAAAGTGAGATAATTACCTTAGGAGGCAGAGATTTCATGATGGTCCATTGAAGCCTGTCCTGCAGGGGAAGCCTCTGCCACTTTCCCAGTGAGTTTCACCACTCCCTGGCTATGGGAAATGTTGGGCAGGCTTGCCAAAGCCTAAAAGCTACTCAGATGTTTTCAGGGTGCCTTCACAGTCAGTTAAATCAGTGAGTTCAAGAAGCTGGTTGCAAAACCAGCAGTCAGAAGTTCAGTTCCTCACTGTGCTTCCCAGGAGAAGAGTCATCCTGTGTAGCTTTGGGAAAGCTTCCTGGACTGTCACCAGAAGAAGGGAATGGCAAACCACTTCTGTGTATTCTCTACCTGAAAAACCCTGGAAAGAGTTGGCCTAAGTCAAAATTGACATGTCGGCATATAATGCTAATAATAGCTCTAATTAGGTGCAATGGATACACCAGCAAACCCATATGTGATCCACTCTTTTTAAAAATAAAATAAAATTTGTTTAGGAAATGTATGATGTAGGAAGCAGCCATGAGAAATCATGGCATGAACACATCTGCCGTGACATCTTGAAGGATATCACAGTCAGTCATCACGTTTATGGCTATTGAGCTGCTATAGCAACGTTCCCAACCTCCTGCACTCAAATGCTACAACTCATGCCATCCCTGGTGATCATGGTCATTGAGGACAATTGGAAGCGCTGGCAGAGAGATGGATGCACCAAAGGCTTTCTTCAATAGAGAATGTGTTCACTGCTGCATAATAATTTCCATGTGTTTGACCACCCCCTCAGCTCGCAGCTCCTTTGATTTTATCCTTTTCATCTTCCATGACTTTTAAGACATTCTTTTCTCAACAATAGAATTTTCCTCAAAATATTGAAAAACTGATCTTGTGACATTTGAAGAAACCCCTTTATCCCTGCTCGTTCTTTGCTGCTATTCACAATTCTTTTCCTCTTCTTCTCTAAAACGACTCAAAATATGTTAGGAAAGGTTTAATGGGGAAAAGAACAAAGCATGCAAATGGTATATATTTCAAGATCAATGTATTTACTGATGAGCAGAAAGTACCATGGTGTACTTCATTATGATTCTCCTGTTTAAATGATTTGCATGGATAGCTTTCTTCTAGAATGTTTAATTCAAAGCAGTGAAGTCTTAATAACCCAAAGTTAAATTTCACTGACAATCCTCAGAATTCAGTATTATTAGAATGAGAAAAGGCCTGAGGATAAGACAGAATGATGATCATTGAGCAGGCTATTCAAGAAAGGGCCATGTCCTCATCCAATATGAAAATGGCTATAAAGATGCAGAGAATTATCCTGAGATCAGTAGATGGTGGGACTCAGAGGTGAAGAATACCTCCAGAATGGGCATGTTCCACGTAAATGAAAGAAAGCCTTGTGCTCAGTTGTCCCAGATCAATTTATATATTTATTTATTTATTATTTATTAATCACATTTATATCCCACCCTCATCAAGAGACTCAGTGCAGCTTACAAGATACTAAAAACACAATTAAAACACAGTAGTTACACTAAAAGGTTAAAAATTTTAAGTTAAAAAGATTAATAAGGAGAGATGTGGGGGTCAAAAGAGCTAGCCAGCCGAGGTGACCGTCTGGTCCGCACCCCACACATGCTTGCCAGCCAGATCTTAATCCCCTTTCTGAAGGGCAGCAGCTCCATCTGGAGACACAGCTCACGGCAATGAAGGGTTGATTATTGCCTCGACCCAACCGCCTGTCACCGTCCTGGTTGATTTGACTAGCCAGGCAGGGCATGGCTCTAATGCACAGGCAATGGCATGAACAGCTCCCAGGAGCCTGTCCATTTCATCAGGGACAACTGCTGTGGTGGGATGTCAAAATGTTTACTACCCCACCGTGATGTCATCACAGTGTGGGCAGAGCTAACATAATGATGTCATGATGTCATGGGCGGGGCCAAAGAAAAATAAAAAACAAAAAACAAAATAATAATAATAAAATAAGTGCACACACATGCACACAGCCCTCAACCCACCCACCACTCACAACACAAACCCGTAAATAAATTAAATGAATACACAAATAAATAAAAAATACATTAAAATACAGCCAGCCACCCACCCACCCCAAACACAAATCAAATAGAGCTTTTAAACCAGAGCTTAAAGCTTATTCTGGCTAATCTTTCTCACACTAGGTCAGATGTAAGGAACTACAGAAGGAACTCACCACAAGATGGCTTCATTTTGGCACTTTTCAACTTTTCAACAGTTAAAGAAGTTAGGTACTAAGTCTTTGCCTAACCAGTTCTCTAGGATAATATGCCTTGATGTAAATGTAAAACAGCTGTACCCCCTTAAGGGTTCTCCAATTGGAACAGCAATTGGAACAGCACAGGTGTAGCTTATTGATGAGGTAACACCAAGACTTTGCTTTAAAACCCCAAGGCAGGCCACCAGACCTTTTTAGGAACTGTGGTAGTACGTCAATATAGGTAAAGGTATGAAATACACATTAAAATACACACAGACACACCACATCCAAAGGTGAGTCACTTACCCTGGGGAGCAGGCTATAGGGAACTTCAGGCTAGCAGCTTCTCTTCCTCCTCCCTGCTTGGGAGAACAGCAAGGAGACCATGCATATGCACCAAGCACTGTTGGCATGCATGCACACCAAGTGCTTGGCGTGCATGCACAATGAAAAGGTATGCCCTGAAGGTGGTTCCCCCAAAAGCTGCTACCGTTTCTCCAGGACACTGGGAAAAGTTACTACCGGTTCAGGAACACTGGTGAGAACCTGTTACATCCCATCACTAGACAACTGGATCAAACTGATCCTCGATAACATGGCCAGACTGCACTTCAGTCAACCCCAGCTCTACATTTTCCATGCCAGGATTCAACTCCAAATGAATCCGAGCGATTCAATCAGTGAGGAACTTCACCACACTGAATATCTGTAGTTTAGTTGTAGAGCACTTGATTTGATGATAAAGTTTCCAAACAAGTGTCCAGGTAGTCTGGAAAGGGCTAATAAGTACCAGGTAGCACTGCCCACTGCTTAGATGTAGCATTGGCAGTGATGGGCAGCAACAGGCTCATAACAGGCCACCAGAACCGGTAGTAACTTTTTCCAGTGTCCCAGAGAACCAGTAGTGGCTTTTGGGGGGAACCACCTTGTAGGCTTACCTTTTCACCTGTTCCCCCACTGTGCATGCACACCAAGTGCTTGGCATGCATGCATGGCCTCCTTGCTGTCCTCCCAAGTGGGGAGGAAGAAGAGAAGCGGCTAGCCTGAAGCTCCCTACAGCCTGCTTCCCAGGGTAAGTGACTCACCTTTGTGTGTGGGGTGGGTTGGTGTATTTTAATGTGCATTTAATGTGTATTTATTTTTAATGTGTATTTTCATGTGTTTTATGTGTACTTAATTTGTATTTGTATATGTTTTTATGTCTATTTAATGTGTCTTTAATGTGTATTCATTTTTAATGTGTATTTTTGTGTATTTTATGTGTATTTAATGCGTATTTATTTTAATGTGTATTTTATGTGTATTTTTATGTGTACAAGACAGCATGATGTTGGTTCCACCCACAATGTTTGCTCCACCCACAGTGTGGTAATAAAAAAATTGGCTGCCCACCACTGAGCATTGGTCTGACTTCATATAAAACAGTTTTCTTCCTACATTCTTATAATTATGAATAAAATATTGTGTCTTATCTCCATACTGATGAAATCAATGGAGTGTCAGAAGTAGATTCTGAAAATGATAGGTTAAATGTTGTTTGTTTAATAGAAGTCTCACTAAAGTGGCTTTATGTTTTTCTGCTGTAAATCGTTTTCTGTGTAAAAAACAACAACGGTGGTGATGAGGTTGTGTTCTGATGGCTTAATCCCTTTAATCCTTTAATATTCTATAACTAGTTCCTATTTATTACTCAAGAACCTCTTTTGGGGGAAAGATGTGGCAGGCAATAGCTTCATTTTGATTGGTAAGCAGTAATGAGATCTTGGAAATAACAGTGTTCATTCTTTAATTTGCATATGAATTTCTCACAGTGTAACTGTAAGCAGAGCTTGGAGAAAAATATTTTCTGGGCTTTCTTTCTGGAGAAAGAGAAAAGGACAAAAAAAAGGTAAATAGCAGCAAAGAAAGAACAGGGACAAAAAGGCTTTCTTCCAATGTCTCAGGATCAACTTTTCAATATTTTCTGGCAGGGTCTATTGTTGTAAACTCAATTGTTCATCACTCATTGAAAGGTTGAGGTTGGATGTATTTAAATAGATGGATGTTTCAATGACCATCAACAAACAGAAATTCATGGCGGGGGGGGGGGATTCAGTTCACTTAGAGGAGACTGAAAGAAAGTATTGTCCAATAGAGATGGTTTACTGCAACATAAGCCTATTTTTGAAACAGCATCCAGGTGGTTGCAGTGGGAAACATATCTTAATAAAGTTTATACTTGATTTAAATGATACTGTCATAAGAGCCTAGCTCACTTTAAACCTGGATTGAGGAAAGTGTGGATATCTAAGCATTGCTGCACTGCAAGTTTTATCATACATTAGTATTGGCAGTGCTGACTAAGACTGATTGTTGCTGTGGTCAAAGAGCATCTGAAAAGTCATATTTTGCCAATGCAGCCCTCCAACCACCTCTCTGTGTCAAAAGCTAATGTGGACAAGGCTAAACCAGAACCCTTGTTAGCTTCCTAAAGGGCAGGGGGATTTTTGATGAGGGTATTCCTTCATTTGGGTAATTCTCTACTAGCATTCCAAGGGTTGGGAATCCAGGGTTGGGAATCCAGGGGTTGGGAATCCAGGGCACTGTGTTGTCCTGGTTTTCCTCATTCCTGAGGGGCAGAACCCAGTCGGTGTGGTTGGAGAAGGAGGAGTCCAGCCCTAGGCCCCTACAATATGGGGTGCCCCAGGGCTCGGTGCTCTCTCCTCTCCTATTTAACATCTATATGAGGCCACTGGGTGAGATCATCCGTTCCCACGGGGTAAGGTATCATCAATATGCTGATGATACCCAGCTGTACATCTCGGCCCGTGGGGACCCAGGCGGTGTAGTGGAAGTCCTCTCCAGGTGTCTGGAGGCTGTTAGGGTCTGGATGGGGGCAAACGGGCTACAACTGAATCCCGGCAAGACTGAGTGGCTGTGGGTGAGGGGCCCTGTGTTATCACGGGAGTTGCCAGCTTTGGTTCTGGATGGGGCAGTTTTGCCCCAAACAGACCCGGTGCGTAATCTGGGGGTCCTCCTGGACTCACGACTACTGTTCGAAGAACAGGTGGCAGTCGTGGCTAGGAGGGCTTTTGCACAACTTCGTGTAATACGCCAGTTGCGCCCGCTCCTAGACCGGGACGCCTTGCTCATGGTCACACATGCTTTGGTCACCTCCAGGCTTGATTACCGTAACGCGCTCTACATGGGGCTGCCCTTGGTGACCATTCGGAGACTCCAGCTGGTCCAAAACACGGCGGCCCGGGTAGTGACGGGGCGCGGGCGTTATGCTCATGCCACGCCGCTGCTTCGGGAGTTGCATTGGTTGCCAGTATGTCTCCGGGTGCAATTCAAGGTGCTGGTTATTACCTTTAAAGCCCTATATGGTAGTGGGCCAGGATACCTAAGAGACCGCATCACCCTGAGAACATCTGTCCGCCCCACCAGGGCGGACCGGAGGGGCTCTCTTGTTGTCCCATCAGCTAGAGAGGCACACCTCTCTAGCACTAGGAGGAGGGCCTTCTCCGTGTCCGCCCCAGCCCTTTGGAACCTCCTGCCAATCGAGCTGCGCCTACAGACAGAGCTCCTACCCTTCCGGAAAGGCCTAAAAACCTGGCTGGCTAAGCAAGTGTGGGGAAATAGGGTGGGGTCTCATATAGGGTGGTTGATTTAGTGACAGCCACCCTTCAGTTCATTTGGTGTGATTTTTATGCTTTTATGAATTTTTAAAGTTTTTATATCGAGTCTTAGGATATCGATATTTTAGTCTGTAATTGCCGCTCAGAGTCGGGCTTGCCCGATTGGAGCGGGGTAGCAAGTACGAATAAATAATAATAATAATAATAAAGCATTCCAAAATGGTAAACTACCATGGAAGGCTCTGCCAGATGTTTCTTCAGAGTGTGGAAATCTCCCTGTGAAGGTCAATCTTTGGAGGCACCAGTCTTGCTTTGTTTCTGTGGGTTTTTCTGAGGACAGCTTAAAGGCACTCACTATGATTCCCATACCACCACCCAAATAAATAAATAAATAAATAAATAAAAATAAATAAATAAATAAATAAATCTTGAAATTCTTGCTCGGTGCCGGAGGATCTGAACAAAATACAGTTCCAGCTGCTAGCATCAATTTACAAGTGATGTCTGCAGAGCAGCCTCTGGAGTGGTGAGCAAATGAGTTTTCATCTCATTGTTAAGAATGTTGAAATGCCACGCCTGCCACCAGTGGAAATGACCCTTGTACTTCAGCAGGCCTGTTATATTGTCTGTTGCAGCTAGTGATGCTGTTTGTTAATCACAAGTGCTTATACTTTTCCTTTCCCACTCAATTTCCATCCTCTCTGGCTAACATAGTACTCAAAGTCAGTTTGTTATGGGACATATTACAGCAACCCAGTCTTGGCATTTTTGTTGGCAGTTTCCAGTGATCGGTCAGTATGACTTCTGCCACCTGTCACAATGCAGGAGCTATGTGATCACACCAATTATGATGTTTACTCAATCTTTTCTTCGCAAGAAGACAGCCTTGAGCAATGGTTTTAAAGCAGAAGAATGAAAACCAGAAGCAGAATTGGGTGCTCCTGTAGCTGAGGAAAAATAATTAGTTATGAATGCTAGATGTTTAGATTTATGAGACTTCCACCCTTGGATTGCTACCCTAAGAGGGTTGCTGCCGTACTAGAATTTCTTTATCAGATTTGTGCTTGCAAGGCAGTACATGACAACAAACTATGTAAAACAGGGGTTCCCAACCTAAGACCATTTCATGTGTCCCCCCTCCAAGGGCATTCAAGAAAGAAAATGACCACCCTCTTTGAAGCTGTCGGGACAAAATGGCCACCCCCATCATGCAGGCAGGGCAAAATGGCTCTCAAAGTTTACTGAAAAACTGTGACCCAGCCCACGGCTTGAAAAAGTTGGGAGCTCCTGGTGTAAAATGTTATTGAAATTAATTCTTAGAAGTATCAGTCCTGAGCATTCAAGGGCGGGAAACAGGAAAGAAAAGTGACAGTGAAACAGATAGGGATGGATGAGGATTACATTTAATAAATTAAAAATAAGAAAGTACCAAAAAATTACCAAAATTGGGATGGAGAGAACTTGAGATATATATTTTAAAAAAATCAATGCAGGAGTAATTGAAGCTGACAGAATTATCCACTTAGGATTTGAATGTTTATTTCCTGGAAGTTCAAGTTGGATTGCCTGAGGATTCAACCAAGTTTGTAGTGCTGAAACAGCCACTGGCAGTATTTGGGTGGGAGCGGGTTGTAGACTGCTTCTCAGTAAGCCTGCAAGAATGGAGGAGAAACGCCAAGACTAGGAGTAAAGATGCAGCTGACCAGAAATACTCCACTTGGCCCACAATGATAGTCCCTAGTACAAGGAATGGAGCACAGGACTGTTGGTGGGGGACTTCCCAAATATAGTAGAGGGAAGAGAGATTCCTGTTTCCGTGCCTTCTCTCTAGCAGCAACTGGGCCCTTTTGATAGTAGTACAGCAGTGGAACCAACTGCCTCAAGAGGTGGTGAGCATTCCAATACTGGAAGCATTCAAGACAAAATTGGACAGCCATCTGTCATATGAGCTTTGATTCAGATTCCAGCATTGAGCACAGGGTTGGACTCGATGGCTAAAAGGCTCATTCCAACTCAGTTGTTCTATGATTCTATGAAAGCAGGCATCTGCACAAGAAGGAGGAAGCTGGGCAAGGTGGAAAACACCTGGACTTTCCTTTGGACAACTGAATGGTTGGGCAAATGTAGAAGCTCCAAGGAGTGGGAGAAATGTGAACAAGAGACAACTTAGAGAAGCCTTTCCAGCTATGGAGTTCCATTGTTTGGGACAGAGAGGGAAAGCATGCCAAGCAACCAAAGACTAAGTGCAGAGGCGTAGCTACCGCCATATCTGTCGTATCAATTATACAGGGCCCCCGGGCCACGGGGCCCTCCAACATGCGTAAGCAAAACAAATCTTTACCCTTCCTAAGGGCCCCCAAACAAATTTTTATATGGGGCCCCGCCAAGGCACGCTACTCTTCTGACTAAGTGCCTCTTGTCAAGTAAAGTGGAAGATTGGATGGAGACACCAGACATAGGCTTGAGGAATGATCTCCTGATCTTAAGCAATAATGTGAGCTCATTTATCTGTGAAATGTACTTTCAGGAAAAAGAGGTGGACATGACTTGTTTTTGCCTGCTTAATAAATTTTTAGTTTATTGGGTGGGTGTGTGGATGTGTGTGCATGCTTTGCAGGACTGGTGACATGCAGTATACAAAAAACGGAGACCAAATAAAGCTTGTTAGTCTTTAAGATGTCACCAGGGTCTTTTGAGTTGAAAAGAGGTGAGGAGGTTTGGCACAGTTAAACTCTTTTAGCTCCACCTTCAGAGTTCTCTGTGCAGCAGCAGAAGTGACCTGACATTGGGATTTTGGGGGTTGCAGTTGTTGGTTGTGATTCCATATTAAAGGGTGGCCCATAAGTCCCTACCCTTCCATATATCTTATTTATCCAGTATACCTGTGTGCTGTCCCTCATTCTCATTACATAATATTATGTGACACCATGTTCTGTGAGACATTACCCTCAACATATCTTAAATCACCCAGATTTTGCCAGATGTTTTGTCTTACAGCTGGCCAGGTTTGAGTATCCATATTTAGAGGTGGGTGGCCAAGACAGACTAGGAGTTTTGTACATGTACCAACCACCCCACTCTTTCACTAGCTGTTTTGGTGTTGGTGGCAACACTGGAGACACTTCTACTTTCGGTGCTGAGAAACTTCAGTACTAATTCTGAGGCCAACTTGTCAAAAAACAGTAAAGGTCTCCATGGCCTCCATGAAAACTGTGAGTTGGTCTCAAATAATATTTGGCCTCACTTATGCCACAGAACACACTCTAGAGCTTCTAGGCAGGAATAGTGATCTGGGGTAAAGTTAAAGTTTGCCCTTGCTTGAAAGCCAGTCATATCCAACTCTAGGTTTCAGTGCTCATCTCCATTTATAGCCAAAGAGCCAGCACTGTCTGCATCTGCAAACATTTCCATGGTCATGTGGCAGGCATGACTAACCAATGGAGTGTGTGGAACACTGTTTACCTTCCCACTGAAGTGTTACCTATTTATTGGCTTGCAATCTCTTGCTTTCGAATTGCTAGGTTGACAAGAGCTGGGTCAGAGACGGGAGTTCACTCCAACCTGCAGCACATGGGTCTCGAACTGCTGACCTGCCAAACTTCCAGTCATCAAGTTCAGCATCTTAACCACTAATTCAACACAGTCTCTTGGGGAGAAGATGAGCTCTCCATAATTCTGTTATCATAGGCAAATCACTCCAATTCTCAGCCTCTGCAGGGGGGGGGGGATCCCCAGTACTATTAAAATTACAAATTGGTTCATCCCCTTACCTGAAAGAGGGAGAAAGGGCACACTCTTCCATACATGCTAGCAGCTGGAATGGGACACTCAGGGGTTAGGTCATAAATCAGGGGCTTACTTTGTACCAGAACTCAAATCGTGTATATAGAGGTGGGAAGCCTCTCCTCAGACATGTAGAAAACGGAGAGACAAGTTGTAGGGTTTTTTCCCCTTGACAGTACATTTTTTTACACTACATCTGTTGTTTCTATTCAGTTTGCAACTGGCACAGAGGGTTGAGACAGTTTTCTCAGACCATGGTGAAAGCCAAAGGTCTGATTATTCTTATGCAGATCTATATTAGAAGTTAATTAGAAATTAGAATATTCAATAATAGCCAATACAATTATTACTACATCAGGAGGCTTGTGGAACTGAACTGGTTTTCTGACTGCTATTGGGGAATTTACTTGTGCCTGTAGCCTAGCAGGTCACTCTATCAAAGCCATGGCAGACTTTTGTAAGACCTTCTTTGCTTGTTTTATAGACCCATTTCTATCTATCCCTCATCAAGAAAAAGTACCTTTTGCCAGGTTCTTCTTTGCCCAACCGTTTCCTCTCCTCATTCCTCTTGATTTCTGGATGTCATACAGTAGCCGTTACATGAGTAAAGACCTAATTGATTAGGGATAATGGGAGTAGTTAAATTTTAATCTTGCCGTCCATCCCTCTGTGGTATCCTTCAGAATGTCAATCGATACCTTTGCTCTTAGGCCTTCTCCATGGTAATGATAGAGGTTGCTGGCTGGGGTCAAAGTCTTTTATCAATTAAAGTGTGAGAAGCTGGCAGGAAACGATGCAACCGAGTTCACCACAGCTATCCTGATGACAATACATTATTTTTGTAGGGGAGGAGGGGGATAAAATGTGAGCAATATCAGAGGTAAATTAATTCCAGAAGTTGGCTGGAATGCATTTAATATTGATTACTGAGAGTCTCCCTCTGCAATTTTGTCCATGCCACATAGCTTACAGGCACCAAGGTTAAAGAGCCCCCAGTGGTTTTAAAATCATTCTAATGCACCTGTAGGAAAATATGACTTGCAGACATTTTGTGCTCAGCAGAAACATGGGTCAGAGAAGCATCAAGGGATGCTATGAACGTGAAAAGGACGAAACCCTTTTTCTCTCTTTGAATGTGTTGGTACATTTCTCTGGATAGCCCATTTTGCTAAAAATGTCAGAGAATGTCAAAAAAAATTAAGAGGGATCCTAATTCCAAGGCCTGGTTCTTACATGTAATATCTCATTGAGTCCCGTACGAAACAGACCCTATGGATAAAATTCTCATGCCAACTCAAACATGCCAATCCAAAATTTTTGCTTTGCAATGGAACTAGTCGAAATTACTCATGTGACAGCATCTGTAGGATGTTAAAAAATCAACAGTAGATTCTGCTTTAAAAAGAAGGACATTTTTTTGGGTCCAGGTTGGATTCCTGTTTAGCCATCAGCATTAGTTGGCCAGAAAATACCCCAGAATTTGATAAATATCTTCCTATTGGGAGCTGTATCTATACTGTGAGTTATTTGATTAATTGGAAACATTTAATATGTGTGGGTCTCATGAACCACATTGTTTAGCTTCCTGATTTTTTAGGGTGTGTGCTGGGTGAAAGATCCATAGCAAACATCCTGTTTAGATAAAACTCTCATACAGCAACCATTATGTAAGTGGTTTTACCCATACCTAGCTTCTACAAGGAAGTAAAGTTAAAGGCAAAGGTTGCCCTTGTTTGAAAGCCAGTTGTATCCAAGATAAAGGGCTTGTATTGATGGGGAAGAGTTCACTGGCCAGAGTGGGAGTGGGGGTCACCAAAGAATACAAAGTGATAAAACATTATTAGTGACAAAATATTATTAGCTTTTGAAAGCAGAGAGTCACATAAACATAGAATTGTATAAAGTGGATCTCATCCTTAGCTCCTTTATAGTGTATGGAGTGAATTTGTCTAGCAAGAACTGAGCAGGCAAAGGGATGTATAAATTAAACCACTAGTGGGAGGTGCCGAAACTTTTCAGGCTGCGGGCCAGACGTTTGGTTCAGGGAGCCAGACGCTATGGCCCTGTGGCTGGATCCTGCCCCCACCCCAACCTCAGTTCATCCGGCCTGCAAAGCCTTCATCGTTTCTGGAAGCAGAAGTAAAACATGCCCATGCAGGTGTATTTTACTTCCACTTGCAGGAGTGACGAGGGCTTTGTGGGCCAGATGAATTGTTATTGGGGGCCGGATCCAGCCCCCTGGCCATAGTTTGGGCACTCTTGCTATATACAGTAAAGAAAATGCTTTATTTACTAGTGTGCTTCTGCCTGACCTGATGCAACAATACATACTTTCATATTCACTCTAGTGATCTAACACCCAGATATATTTGCTTCCACTTCTCTATTCCATTTTCTCCTCCCATCTTCTTTCTCTTCCTCTCTTTAAAAAATAAAATAAAATAAAAAAATATTTCTTCAATAAAACTCCATCCATATGTTCACAATCAGCATACACAGACCTCTCATTTCTCAGAAAAGGATTCCTTTGGGAAGTATGATGTGGTAAAGACACACAAGTGCATGCCAGCTTCTGCTAATAAAGTATATCCATATGCACGAGGGCAATGGTTGTGCAAGCAAAGGTTAGGGTAAAGCCAGCAGGGCTTTACAAGTCTGCAAGCAACAAACAGGATTTTGTCAATTCCCAAAACCACTGATCAGTCAATGTACTGACTTAAGCTTCTGGGAATTAAAGTCCAAGAACCAAAGGTTGGAAACACTGATCTATAGTCTTAAATATGTGTGCGGCTGCTGTTCATCTTCTGCAAAGATATTGTGATTCCATGTCTGGATAACACCAGTGAGCTTTCAGTACCTAGGGAGAAGGAGCTCAGCATTATGAGGAATAAGGCCCTAAAGAAAGAAAATTTTCTAGTAAAAAAAAATGGGTTAACCTCAGATAAAGAGCTCAAACTTACCTCAGCAAGAATCACTGTTTTGATCTGTTGGGCTGTTCTTTTCCCAAAACAATACATTCTTTGCCTAGTTTTCTTGTGACATCTGGCTAGGTTATCCTGCTATGGCAATAGACTCTACTGCCAGCAACTCAATGCTGATCAACAAGTGGTGGTTAAATAACCTGACAACCCTGAGAACTAACGGCTTTGGGTGGCAAAGTCCACAGGGAAGAGTAATGGTCCCCAAGTGGATTAAATCCCACTTGAATCCATTTTGATGGAAGGTAGCAGCTTCATCAATACTGGCTTGAGCTGAAGAGGACTTTGTGCCAAAAGGGCTCAGGACCAGAAAGTGACTCAAGGAACTGGATCAGTGGTACGGGGGTCATGCTGCGACACAGAAGGCAAATATAAGGCCACTGTATTATACTGTTTCCAGGCTGATCATTATGAGACTAGCCAATATTCGGAATTAGATATGGCACTTGAAGAAGAAGTGTTCTTGTGAATTTACCTCACACATAATAAATTAGATACAAGCTCTTACTGCATAGTAAGGTAGGCCTAGCCATGTGATTATTATGTTTAAGTAACATTCATAGCACTATGCCCTGAAGCAGCCTTATTACTATTAGTGATGTTACTCATTCTGCACAAAAGAGTAATTACCCATAACAACATGATTAGTTAACCACTTCCAAGCTCTGGAAAAACTGGAGTCACATGTTGTCTGGTTAGTTGCTAAATGCATTGTTACAGAGGGTCACTAGTTTCTGTGAGAATCACATCTTGTATTATCCCTATTTACTCATGGTTTGGAAAAACACTAATAACAGAAATACCAACTTCAAATTAGTACTTAGTCCATTGTGTGGAAGGATGGAGGTGAGCTGACTCTCCTTGTCAGCCTGTAACCAGTTCTGAAGGAAGCAAAACCACAGCCTTTCCCCTTCCCCTCCACCTTGAAAGTGCAAAACAGTCTTTTTTTTTTAAAGAACAGTTTGTTAGTTACTTCAAAAATAATTAGAAGGGCACTTGGAAACACTCTGCACATAAAGAGGTTTTTGCTGAATGCTGAATTTTAATGCAATGGAGGGTAGTGGGCCTAAAGTTCTCAGATGTTTTTTATTTATTTATTATTCCCATTTATTATCCCGCCCCAATCGGGCATACCCGACTCTGCACAATGGCAGTACAGTAATACCATGGAGAACATTTGCATCAGATAACACTAAAACTGCATAATGTTAAGCAATCTGGGGGGGGGGGGAATTGGATCGCATAACGTTAAAATCCTATGGAATGCATTGGATCATGTTCACTAAAGCCTGTGCTGGTTACAATGTATCTCTATCAGAAGAGTAGCGTGCCTTGGCGGGGCCCCGTATAAAAATTTGTTTGGGGGCCCTTAGGAAGGGTAAAGATTTGTTTTGCTTACGCATGTTGGGGGCCCCCATGGCCCTGGGGCCCCGTATAATTGATACAGCAGATACGGCGGTAGCTACGCCTCTGATCTCTATGGAGTTTTAACATTATGCGATTCATCCCATTGGACTTTAACGCTATCAGATGCATGCACTGGATAACATTAAAAATTGGATAACAGTAAGACTTGTGGAATAAAATTTTAGCGTTATCCGAGGTTTTACTGTATTGGCAAGAATATCTGAGCAGAAGAGAATTGGAACAGAGGTTCCTGCACAGTTTGACCTCCCCATCTTGGGTATGTAAGAAAAACATTGTGTTGAAATCCAGGCAATGGAACTGATGAATTACAGATGACCAATTTTTGTTTGCTTTTGTGTCCCTGGGTTTGCTAGAAACTAATTTGTCTGGTATGAAGGGACATGCTGCACATTTATACATTCACAGTTTGTTACAGCAACTGTCTTATAACATCTTAGAGTATAATGATCATTGACTGGCCCTAATTCCCATAAAGTGCAAAATGAAATGGATTTCCAATGCAAGGAGGGTGTATCTAATTCTTCTATTTTTTCACTCTTTTGTGTTTTGATCTAATTAAAAAGAAATGGAATATGATTGCTTTACTTGGTAGTGATAGAAACTGGAAGACGAAATGGGGCAGGGGATGGACAAATCAACCATGCTTCCTGAAATGATAAGTGGCTTCAGAGATTAGAAACAAGTATCTCATGCAGTTTGGAACCAATTTTCAAATGATAAGGTAATTGGAAATAAAATGATAGGATAATTGGGGCCTAGTTATATGAAACATGAATTTATCACAGGATGCTCACATTTCTTGGATCAAGAGGAGGATCAATGAAGATGTTCTAAAACGAATAAAGAAATCTTAAAATTTATGAAAGATAAATAGTTGGATATTTGGTTATGCAAATGAGAAACAAAAAGTGTAGTTTGTGGAAGCTAATCATTCAAAGTAAAAATAAAATTCAGAAAGGAGAAGAGGTTTTTTTTGTGGGAAAATCCTGATTTGGATGCCACAACATCATTAGAAATTCTTCATCCAAATTCGGCATAACCTTGATGATATCTAGGGATGTACATAGAACCCCTATTCTAATCTGGTGGCTGGTTTGAGGCTTTAATGCAGGGGTGCCCAAATTTTTATTTATTTATTTATTTATTCAAATTTATATTGCCACCCACTTGCCATGGCGACTCAGGGCAGCTTACAACAATACAACAACAGTAACAAAATACGGTGAAAAAACACAGACGATCACCCCTCTGGCTGTTGGTGGGGGCTTGGAGGTGGCAGAGAGGCCTCCAGCTGGCCGTCAGTTCATGGCAACTCCTACTCTGGCTGCAGGTGGGGGTTCAGAGGTGGCGGCGAGGCCTCCAGCCACCTGTCAGTCCATGGCGACTCCTCTCTCTGGCCCTTGTTGGGGTCCTGGAGGTGGCGGCGAGGCCTCCAGTCACCCATCAGTCCATGGCCAGGGACCTGATCATGCCCCCTCAAACACTTGAGTGGGCCAATCACGTGGTCCCTGCCAGTGATGGTGGTGGTGTGTTAATTCAATGTGTGTTTTTGGGCTTACTTGCCACCCCTGTCACTTCCAATGGAGGAGGAAGAAAGGTAGGAGCATTTTTGCACCATTTTTCAGTGCATTTTCATTTGATTTTGGTGCAATTTTGGCACTTCTGGTGGTGGCGAGTCACTTCTGGTGTCAGTGGCAATCTGGCCCATGGGCCAGACCCTGACCACAGGCCATAGTTTGGGCACCCCTGCTTTAACATATCAAAGTTATTTGTGTCTCATCAGAGTCTATTTGTGCCCTAGATCCAAGTCAACAGCTGAAATCCTGTTGGAGGTTAGTAAATTGAGTAAATTTTTAGTAACTTTAGTAACATTTAGTTTTTTGTTGTTATTTATAATTATTTAGTTAATTTATTATTTATGTCTATTTTTCTATTGTAAAGGTTTCTTTCATATCTTGTAAACCGCCCAGAGTGGGAAAATATTCCAGATTGGCAGGATATACATGTAATAAATGAGTAAAGGAATAAATAAATAAATAAATAAATAAAACTTGCTAGAGTAGGGCCACTGATTCAGTAGTGATTGGATGAGTCAGCTCCTCTTTAATTTCCTCTAATTCAAATGGGCCTACTTTAATTGTGACTTATTTTAGCATAGCAAGTCGCAGTTGGGGGACACCTACTTCAATCAAAAGAACCTATGGAGGAGTTGGCTCATCATCTCAATTGATTTAATGGACCTGCTTTGGTGCAACCTACTATACTAAGCAATGGGTTTTGGCATGAGAATTGTATAAGAATAATACAATGGCTCCCTCATAAGTTCCTCTTAGAATCCTGCTATCTTCCCTACATCTAGACGAATCCTGTGCAACTGTAGCTAAAACATTTTGTCTGTAATGCACAAGTGTTTATCAAATACATGACCAAACAGTTGGTAGTTTTAGTTACAAAATGGCTTGAAGTTTAGGGCCTTGAGTGTGAAGCAGAATCAGGATGTTCATTTTCCATGTCACAGTCAAGCTAAGTCTGGCATCACCAAAGGCAAGGATCAGCTTTGGTGGATCCCCAAAGGGAAGATTCTGAGCCTGCATTAAAAGTAAATGGCTCCCTCCTCATGGGAAATGCAGAGTGCTACCATTGAAAACTCTGTTATATGATGTTGAAATCTGCCTTCTCTCCATCCACAGCTAGGAAGCCTAACTGGCAGAGGCGTAGCTACCGCCGTATCAGCCGTATCAATTATACGGGGGCCCCGGGCTACGGGGGCCCCCAACGGCAAAAAATAAAATTAAAAATAAAAAAGAGCAAAAATTTACTGCGCATGCGCAGAAACTCAATCTGATGCATTGCGCATGTGTCAGATTGAGTTTCTGCGCATGCGCACTTTATTGGAGCCATTTTTGGCTCCAATTTTTAAAAAAAGCCGGAGTCGGAGAGTCGGAGTCGGAGCCGCAGCTTTTAAGCAGCGAGGCAGCCCCGACTCCGAGGCCCTCCCCCCGGTCGCCGCGGGGGCTCCCTGCCTGCGCCAGCCCGGGCGGCGCTCTCCACGGTCGCCGCTGGGGTGGGAGTCCACCAGCTGCAGGACCAGCTCGCTGGCGCGCTCCGTTCCGCGGCAGGCGGCAGGTCACCTGGAGCGCGCCTGGAGCTGACCTACCGCGCGCGCCTGGAGCTCACCTGCCGCCTGCGTGCGGGATGGGGCGCGCGAGCTGGTCCTGCAGCTGGTGGACTCCCACCCCAGCGTCGAGGTGGAGAGCCCCGCCCGGGCTGGCGCAGCCTGCCAGGGAGCCCCCGCGGCAACCGGGGGGAGGGCCTCGGGGCTGCCTCGCTTCGCCCGCTCGCCTTCCACAACTGCCCCTTGCCTTCGCCGTGCGCGGCGAGGGAGCGATCGGCAGCAGCGGCGGCGCGGCGGCGGTGACAGCAGAGGCGGAGGAAGAAGAGGCCCCAGGATTAAGGTAAGTGAGGTTTTTGTGTTTCGGGTGGGTGGTTGGGTGGGTTGAGGTGTGTGTGTGGTTTTTTTTTTACATTTTAATTCTATTTTATTTATTTTATTTTTATTTATTTTATTTTTATTTTTGGCCCCGCCCACGACGTCATGACGTCATGACGTTGGCTCCCCCCATGACGTCATGATGTCATGACGTTAGCTCCGCCCCACATCTAAAGGGCCCCCAAACAATTTTTATACGGGGCCCCGGCAAGGTAAGCTACGCTTCTGCTAACTGGCAGAGATCCTTCAAAGATGGGGAAAGTGCAGATAGAAAAAATAGCATAAGCATAATAGATAAGACTATTATGCAGCCTCCTGAATCGGAAGCAGCAAAGTGCCTAATACCAGTTCCTGGAGAACAACAGAGGGGGGAAATGATTGCTCTCATTTGGACATCTGTTTGACCTTTTTTGGTGAGAAGATGTTGGCCATAGTAGGCCTTTGATTTGACCCAGTGAGGATTACTTATATACATTTCTGATACTCATAAGTGTGTGTTATTCATATATGTTCTGATATTCATATGTGTGTTACTGTCTGGCCAGACATCACACTACAGTAATGGAGTAGACTCATGTTTGCAAACCTTGGCACTCCAGGTCTTCTTGGACTTCAATTCCCAGAAGCCCAAGTCTCTGTGAATCCACACGAATGGGTTTACTGCATGTACACAGAGACTTGGGCTTCTGGGAATTGAAGTCCAAGAACACCCGGAGTGCCAAGGTTCACCATCACTGGAGTAGACTGTACAGCCAGTGACTCGACATCAAGTGTTGGGTGGCAGTAAATAACCTGACTCCCTAAAGGGGCCAATGGCTATGAGTGGGTGAGTCCCTTTAGGTGGGTGATGGTCCCCTTAGTGGAGGAAATGCCACTGGAAACCATCACACTGGGCCCAATGGCAAAATGAGCAGAGGAGGATCTCTGATTCCCAATGGTCATGGAGGCAGAAGAGGCCATGCCAGATGGACTGGCTGTGAAGGTGCACCTTGATAATATCCTCAAGGCTGCAGCAGTCCATTGCAGTCACAGTGTTGAATCCTGCATGCCCCGTTTCATATGTGCTACAGGAGATGGCTCTTTGGTCATAGTGTGTAAGTCACTTCATGGCAAACTGGGATCCACCTGAAACAAATTCATGCCAATGGCATTTTTCCTGCTTCAGAAAAAAAATGTATTCTCAGATACAAGTTGCAGCCGATGACGATGTGTGTGTATGTGAGAGGGAGCCATTATAAAAACTAGCATTTCTGTAGCTCTTGTAATAAACAAAGCAAAGTGCAAGAGAAGTATAATCCTGCCAATTCATTGTGGAAGAGATCAGTTCAACATCTGTACTCAAATTGAAATAGCAAACAAAAGGAGGGAGGCTTCTTCTTCACGCTGGATAGGAAATGTCATTGTAAATGTCAGAGATTTCCACTCGCTTGACAATAGTTTCAATAAAAATATGTAAAGTTTAACTAAATACCTCTGAAAAGTAAAATGAATACTTTCTAGCTAGAAAATCCTGAAAAGAGTTGCCATGAGACAGAATTTACTTGATTCTATACTATTATTATAAAAATTCTACCATTAGAGTCACAGTCAAAGACTGGTATAAAATGAACAGGTTAAGGTAACATTAAAGTACAGGTATATCAACTTTTCCTAGTAATTTTTTGTAAGGTTAGAATATTTGAGTCCAATAAACTCAATGTTTCCAAATATCTAGGGCAAGGCTTCCCAACCTTGGGCCTCCAGATGTTGTTGTTGTTCAGTCGCACAGTTGATTCTGACCGTTTGCAACCCCATGGAACACTGTTTGCCAGGCACTTCTGTCCGCCACCATTCTCCTCAACTCGCTCAGCTCTGTGACCATTGTGTCTACAATACCATCTAGCCATCTCATTTTTGGCCGCCCCCTTCTTCTTTTGCCCTCGAACTTTCCAAGCATCAAGGCTTTCTCAAGCGAATCCTCTCTTCTCATTTGATGTCCAAAGTACTTTAGCTTCATCTTTACTGTTTGACCTTCAAGGGAGCAGTCAGGGTTGATTTCTTCTAAGATTGACCTATTTGTTCTCCTCACTGTCCAGGGGACTCTCAAAACTCTCCTCCAACACCACATCTCAAAGGCATCTATTCTTCTGTGCTCAGCTTTCCTAATGGTCCAGCTCTCACAATCATATATTGCCACCGGGAATACCATTGCTTTGACTATACGAATTTTTGTTTGCAACATGATGTCTCTACTTTTCAATATGTTCCCCAGGTTTCTCATCCCTTGCTTTCCAAGAATCAGTTGCCTTTTTATTTCATGGTTGAAATCTCCAGATGTTATTGGACTTCAATTCTCAGCAGCCCTGATCAGCATCTGTGCTGACTTGGACTTCTGGTAATTGAAGTCCAAGAACACCTGAGGGCCCAAGGCTGGGAAACACTGCTCTAGGGATTCCTATATGTATTCCTGCAAGAGATCTGATCACTATGGGTACAACAACAGATTCTTCCTCTTCTTCCTCCTCTCTTTTGTACAAGCAACAGCTGAGGCCATCAACATGGCACAGCTTCCTCGATTTCAACAACATAGCAAAAGCAGTTGCTTGTGGTAATGATTCCTAAGATAAGAAAACATAGGGAAAGACTTTGTGAGAGATTCCTTTGGCTTTAGCATGGTAGCAGCTAACTACTGTGTAGAATATTTCTCTAATTAATTTTGTTTCATTTCCCGACCTTTTATTTTGCCATCATACTGAGACAGACCAGCATAGCTACTTCTTTGTAAACTCCCCCCACCCACCCAGAAATTCTACATGTTTCTCAATTAATAGCTTTATTTTTTTTCTTTGCAAGGTTTCTTTGTGTGGTCCAGCCTACCATCCATTTAATGAACAACGAAACTAATGTACAGCATTGTCTGATGAATAAATTGTTATTTTGTCAACCTCCAAATCTAAGACTTCTGTCATTCAATAAATATGCAGAGTCAAATCCTAATTTCCATAAAACAAGAACAATGTCATTCCTGAGGTTGGAGGTAGGTAACTTTCAAGGATAGGAAAGGGAGAAATGAAGCTCTCAAATCCATCAGGGGCTACATTCTACTGCTTCCGGGAAGTAGGTATACCAGGAGTATTTTGTTGTTGTCCAGTCACATAGTCGAGTCCTACCCTTTGTGGCCCCATGGACTACTGCATGCCAGGCACCCCTGTTCTCCACCATCCTCCGCAGCTGGCTCAGCTGTACACCCATTAAATCAACTGTGCCATCTAGCCACCTCATCCTCTGCTGCCCCCTTCTCATTTTGCCTTTGATCTTTCCCAGCATCAAGGCCTTCTCAAGTGAGTCCTCTTGTCTCATTTGGTGTGCAAAGTACTTTAGCTTCATCTTCAATATTTGTCCTTCCAAGGAGTAGTCAGGTTTGATTTCCATCAGAATCAACTTATTTGATCTCCTTGCTAACTAGGTATATCTGGTTGGTATACCAGGAGGGAAATGGAGATAAGATGCTCAATATACTATGCCTTGCTGTGACAGCAATGGAAAGGTCTACCCAGAGTTCAGAAGACCAGGCCTTCTTCATTGGAAGGCATGTCTCCCTAAAGCTCAGCAGATACAGGACTCTGCTAGAGATGGTGGAGAAGTGGGTTTGGTAATCCTGACAAGACTGAGTGGCTATGGATCAGAGGTCTTGCATTATCCCGGGAGCTACCATCTTTGGTTCTGGATGGGACTGTTTTTCTGGGGGTCCTCCTGGTCACAAGACTACTGCTTGAAGAGCAGGTGGCCAGGAGGGCTTTTGCACAGGTTCGTGTTGCAGCAGTTAAGCCTGCTCCTGGACCGTGACTCTTTGCTCATGATCACACACCCTCTGGTAACCTCCAGACTTGAATATTGCAATGCGTTCTGCATGGGTCTGCCCTTGGTGACCATTCAGAGGCTGCAACTGGTCCAGAATGTGGCTGCTAAGGTGGTGATGGGGTGCAGGCATTATGCTCGTGCCTCACCACTGCTTCAGAAACTGCACTGCCTACCTGTGTGCCTCCAGGTGCAATTCAAGGTGCTGGTTATTACCTTTAAAGCCCTACATGGTAGTGGGTCAGGATACTTAAGAGACCAAGTCACCCCGAGAACATCTGTCCGTCCCACCAGGGTGGATAAGAGAGGCTCTCTTATTATTCCATCCGCTAGAGAGGCTCATCTCTCTAGCACTAGAAGGAGGGCCTTTCTGTGTCTGCTCTGGCCCAATGGAACCTCCTGCCAAGTGAGTTGCATCTCCAGATAGAACTGCTGCCCTTTAGGAAAGGTGTAAAAACCTGGCTGGCAGGTCAGGTCTGGGGCACCAGCAACATTGTGTCCCCAGTTTGCTGGTTAATCTGATATCCCCCCTCTCTTTCAATCTTTTTATGAATTTTAATAAATTTTAATGAATTTTTTTATTTTTAACTTTTGTAAAGTTTTTTTAATCTTTTGATTTTTTTTTTAATGGATTTAGCTATTTAGCTATGTTTGTGGATGAACTTTTTGGATTGTTGTTCTCCGATTGTGTTAGCCGCCCTGAGTCACTTCGGCGAGTAGGGCAAGATATAAATATGATAAAATAAATAAATAAATGTTTTGGAACTGTAAGTACTGTACTGCTTCTGACAGACATCAGTGTCAGCTCACATGTTACGTTTGCTTGTGTAAATGGATGATTCATCTTTGTCTCAGTTGTTTGCGTTAGTCTTAAGAAAGTTACGTACAATTTATTTCTCAAACCACTGCTCTTTGCTTCCTGATCTCTCTCTTATTTTCTGTTTGAGTCTATGTGTTTTGTTCAAAATGCAGCTGGTAGTTCGAGATACCTTTTATAAATCATCACCATTAACTGTCTTACCTGTCTATTACCTTTTTTAAAAATGTGATAAGTAACAAAGGGTGATCTAGGAAGGAAGCTCCAGTCAGCATCCGGTAACAGAATCTGTGAAGCAATACTACCTCTCAGGAGATAAAGAGCCTATGTCATCCATTCTCCGTAATATCTACTAACATGCATTCTCCACAAAGCTATCTAGCCTTTTCTCACTTGCTTTTTTCTCTTTACAAGACTAGCAATTCAAGTGCCTCTTTGATTTTCTGAGTACCTTACTCAGCCTAAACAGCTACTGGCAGTTGCTTCCCAGGGTATATCTCTATTCTTCCTGGCCAAATTCAACTGTATATTTTTTATCTTTAAAGGGACAGGGCTCATAACTTCCTTTACTTTTTTTATTTTGCAGAGCCTGAAACATACAGATGTGTGCTGATTTAGCACCAAGACATCCAGCTGAGTGAGAATTCCCATAACTGTTCATTTGAGAGTTTTTCTAATAAATCAGTGAAGTGGCTTATGTAAGGGAAGGGAGGGGGGAAGAAATCAAATTAACTGGTTTTTTTTAACAAATGTATCTAATTTGAGGTCCCGAAGGCTAGTAACAGCTTTGTGCATGTATCTTTTAATTTCCAATTATAAGGAGGAAATTGTGACCATCGGATTTTTCTTTTTTTGAATTATAAATGAATAAATAGAATTATTAAAATGCATGTAATTGAAAATTGAATACAAACACTTTTAGCCAGTGAGGAAAATGCATTAAAATGCATTAAGTATCAAAATATGCACTAATTTCTGAGCAAGCATGGGAAGCAACTGTATTTACAAGAAACTGGACTGCACAAGATGGAGGGAATGCTAAGAAATGTAGAAGGAATGGGACTAGCAAATTTTCACATTGTTAGCTATAATTCATTGGAAAAGAACACTTATAGGAAAGGTAGAAGACAACAGAAAAATCAGAAGACCAAACATAAGATAAATTGATGAATTGACTCAAAAAAAGAAATTCTTCTTCTTCTTCTTCTTCTTCTTCTTCTTCTTCTTCTTCTTCTTCTTCTTCTTCTTCTTCTTCTTCTTCTTCTTCTTCTTCTTCTTCTTCTTCTTCTTCTTCTTCTTCAAGTCCTGTATCTGATTCCAAATATTGTCTATCATCACTGCCAAAACAAAGCCAATTTCTTCACTTTGTCATTGGCCAAACTTAAATCCTCATTGGTACACATTTCCGGTAGTAACCATCAGAACAGCAAATTAACTGGATTCTGTATCTCTCTACATTCACACAGTATGTTGTTGTCCACCAGCAGCCCCCATTTGAGTATGTTGGCCTTCAACCCTCAGCCTATTCAGGGTCCTCCAAATGATATAGGGGAGGTCAATTTCCTCACCCATGCCCTCCATTAACGATATTCTTTGTACTCTCAAGAATATTTTTTCTTTCCATAAAGATCTTCCTGGATCAGATTCAGAAGACTTGATGCACATATCCATTCAGAGGATGTTGAGGGTCATTCTCTTGCTTAGTTCTCTTGAAGTCCACTGCTAATTTCCCAGCTGAGGAGATCCATTGATAAGAAAAACCTCGACCAACAGCCAAACCCTCCTGGCAATATGCTAGAGGTGATGGTATTGAGCGCGAAGAGCTATGTCACCATTGAGATCAGCAAAGGGAAACCCAGGATGAGCAGAAGCTGCATGTCCAGCCTGAAGGGTCTTAGGAGACTCTGACCAGCCAGCAATACCAAGTCAGGTTTCTGCCAAATGTCTCTGCTGCTACCACCACCACCTGCTTGGTTGGGACTAGTGTAGGCTGCCTTCTCTTAGTGGAAGGAATCTGAAAGTGATGGACTTGGACTTGGAGCAGCCAAAATGAGGGGATTATAGAGAACTCCTTGTTCCTTAAAGGGCTGAGCTGAATCTTTGGAGATCAGTATTTTAGGATTCTCTGTGCCCATAGACACCAGTTATTTTATTTTAGGATGTATTTATTTGGTTGGCTTATTTTTAATTTGTTGTTTGTTTTATTGTGTTATTTGATAGCTATATGAGTGGGAAATTTCCCAAATGGGTGGTATAAAAATGCAATAAATAAATAAATAAATAAAATGTTAGTTCGCTAACTGTGTTGTTAATAAATCATTGATTTGTAAAATCTGGCTGTCTGCCTGGATCCATGAATGAAGAAAAACTTTCAGACCCCACCCAACGCAGGTATCCCTCCCATATATCTAGGTAGTAAGATCTACTGAAATAAATAAAGCAGACCTTAGTTCTGAGTAGATATCTATAAGGTCTAGTTACAGACATAAACCTTGTACATCCTGTTTGATAAATGAGACACACCCACAGGTCATCACTGCGAGAAGGTTAAGGTTCTTTTTGTCAGACTTAGAGAGATTTTGTTTTCTTAGAAGGTTAGCCATTTCTGTAAAATATACATCATTGAGAAATGCCTAAAATGTTGCCACCTTGAATAATCTAGCAAACATGCTGGTATCAGATGGGTTGTTTGTATCTTTTTGACAAATTAGTTTCTCCTTTTATGTGAGTTTTCTGTGTTTCTCATCATCACACATGGGGAACATTCCATTTTTGCACTAAGATGCCTGTTGTCCCATTTTCACACTGGTGGTGAAAACTCTATTTGGATAATCTTCAACAGGCTTCCTCTTTGCCTCAAAGTGGCCTGCTCTTTGCCCAAAATGAGACATGTCTGACAATTCTTCACATCCCAAGATTTAGCTCTGAGAAGACATGTACCAGAAAATGCAGTTTGTTCCCAGAAATTTTGTGGCGCAGAAATTAGAGAACTAGGACCCTGATTATAATCTCACAAATACTCAGGTACCAATTGTGCAATGTCAGTACTGTACAGTATATTCAGTCTTCTTCAAAGTAACCTTCCAACTTCTATTCTTGTGCAGAACCTCAGAGTCCAGCCTATGGTGGGACAGAGGCTATTCCTTTAACCATGGAATAGTCTTTCTTAATTGCTCTCCTCTGCTTCCTCATTCAGAAATTCATTGTCTATCAAATTAGCTGCAGTCAGACATGTTTACTTGCATGGTTTAATCTCATTACACTGTTTTGCTGTGAATGAAGCCTGAGAGTGAACTGTTTGTAAATGGATTATGCTCTGACCCCCTCTCTCTTCCCCCTTAAAAAAAATACTAAACAAGGTTTTTCAAGGACAGCGAGGCAGTGTGGCACTCCTCCTGATGACGTTTTCTGTCTTTCCCTCACAACTCAGGTACTCCATTCAACCTTTCAGGTTTCCTCTTTTTCTCTTCTATGTTGCTTTCGCTCCTGCCACCTATCCATATATGTTTTTATTTTTACTGTTGATGGCAATAATAAGACACATTCAGTTTCCACCCAGGCCCTGCCAATGTTGGAAAACTGCTTTGCTACTTATCATAATGCCAGCAAGGACATACAAATTAATCAGCAATGCAGAAATGTGTGCTGTAGGTGGTGGGGAGTTGAGCGAGTTGAGGATGATGGTGGAGGACAGAAGTGCCTGACGGACAGTGGTCCATGGGGTCGCAAAGGGTCGGAATCAACTGTGTGACTGAGCAACAACAACAACAGCAGCAGCAACAACAACAACAACAATAGGTGGTGGGAAAGAGAATAATTTTGAACCAAGAGGAAAAAGAAGGGGAGGCTGCATTGTGCCCAATGACTAACCTGTATCAATGCACTTGCTTTTACTATTTCAACCCAAGAGTGCATCAGAAAATCCCATAAATTGCATGGGCCATGAGTTTTTCAAGGGCAAAAGCTGAATTTATCATACAAAGAATGGTGATGTAAACATGTGTCCCACTAGAAAAACCCAACAAACCTTCCCCCTAAGGAAGGTAATTCTGTTAAGTAAATCACATAGATGAATTAATCCCTAGATAAAGCATGTTGAAGTGCTCTTCCTCAACTGTGTCAAGTATGTAGTTTTTGAAGTGGTAGCTGTTAGTCTGTGCAAATGTATCAAACAAGAAACAAAACAAAAAGAAATAGAAATAAAGAAGATAAAAAACATTGCAGCACCTTAAAAACCAGTTGCTATATTTTAATGTGAGCTTTTGTGGCTCACGTCTGCATCCTTGGGCATAAGAGTGAAATTGCATGGCAAATATTTGAACATTTATATATGCTTCAAAAACAAAGAGACGGCAGTCGGTTACAGACATAAGTTGCAAATTGTGTGAGTCAATGTGGCATTTCACACCTACTATTGACTTAAGACTCCTGTTTGATATTTTCCTTTGAAGCTTGGTTCTTTGAAACTCATTCTGTAAAGGTGACATTGGCTAGTTTGAATCCTGGCTATGGAAAATAATAGCATAATTATTGCAGTATTTTATTTCTGGTATTGGTTTAAAAACCCTTGACTACTATTATCCAGGTGGCAACTTTTATATCTCATGAAGACTGTCTGGGTAGACTGGAATGATTTGAAATGGGTTTCTGTGTACAGAACTGCCATTCCTGGTATCCTAAAAAAGCAATGAATTAATAATTATTTGTGACAATTTATTTTACTGCTCAGAGCTTACTATTTGTCTTATGTGGAATGCAGAGGGTCATTGGTAGCATGTTGTATGTGCTAGTGTGGGGTCCTGTAACTGTTGCTAGAGAGTGAAGTATTCTGGTCAAGGATGGATTGAAGACAATGATGTGCGTGAATGATTTCAGTTTTGAGCTGAAAGGAAGAACTAGCTGTGTCCAATTGTTTTCTCTTCTGAGTCTGTCTTGCATTAGTTGCTCCTGGATATTCATATTGAACAATTAATTTGCTCCTTAACCATATAGGATGGGCATTGTAGTCTGAGAAATGTATTTTGTAGATCCTTGTGTTGGGAATTTCTATCTTTCAGGTCCAAACGGATGTGATTGTACCAAGGGATTTGCTGGAAACAATAGATTTTTTTGTGCATTTAGAATGGAAGCTGGAGGCATGATCAATGGGTCTTCAATACAGTGTGATGTTGAGATGTCCATGTTGCAGCTTAGCAATTCACCTGGTGGGGAGATAAATCCAGGCTGAGGTAGGTGTTTGGATGAAAGTTATTAAAATCTGAGTGAAATTATTCTAGCATTTACTTTCCATGGGTCCAGATTTTTTAAAAGTCATCAGTGTGTACCTCAAATAGAGGGGCAATGGGGGGGGGTTACAACAGTTAAGAAAACATTGTTCTCCACCAGCCATGGTATATTCACATATTATGGAACCATGCAAGTACCCATGGCATTTACATTGATCTAGAGCAGAGATTTTCTACCTGCAGCCTGTGGGCCAGATGTGGCCTATGGTGCTATTTCATGTGGCCCTGCAGTACCTCCACCACACCAGGAAGTGCCATGTGGTGGAGGAAGGGCAAAGCTCTCTGAGGGTGTGTGACCTGGCCTCCGGCTTGAAAACGGTTGAGAACTCCTGATGTGTAGAGGTACATTTTATTGTCAAAGATGAAAGAGTTTTGTGTGAGCATGAGGTCACAGATGATAGTTACTATGCAGTCTTTGTCTTTATTTTGAATACTATCCCAGACATCCTGCAGTCCATCTCTATGTGGTCTGTAAGTGTAGAGACCATCTATAGCAGTAGTTCTCAACCTTTTTTTGTCCATGACCCAACTAAGAATCTCTAAAATCCTGATCCTCCCCCCATGACATATAATTCTTATTATTCAAAAAGTGGACTCCTATTCACTGGAGGAAGCCTAAAAAGCCATTAACTTGATCTAAACTCATTCTCAAATTGTCCCCTTAAAAATCAAATACCCCCCACCCCCAGGGTGTGTGCCATCATAGCTAAAATGTTATCAAGGAGATTATCTGTAGATTGAAATTCTGTGCTATTTTTACATAATTAGGTGCATTGGTGGTACAGTATATGGTTTGAGGATGAAGTTCATGTACCCAGATAGCCCAATAGTGATGTTATTGATACTTGATATAATGGGTTTAACAGGATTCCCTAGTTTGTATATTTTTGGTAGAAGGTAGAAAGTGGTTGGTTCTTGTACATTAGTCAGGATTTGTTCTTATATATTTTCAGGGACATTGGAATGTCACATTGATTCATACAATTTGCATCTTGTGTTTATGACCAACTGTTGTCTCTTTATTTTGGGGCCAAATGTACAAGAATAAATATTTACCATGTAGCCTCGTTTTTATATCTGAGGAACCTTGATCCATGAAAGCTCACCTTAAAATATAGCAGTTAGTCTTTAAGGTGTCACAACTTTTTCATCTTCTTCATTTCTTTTTCTTCTTGCTTTTCTTTTGCTTTGTTTCTTGTCTGCTGTGTTAAGTATGTGACTCCTCATAACATTTTTTGGGGAAGGAGGAGGAAATTACATTACATTAAGTTGAGACTTGGGTTTTGTAATTAAAGCAAGCGTGATTCCATGAATATAAATTAACATTTTTATTTCCATTTTTATGTGTTTGTATTTCCTCAAGATGAAAAGGGATATGTGTATTGTAGGAAGAGGGAGGGGGAAAAAGAAGGATGTTTACTTCTCCCGGCAGGAGAAGGAGGCAGCACCAAAGATATTTTTTAACTATGCCCGTCAGGCCCCTTAGCAAAGCAACCTAAGTTAGAAATTGAGTTTGGCTGAAAGTCAAATAGTGGGTGAGAATTCACAGGAAAAAAGAAAGTCTTAATATGCTATTTCTTTACAGCCAAATAAATGTGCACTATGAACAGTGGTGGGATTCAGCAGGTTTGCTCCAGTCCACCAGAACCGGTAGCAGAAATTCTGTCTGACCCCGCCCATCCAAGTTTGAAATAAAGTACTGTACAGTAATACCCTGGATAACGTTATGACTTGGTTCCACAAGTCATGACGTTATCCGATTTTTAGCGTTGTCCGATGTATACATCGAACAACGCTAAAAACAAAAGCCCTGACTTCACGTCTCTCTCTTCCCCTTTCCCTGTAGCTTAAATACAGGGAGGGAACGAGACAAGGAGTCTCTGCGACTGCAGTAGGGTCGGGGGAAAGTCGGGTGCTTTTCTCCAACCCTACTGCAGTCGCAGAGACCGCTGCAGGTAGGGGGTGGATTGGGTTGTTCTACCCAAACCACCCCACACCTACAGACCATTGCATCGGATAACACTAAGAATCATTATCCAGAATCGTTATCCGATGCAAGTTTTTTCCAAAAAACTTGCATCATTATCCGATTCTAGCATTATCCGATGCAATCGTTATCCGGGGTATTACTGTATTTCTAATTTGGGTGCAACACAGGGCCTTCCCCTGGCCATGCCCACCATACCACGCCCACAGAGTAGGTAGTAAAAAAAATTGAATCCCACCACTGACTATGAATATCTACACATCAAATCTATCAGTGTGTAAATTTCTCCATCTGAATTGTTTATGTAGCTTTCTAAATATAACTTATTCCAATCCTTCTTTTGCATTGAATCATTCATTTTTCTCTTTCCACCTTGACATTTGTACCTTTCCCCATGCAGTTTCCCCGAATGTGTACGTTCTTTTAGGTATTTTGTCTAAACCAGGGATTCTCAACTTTTTCAAGCTGAGGGCCAGGTCATGCTCCTTCAAACAGCTTCAGGGGCTGGAAGGCCATTTTACCCTGCCTGCCACACATGGCACTTCAAGGTATGGTGGAGGTGGTGGGGGCCACATGAAATGGTGTCACAGGCTGAATCCAGCCCCCGGGCTGTACGTTGAGAACCCCTGGTCTAAAACATGTATTTATGAATGCTATCTAAGTTTACACATTTTCCTCTTCATTGACCAAAAATGCTTGTATGTACAGTAGCTTTTCTGCTGTGTGCATTGGAGCTGTTAGCATTTTCTGTACATTGCTTTATGTGCTTGTTCTCCAGAATGCATGGCAGGCAAGCTTTACAAATGTGTGAAATCTCAAGCAATGTTCATTTTTGCTCATAGTAATAGATTCTTCCTGACCAATCACACCTATGGCTTTGAAAGTCTTTTGGAATTAGCTTTAAATCCAGATGTGGCTCAGTGAAGACACAGAGTGGTGGTGGATTCATTCCAGGTTTTACTCTGAAGGAATCATCTAAGATACTAAACCCCCTTTGGAAATAAGGTCCCCAACAGACATGCTCTTGTACATGGTGAGCATCTCATGAGACTGCTGTGGCAGTCAGATATTTAAACACCGAAAAATTGTTATCTTTAAAATCTGTTATCATTTAGTTGACAGCAAGCCTGATCGCTTTATATGTTAGTGGTAAATAAAAGAACTTTTAGATTCAATTTATTATCTCATTTTATTGGCTATTTTACTTAGGAGGAGTCTTGTGACCAGGATGGATAAGGGCATCATCACTCCACATTCCCTCGTTTAGGAGCTGGCTTTGTTGTTTGTGTTTTTAATCTTGCTGGTTAGGTTTATCATACTGTATTTTGTTACTGAAAACTGATATGTAAATATTTGCTAGCAAAAAGCAGGATGCATCATTGTAAGTTGACAGACTGACATACAAACAGACACAGGGAGAGAGGCAAACAGAGCGATAAATACTGAAGTCAATGGGTACCATCTTCATTTCTCACAAAATTAAAAACAAGCCTGAGTTTTCTTGTTTAACTTTTGCCTCCCTATTCCCAACTCCTTTTTGATTAAAGGAGTTAATAGATTTCATTAAGAGTTTAAGCCTGACAATAGAAGTTGTCTTTTATTGATATATTACCTGCTTTGAAAGCTTTCCCAGCTGTGGACCAGATATAAATACTAGAAATCAATATGCCTTTTATGGGGGCACTAAGGTGTGCTTGCATATGCCCTGTCTTTTAAACACGGTTCGTTTCAGTTTGAGAAACAAACTCAGTGTTACCAAAGGCCTGTGTTAATACAATTTTATTCCTCCATTGGAATAAGGTAATCTTCAGTGGTGGGCAGCAAAAAAAAATTGCTACCACACCATGGGCAGAGCCTATGCAATGGGTGGAGCCTATATCATGGATGGAGCCTATGTTGTGGGTGGAGCCTACATCATGGGCGGAGCCTATGCCATGGGCGATCTAGTCATGCCTGCCATATGGCCATGTATACATCTGCAAACACAGGCAGCACTGGCTCTTTGGCTGTAAATGGAGATGAGCACTGCACCCTAGAGTCAGATATGACTGGCTTTTGAGCAAGGGAGACCTTGAACCACTTGCAGGGACAAAACCTAATGGGCCAGGGCAGGGAGTTGGGCATGGCCACTCAATTTCGCTACCCCCTGCCCAAAGGCCACCCAATTTTGCCACCCCTCCTCCCATGGGCTGCGAACCTGTTGCTGCCCACCACTGGTAATCTTGTATTTTAAGCTTTCCTGTCAGTTTGCCAGACTACAGATTCAGCTGGATTTTATTTTTCTTGCCTTGTTTATGTCTTACATTTCTCATTGAAGACAGATCTCCAAAGATGCTGACACTAAGCAAAACAACAACAACACAATACAAAATAAGAATAAATTATTTATTGCCTTTAAAAGGTAATGAGGAAGTCTGTAATGGAACAATGCTGTCCATCTTCCAGACCTTTGAAATCATTGGTACTGTGGCAGCTCCAATTGCTGCTCTTTCAAGTTTCCATGGAGACCAGAGGAGGAATATGCCCCCCTAAAATTATGCACCCTAAGAACCAGGCCAGGTAGCACCAGATGTTATTTTCATCTCTGGGGCTGCTGTTCACAAGGGGAGCTGAGCATTCTGTTGCTTTTCTCTCTTCGTAGAGGCACAACTGGCTGATGGAGACTCTTGGGGGACAGTTCCTCAGTACATGGATAGTAAAGGTTTGTTCAGGATCTATAGTAATAATACTGACAATAACCAATGACGATTATGATGAAAGGGATGATGATTATTATAAAATGTATACAGTTCAGACTGTAAGAAGATATGCGCTTGAAGTGTATTCCATCTACAATCAAGTTATTTCTATCGCCAGTCTTCTGCTAATCTTTTCAATTCTTGATGATGATAATGATGATTACTTTCTTTCCATGTCTGGCTTAGGCCAGGCATGAAACTGCCAAAATCAAGCCACCTTTTGGCAGTTCCTTTCACCTGACCTAGTGTGAGAAAGATTAGCTGGCAACACAAGGTTGCCATTACCAGAGTATGCCCGATTGTGATTCAAAAATACCACGCCTTGGCGAGGGGACAGCGGTAGAAATGTGAGTAATAAATAAATAAATAAATAAATAAAATCTTCAAAAATACCACAATCTTTGAGGATCTGGCCCACAGGCCAGATCCAGTCCCCAATGTCACTTTATCTGGCCCATGCTACCGTTGTAATTCCTGGAAGTGAAAGTAAAACATGCCTGTACAGGAGCAACGAGGACAGCATGGGCAGGTTGAAGTGGCATTGGGGTCCAGATCCAGCCCACAAGCCATAGTTTAGGCACCCCTGGTTTAAGCAGAGAAAATGACAGCCTAAAATCTATTTCATCCTGTTGCAAAACAGAATGCAAGGCACATTTTACTTCCGCTTCCAGTGGGAGGAACTACATGACCGGCCCGCTGAACCATATGAATGGCCCACGGCCCAAATAGTTTGGGCACCCCTGGTATACATAGTCAACTAGATGTTCAGGCCAGAGCTTTGGAACCCCACTGCTCAAGCCCTAGCCCTGGACCTGAGAGTCAGTGAGATTATCAGTGAGTCTGATAATGTCACTGATATCTAGTATCGCTACTCTCTGCAACTGCTCTGTTGTGATCTTCTCAATGTCAATCACAGTCAGATGTTTCTCCAACCCTTTTGGGATTGCTCCTTGTGCTCCTATCACTATTGGTATCACAGTTGGTCTTTCCTTTCAGAGATACTGTACTTTAGTTTTCATATCCTGATACCTCATGATCTTTTCAATCTTGTTTTTCTTCCATTTGACTATCACCACATAGATCAGTTTAACAAAAAAAAAAAATCAACCACAGTAATGTCTATAGTGTTGTTTTCAAGTTTCTTATATGTTTGGATCTTAAAGTCCCATGAGATCTTAAGCATGTTATCCTCAATCTCAACCATATTTTCAGGGTTGTGTTCCTACAGATTCCAGTATAACATTGCTGCAACTCAGTAATGCCATTATTTTTGTAGTCAGTCTGTGTGGGTCTTATTACATCCAATTATAAAGTGGTTCACTGTTTCTTCCATTTCTTTGCAAAGCCTCCACTTACTAACATTTCTAGGTTGTTGTTGCTGCTGCTGCGTGCTGTTAAGGCAATACTGAGTTATGCTGACCCTTCCCAGGGTTTTCATTTACTATTCCTTTCTTCTGGCATGCTCTGGAACTGTGCAACTTGCCCAAGTTTACAAGGCTAGCTCTTCTGGGAGACACTGTCGGGAATCAAACTTCCAGTCTTAGGCTCCACAGCCAAATGCCTAATTAATGTTGCTGAATTTAGCTCTGCAAGTTGCTAACCTTTTGGCATTGTAAATTTAAGACTCAGTCTCCCCTGACCCTTGTTGGATTAGATACAGAACAGATAATAGATACTTAATGCCCTCAAGGTGGTTCAAGTGGGGAGTCCCTCTTCACACATGGTCGCCATAAACTCTAAGCTCTAGAATTGTTAGAACTTGGTTTTTTTAATTTTATTTATTTATTTATTTACTGTATTTATATTGCTGGATTCCTTGTCAAAGCAACTCCAGGTGGCTCACAGTTGGCATGTAAAAAATTCAATACAAAACATCCCCAAAATACCAGAAATTACAGAAACGCTTACAACTTTTAAAAACCAGGGAGATGGCAATATTAAAATATAGCAACAGGAAAAATTACAAGGAAAGGAAAGTTACTAGCCACATTCTGTTCTGTTCAACCACTGGGAGGCTGAGTTAAATCTACTGGCCCCCTATAATTTCCATTCTCTTCCCAACCCTGAATTGCTATCCCTGGGATCAGGTGGCCTACAATCTGTCTGTGGAGTTGGCTCTTCACCACAGCCCTGAGCCACCACATGACCTTTAGAGAAGGTTTCTAGTGCTACCTCCTCACCAGTGAGGTCCTCATCCCGTCCAGCTGTTCTTCTGGTGCTCATCTTGATGCTTGATTTTCAAGCACCTTTACTGAGTAGCATAACAAGCCAAGCATGGATTGGATTATTCACTGGCACAATGTAGGAACCCAAAGAGAAACAGACATCTGTTACAACTAGTTGCTTTCTGTGTTATGTACAGTAGATCTAAAAACATAAGTAGCTAGATAATAGACAGTAAAGTGATGACAATGAAAAGGTTGAGATGACTGACATGGTGAGTCTAATAAAAGTGAGGAAGACATGCACAGCATCAACCTCACTCTGTCCTCCCAGTTCTCATTGTTATCCACTAGCAAGATTAAGCCAAGACATCTGAAGGAGGGAGGGGGAGGGAGATAGATGGGGAAAACACGTCCTATAGAAGAAAACATCTGAGGATCCAGAAGAACATGCATGTTTCACTTCACCTACAATCATGTCTGAGATGGTGTTCTATAATTTGAGTAACATCTCAGGTAACACACATCATTTGAAGTTCTGGGAATAAAAGAGTTGTGATAAGACGAGCCATTCCTGTCTCCTTTATTAATTGGCTTCACTTCTCTGCTCGATGGCTAACAGGAAGCTTCTTAGTGCAAGGATTAAATAACGTCAGCTAAGTATTGGGCCATGATAACTCATGTCAAACAGCTATTAGATTGCAAGTCCTTCATATTGCTGTCAGTTTAGGGATCATGCAGTCTTGCTATATTCCCACATGTCATCTTCCCCTCCCTTTTGTTAAACTGGTCTCTTGTATAAGCTCTTTGGTTCTAAATAACTGTGGGACCAAGCAGGTGGGCAAAATAGATGGTAATAAATTATGTGTTGAAAAACTCTTTCCTGATCAATACAATGGGGCCAGCTTCTATGGCACCTTCAGATCCTGTTGGCTGACCATGGTGTTTCCTTGTACAGTATTTACTTTATTTATGCATAGCTGTATTTTACTGTATAACAACAAATTATAAGAAATGGGATGTGCACAGGATCGTGTCCTGTTCAGCTTAACATTGAAGCTATGCCTCTTAACAGCAACTTCATATTAACAGTTAAGGTAATGATTGTGATAAAGGGAATGCTTGCATCTGTGCAGTGAGAAGCCTGAAGTATAGTTTTCTGTAAATCTCACTGATATTAAGAGTTTGCTTGCTTGCTTTTGTTTTTCCTTGATTTGCAGTTAACCCCAGTAGTGCCATCTATATCCACAACAGCTGTTTTCTAAGTATCATGCCAAATTTGGAAATGTGACTTTTGTCTACCACAACTCCTAAAATTCCATTGGCTGTGTTAGCTGGTAAGGGATTCTGGGATTTTTAGTTCCAAAAATAAAATTTCCAAGCTCTGGACATATGGATATTTTGATCATTGTAAATTACTGAAATAAGTCCATTTGATTGTTATTGATAGTAAATTTAGGTCCAGGTAATTGAGCTTACAACCTTAATCCCCACTGTTTGGACAAACAATGGTTTCTGTCTTTTCGTTTTTTGAAAAAATTCACACACCTACTTCTTTTATAGTTGAGTGACTCAATATTAATGGTGCAATGAATGCTGGTAAATTGTCTGGACCTTAAAAAAGAAACATAAAAAATACAGCATAACAAAAAGCCAACCTTCTGGTCTTGCATGGCAGCAAAATGTTCAACACCAAAAAGACAACTCTAGGCAGAATCTTGTTTGTGTAACGTTGTGAATACACTCATGTACAAATGTTGGGGAGAAAACAACCAGATGTGCAGCAGATCATTTCATGTGTTGTAAAATGAAACAGGAATTCATCTTCCATAATGTGTGTGTGTGTGTGTGTGTGTGTGAGAGAGAGAGAGAGAGAGAGAGGGAGGGAGGGAGAGAGTGCATGTACACAAAGAAAATATATATAAATGGTCTTTTTTTTAAAAAAAAGAAATTAAAATTCACAAAAATTTAATTTTTGTGTGTGAAGAACCTTTGCAATGTCTTTCCACTAAAAAAAAAGCCAGAATGAAAGAAGTGTGCACAACCATTTGTAGTTTCACTGGTGGGAGAAAACTTTTGAAATGTTTGAATGCTTGTGTGCAGGAAGGAAATAAAAAAAATATTTATGTCTGTACTTGAGATGTATAATTCAAGTTCACCTTTGTGTGCCTTTTTCCTATCATTTTATTGTTACCTTCTCGTCTAAAAAATACAACCATCATAATTATCGTCATCTTTGGGGAGAATATACATGGTTTCTTTCTTCTAACTTCCCTTCCCATGTATTGCATTTCCTCTCCTTGCACTCTTTGAATTCTAAACATTCAGATTGTCCTTCATTGCATCTTCCCCAGGGCAAAAAAGAAACTTTGCTGGCAAAGAGAAAATGACCTACGCTCAACTAATACAAAGCAAGCAGATAAAGTCATAATGGTCTATTGTAAAGTAACTACTGTCTTTATGATTTAAGCAGCATTGTGCCATTCTTTTCATATACCTTCTCTCTGGTGATGTCAAAATACCCCACATGCTGAGATGATAGCCTCTATAATAATAATAAATGAGCATGTATATCTGCTTGTTTGTGTGAAGCATAGTTCCAAAATTGGAAACATGACATGCATAATAAGTAGTTTTGCAAAATATGACCCTTCAGGTTATTTGGTGTTTCAGGCACATTAAGCCAGGGGTTCCTAACCAATGGCCTGTGGGCCAACACTGGCCTGTGGCACCATTTTATGTGGCCCACATCACTGCCACTGCCACATCAGAAGTGGACGCATTTACGGCAGTCATAAATGCATTTTTACTAATTTACGGCTGTCATAAACACGTTTACGACAGCCGTAAATGCACTTGCAACTGTTGTAAACACATTTAAAACAGCCTCGGACAAGTTTTACAGCAGCGTTTATGCAAGGGAATTCATGTAACAGGCCCACTCAGCTGTCTGGGGTGTGTGGTCTGGCCTGCAGCATCAAATCCCTGCATTAACAATTTAGAATAATATAAATGTGTTATTGTTTTTAAAACCCATGTAAACACTTTCAGGTAGCAGGCTTCCATAACCAAAAGGCTTGCAATCAATCCAGCATGAAGCTATGGGAGATCCCTGGTGGTGCAGTGGTTAACCTGCTGTATTGTAAGTTCGATCCTGACCAGGGTGAAAGTTGACTCAGCCTTCCTTCATTCCAAGGTCAGTAAAATGAGTATCAAACATGTTAGGTGCAAAAATGCTAATTACCTTGTAAACCACCCAGAGAATGCACTAGGCTATGGAGTGGTTTATAAGAGCAGTGCCCAAACTACAGACCACAGGTCCGATTAGGCCCAAACATCACATTAATCCAGCCTGGGCTGAGAACCCGAACACCACTGCCCAGCTGACCCTCGGGCCCCTCCCTTCAGGGCCAGGGAGAAGAAAAGCCATGGCGTTTGTGAGCAGTCAGACACACTCCCCAGCTGACCCCTGGGCCCCTCCCTTCAGGGCCGGGGAGAAGAAAAGCCGCAGTGCTTGTGGGTGGCCAGACACTGCCGCTCAGCTGACCCCTGGGCCCCTCCATGCCAGCTGGGAGGAGAAAACGCCAACGCCACCCTCCACCATCACCAGAATCCTCTTGGCTGGGCCAGCCAGGAGGGGAGAGGACAGTTGCGCAGCTCGGCAGGACTCAAAAACACCACCGCTGCCCACCACTATCACCCGACTCTTCCCCTCGGCTGACTCGGCCAGAGGCTAATGGACAGAGTGGTTTGGGCTGAGTTGGTAATGTATTTCTGAGTTTTGCTTTTGAAATGTTTTGGTAATTACTTTATAATTGTAATTATGATATTTTGTGACTGTGATATTGTAATTGTATTTATTGTAACTGTGATATTTTGCTTTTTGTTAGCTGCCAAGAGTCGCATTGTGAGTGGGGTGGCATACAAGTTGAATAATTGAATTGAATTGTACCTGGGCCCTCTCTGGACTGCCCCCCACCTGCCCCCACTGCCTGACATACCAATACGTCACCTACAGTGGTGGCAATGGCGGCAACGATTGGGCTTCACTCCTGCTGGTCTGAGCAGCTTCCGCTCAGTCCCAGCCCTTCAGAAGCCTCTTGCAAGCTGGATCGCCACATTGGAGGAATTTTCCGAGGCCTCTCCGTTTCAAAATCTGCAGCACCTGAAGGGTAAACATGGCACCCCATGCTTACATCAGCTTTGGTGTGCCAAGGGACTCTCCCAGTGCTGCGGATTTTGAAATGGAGAAGCCTCAGAAAATTCCTCCAATGCAGTGATCCAGCTTGCAAGATGCTTCTAAAGGGCTGGGACGAAGTGGAGGCGGCTTGGACCAGCAGGAATGAAGCCCAATTACCATCGCCACCACCTCCACTGTTGGAATGGTCTGCAGCAGGCGCACCCCGCCTCCGGCCCCCACAGCCGGGTGTCAGAGGCAGGACCAGCCCACCCACGAAAAAGTTTGGGCACCACTGGTTTATAAGTTTAATTGCTATTGCTCTTTTGAGCAGGATAGTAATCTGGACACTCCTTCCCTTGCTTTTGGGCAACCTCTTTCTAAGAATGACACGGGAAGATACCCTCTACAGGGAGTTCCATGGGTACATCATGATAATGGCCATGGCTTCAGTTGGGTATAGTAGGTAAGTGGTGTCCAATGCTGGACGCTATGTAAATTTGCTCTCAGGCAATAGTGTACCAACCTGGGAAAAGCCAATACAGTAATACCTCAGATAACGTTTACCTTGGATAACGCTAAAATTCGCTTAACGTTAAGTAATCTGGGGAGGAGAATTGGATCGTATAACATTAAGGTCCTATGGGATGTATCGGATAACAACCGCTAAAGCCTGTGTGGTTACAATGTATCTCTATGGAGCTTTAATGTTATCCGATACATCCCATATGATTTTAACATGTATCGGATAACACTAAAAATTGGATAACACCAAGACTTGTGGAACCAAGTCTTAGAGTTATCCGAGGTATTACTGTATACTGTATTTAGCAGTGTATAAAACATATCGGCGTATAAGATGCACCTTGTTTTTTATGCACATTTTAAAGGAAAAAATAATTTTCTACATTTTTTCATGAATTTCCAAAATGATTTATTGTCCTTATGTTATAGTTATTTATATCTACAAAAAAATGGAACTAGGAGACACTGTAGTTGTGTATCTTTTAATCTTCATTTTCAAAACCCAAAATTTCATCTTTTTTGGAAGCCAGCTGCTGCTGATCTCCAGGAGCTGGATGAAGAGGCTTCCAAAGGAGCCCTCTTCCCTCACCAATCCCACCCTCCCTGACTCTTGGCAGCCAGCGATGGTGGGATCAGCAGGGAAAGAGGGCTCCCAAAGGAGTCATCTTTCCCCGCCGATCCCACTGTCCCTGGCTCTTGGCAACCAGAGAGCAGTGAGATTAGTGGGGAAAGGGGCTTCCAAAGGAACCCTCTTCCACCACTGATCCTACCCTCCCTGGCTCCTGGTGGTCAGTAGCAGTGGGATCAGCAGGAAAAAGGGCTTCCAAAGATCTTCATCTGATATATCTTGATCAATCCTTTCCTTGAACTTGTGCCTCATTTCTTCATTCTGCAGTATGTAGGACCTGATGATATGGTCTGCCTTCTTTGACATTGCGTGTGTTGGTGTCCTTTTTAATAATTCGTTCTATTACTTGTTGCTTGCTGTGGTGACTCTATTGACCCCCCCCCCCCGCCCATTAATATTTTATGGGAAGCCCTGGGAAGAATGATCCATCACTCGTTGTATTCCTAAATGTTACCTGGATTTAAACTGTTTTAATTCAACACTGTGTTTTATTTCAACACTGTGTTTCAAGTGAACACTACCAGGTTCTAGATGACACCATGATTCTCATTTAGAGCTTCATTAGCAAATAAACTATTACTTATTGCATATAAAAATAACTTTTTTCTGGGCATTCTGCTTTTCTATTAGAAGAATGTCATTATAATTTTATGATCCCCCAAAGTAATTGGTAATATGCAACACTATTACATAGGACAAAAGATATGAAAAGCTATGCTGGATAAGACCAGCAGTCTGTCTGTTCCACTGTTGTCTTCCTACATTGGTCAACTTATATTCACTGTTTGTGCTCCTTCCAATGGTATTTCCAATTAATGATTCAGGGAAAAAATCCATAAAATTTCAAATATCAGGGAGATTATAAATTCATGCTGATTAGCCATCATGCTGATTAGCCATTAATAGCCCTATCCTCCATGGGTTTGTTTAATCACTTTTTAAAGCCATTTAAGTTTCTGGCCATCAGTATATCCTGTAGTTTCATAATTTTAAAATGTGCTGTGTAGAAGTGTTTCTTCTTTCATGTCCCAATCAAACCCTTGACTGTCAAAAATGAAGCCACTTTATTTGCTTTGTTGTTGCCCAAACCCAAGTCCTCATCAGTGCATGTCTCTAGCAGCAATCGGCAGGCCAGTACATGAGCCGGACTCTGTGTCTCTCCACCTTCACATTGTGTGTTGTTGTTGTCCACCAGCAGCCCCCACTCGAGCATGTTGGTCTTGCATTTAGGGACTCCAACCCTCAGCCTATTCAGGGTCCTCCAAGTGATCCTGGGGACAAAACAAAAGCTGAAATGAGACTGAAACCTCTTTGACTGAGAAGGAGATAAATATGATCCTAAATTTAAAAAGGGACAGCTTGCTTCTGAACTGAGTTTCAGAATAGCAATTGTTTGGTGATCAAGGAAAGGCAGTTTTGTATGCTTAGAGAGGATCCTGGATTCATATTTTCCATAAACTGGCACAAGAACAGAATGCTTCGTGGGCAAGCATACGAAGAGGAAGGGACAATAATAAAGTAAAAGCAGATTCCACAGTTCCCCATGGTGAAGCCAAGACAGTTAAAGTTATTGTAACTGTATGGTATAGATGCCCTCTTAATTTCTTAACAGTTGATTGGATAAACCAAAACCAGTCTCTGCCTACTATCTCATTCTCTGATCCAGATAATATTAGTAGAAAACTCCCATGTCTGTCTAGTCTTTAGTAGTTAATTTAGATTTTAGACCTTGCCTTGTAGATCCCTGTTGCTATCACTGTGATTCGTAGCAAGCTAGAAATTCTCTTCATGTTGTCCAGGAAATTAAAGATACATTTGCTCAGCTGTAGCCCTTGAGCTTAAATGAGATCTCAACAGTAATAACACTTTTTTTAAAAAAAAAATTGGCATTTTTCATTCCTGGCAATGGTTGTTTGAAGGGAATTGATTTTGATGTCTGCAGCTGTTTAGATGAGGATAAAGAATGAATGCTCCTTTTTCTTAATGATCACACAAGAATGCCTTTTTGTGAATATTTAAAATGTTGGTGTCATTTCCTGATTTTTCTGACTGCTTTCATCTGAAGAGAAAGAACAAGCTTCGCAAGGTCTTGTCTTTGATCTGCTTTTAGAAAACGCCTTTTAAACAGAAGTCAGTGTTTTCCTGGTTGGGGGTGAAAGACACATATGTAATACAAATTATATCCTTTTTTCTCTTCTTTTAAATTCCACAAATTATACATATGTTAGGAAGCCTTTGGAAGATAATTTGTGTTAACTCAGTGTACCTGACAATGTGGGGAACAGCAGAAATGATTCCATATTTTCAAGTAAATCTAGGCCTGGCAATAAATTTTAACTGGATAGTTGCTTTTCAAGTGAATTACAGTTCGCTAAAGTGATTTGGGTAGGCCTTTCTCAAGAAAGGGGGAAAGTGTCAATGAATTATCTATTGCATTATCACATTCAGGCATAGTATTGGCCTGGGTAGTGTGGAATCTTTGCAACTTCATTAGTATTAGAATCATTATCAAAGTATTATCATACTAATAGTTCTGGTAACTGAAGTTATCAAGAAGAAGAATGAGGGAATGCAGATTAAAAACCCTTACATCCCAGGCAATGTGATTTGAGGAAATGGTAATTGCGAATGGTTGAAGAATGTGAGTGTCTAGAAATATCAATGCAATTCAAGGAGAATTATGGAAAAGATGTATTTTTCACATATAGAGCACTTGATAGGGCTGGTTCACAAACTATGGCTGAAATCCTGTAGCACATACCTAAAGCCTTTGTTGTTGTTCAGTTGCACAGTCAAGTCCAACTAGGGTTGCCATATGTCACGGTTTCCCAGGACTTTCCCGGTTTCAAGCTGTCCTGTCTGGTTCAAATAAAACATGTAAAAGTCCCAGTTTCAAAGAAAAACATATAAAAACAGGAGGAAGGAGCAAGAAATGCCCATGTCTATGGAGGATTCCTTCGCCACATGACTGCAAAGGATTAAATGCATACAGTTAGCATTTCTAGAGAGGAAGAGAACACTGTGGATGGGAAGTGAAGAGTTGTCTCTGACAGAGGACCTCCTCTAAAATAAGTCACTTCCTTTTCTCCTTCTGGAGGGAAACAGGGACTCCAAGGGCTGCAGTTCACTGAGGGAGTCTGGGAACGTAATCATTGCTGCGAGGTCCCTAACGCTATGGATTTCAAAGACGGGACACAACTATTTTTTTTACATGGCACCAATCCTCTTTGCCAAAAACTTGAGCAACCTGGGGGTTGACTCCCTGCAGCTGCGGCAGAACTGTGGGACGGGTGTGGCATGCCACGAGAGAAAGCGGGCAGGGAGGAACAAGGGCAGACTGAGCAAAATAGGGATGGGCACCATGGGGGGCAGCGAGCCTAGATGGGAGGGCGGTTTGGCAGGAAAAATGTCCTCATTTGGCAGAAAAAATTATGGCAACCCTAAGTCCAACCCTTTGTGACCCCATCACACCAGGCTCTTCTGTAATTCATCATCTTTCAGCACCTGCCCATATCCACGCCCACCACATCAACGATACTGTCTAGCCATCTCATTCTTTGCCACCACCTTTTCCCTTTGATCTTTCCTAACATCCAGCCCTTCTCCAGTAAGTCCTCTCTTCTCATTTGGTAGTCAAAGTGTTTGAATTTCAACTTCAGTATTTGTCCTTTCAAGGAAGAGTCAGGGTTCACTTTCTTTAGATCAACTGATATGATCTCCTTGCAGTCCAGGGGACTCTCAGAAGTCTTCTCCAGCACCACATTTCAAAAGCATCTGTTCTTCTGTGCTCAAGATCTAAAGCCTAGTTGTATGTTTTGGTCTATTCATCAGTAAAGGCAAGAGCCCCTGCTGTGATTCCTGGGGAGGAGTGGAGTGCATGCACAAAAATCACATTTTATTTAGGAGCAAGGAATGTATTGAAACATATGATGTTACACAATGGGATTTTGGCTTATGTTCGCTTTCTACATGTAAACAGCTGTAAGTGGGAGGAAACCGTAAAAGCTCATTTCAGCCTGAAGGCTGGGGTGAAGGAGAAGATAATCCACTCATAGAGATGGAAAGGAGGCTTAGTACATTCCTTATTCTTGTTACTTTAGGCTAACTCTACATAATGGGCACCTTGTTGAATAATTTTCAAGCCCTGGGGATTTGTTGCCTACAGCTAAGAATGAGCAAAATAAATCCTCAAGGTTTCTGTAATCTCTGTGAAATATCTTGGGTGCCCTTTCCCCTGAGGAGCAAAACACACAGAAGCAACAAATACAGAATGAATGGCTATTAGTTAGAAAAACTGTTAACAACTCATATCCTGCTCTAACTCTTAAATAAAGTAGCAGTCACCCTAATTTGGGATGATTTCCACAATTTGCCAACTTCACCAACTGCACAACTTTACCAGGAAAAGAAAACCAAAGGAAATTTTATGAGAACACTATCAAAAGCCCTAGGAAATGTGTCAAGATCTTCATAAGCAGGAAATGATGGTTAAAACCCTTCATTATTGAATGCAGGGACAGGATAAATGAAGAGACACAAGCCTACTCACTCCATGTGCAGAAACCGAGTAGATGAACAGCTGAATCTTACTTCCACACCAGTATCCTCCTAGGGCTAGTCCAAGATGTTTTGCTGCCTGTAGAAACAGAAAAGCAAATTAGACTGGCAGCTTACATCAGATCTTGAAACAGGACACCTTCCTCCCTCTACTTAATGTGGTTGTATGAAGCAATGATGTAATTGAGCTATATTCCATTTTATCTGTTCATATTCCTATTCATGCTTTCTTTCCATGTTCAAGAAACATGCAGGGAAGAGAAGCATGCTACTCCACTCTACCCAGTCCCCCTCCTGCATAAGAACAGTGATAAACCTGAAAGGGAGAGCCTCCTGTATCCATACAGGAGCTTCTATGTGTGAATTACCAGAAACATCAAGCTTTTAATTCATGTAGAAAGAGAAATGCTATAGAGACTGTCAGGGTTCTTCTTCAGACAAAGATCATTCCAATGTAGGTAGGACATTGAATAGAGGTATGCTGTTCCATTCTTTTGGATTCCAGTGCCAGAATTCCAAACCTATCAGTGGGATCTATACCTGCCTAAGTCTAAAAGCATAAAAGAACAATAAAGGAACTATCTAAGCTGCTGAACATATTTGGCACAGTACTAACTAAGCCTCTGAGTCCATTCACTAACCCTCTGACACTGGAACCAGCAGATTCCATTGCTTCAAACTTGACACCCTTCTTATATAGGAGGAGGATGGGTGGGGAAAGGACTGGAGTATTCGCCATGCCTACATGTTTGCTGAACTCAGGAAGGAACACCTGCTATATGGACAATATTAGGACACTTGAATTACCACCATAGGACCAGCATTGGACATTTTGTTCCAGGAAACAGATGAGGAAATGGTGAGCATCCCTTCCTACAAGTCAAGACACAATGGCACCCGTCAAGTATTAATGATGGCTATGAATATCAGTGAAGGAAGCAAAGATAAACTGCTAGTAATGTACAACTTCATGTTTCACACAGAGAAGAGAAGAATAAGAGTATCTGGTTTATTTATTTATTTATTTGCAGAAAAGTAGACTCCATTTGACCTAGTTTAAGTCTGAACTCTTCTCTCCCGAGCATAGAAAGAAGTTGAAATGAGACATGGGACTTTGTCACCCCTAGACTCATTACCATTGCACACAGTGGCTTCTGTTTTTCTCTCTCTATGTTTCTTTTTACCCTTTTCTTAGTACGAACTCCATTGACATTTGTATATCTCAGGATGGAGTTCATTGAGCCGTAGACATGAAATCCCCTCATACCTTTCAAATGAGTCTGAAAACAATTCCAGAAGAAAGCTGCCCATCTTGAAGCAATAAGTGATGCTCTTTCTTTGTTAGAAAAGAGACATGAAAAACCATCTAAGACAAGAAAAATCAATGTTGATCAACCGACGTTGGAGAGCCGAATTGCTAGGGCTCTTTTGGCTTTAATCTGTTGGGAAAAGACGTGCCACCTATTTCAGAAAGGAATGCTTGCTATTTGTACAAAATTCTTCCCTTTAAAAAAAGTAATAATTGAGCAAGATTTTGTACATGACCCACCACCAAGGTGTCGTCCTTTCTAGGACCATTATTCACCCTGAATTTTCCAAATAGGGAAAACCAACCCCTTCCTAAATTTTCAACAAATGTTGTCATTTTTGTCAAGCTGTCTTCCTGATGTGTTCAGATAAAGAGGTGACCGGCCAGAAGCACAGGTATATAGTACTGTGTGATTGACAGCAGCATGCATACCCATTCTCAAGGATTGTATCATTCGTGGTGAGGGACTAAAGTGGTTATTTGTGAAAAACAGGCACTATAATATGATTCATGATTTATTAGATGAATTGTTTCTGATTTAGGGGGAGGTTTTTTCTTCTTCTCTTCTTTTGCCTCAGGGAACACACTGAATTAGATTAACATGTACACTATCACAGTTTGTGCAATTATACTTGTTTTGCAAATTATTTTTGAATTACTGTTTACCGCTTCCAAAATGAGGAAGTGGTGTAACTGTTTAATAGTTAAAGAAGACCAAATAAAACCTTGAGTTTAAAACAGCTCGGGATGAAATGATACATATGTATGAGTGTGTGTGTGTGTGTGTGTGTGTGTGTGTGTGAGAGAGAGAGAGAGAGAGAGAGAGAGAGAGAGGAGGAGAGAGAAAAAGAGTCCTAGAGATGAGCTCTGCATTTGCAAAAATATTCAAAAATCATTGTGTATAAAATGTGTTTTTGTTACAGTCTCGTAACAGAAATAAAATCATCCATTTCCCCAAAACTGATGACTTCATGTAATGACTTCACACCAGGCATTAGTTACGTATGTTTCTCATTCGTGGACCTAGACAGGGTTTGGGTTAGTTATAATATAAACAAAAAAGAGGACAGGACAGGGAACCATATAAACCAGGGGGTTGCAAGCTATGGCCCACAGGCTGGACCTGTCCCCTGACACCATTCCATCCAACTTGTGGTGATGACCTTGAAAGCAGAAGCAGGCACATTTATGACAGCTGTAAACATGCCGACACATACACAAATGTGCTTGCTGTGGTTTGTGGCAGCGTTTACAATGTGGGAAACCATGTTTCCAACCCCCTCAGCTGTCTGAGGGTGAGTAGTGCAGTCCATGGCATGAAAATCTTGAGAACCCACACTCCCCCCAACCAAACAGGTGGTCTAAGCATCAGAGCACCAGTTTGGTTGGGGGGAGAATGGGTGCGTGCATCCTTCCCCAAACCAGCACTCCAATGCTCAGAGCACCTGTTTGGTTGGGGAGAGGGCACACACACCCATTCTCCACCAGCCTAATCAGCACACGCGCATAGTCTCCCCCCAAGGAAACCGGTGGTCTGAACATCCGATCGCCTGTTTCCTTGGGGTAAGAGCGCATGAGGAAAACGGCAATCTGACTCTTTGGTCTCCGGAGCCCCCCTCCCCCCCAGTAAGGAGATCAACATTGGGGAATTTGAGGCAAACTTTTGCATTGCACAACATTATCTTAATGTTGTGCGATGCAAAAGTTTGCCTCAAATTCCCCAACATTATCCGGTTTTAACGCTGTGCAGTGCACACATTAACTGGGGTATTACTGTATGTACCTTTAGGCTTTTTCCTTCCCATTTTATCACATTTTTCAGAGATGTCAGACTAGAGAATATGTTTCAGCATCAGTTTATGAGTTGAATTACAACTACTTGGGTTCCCTATTTCCCAGAAATCTGTATAGATTTTCCCCCTGCTTTAATTAATAGTTTGGAGAGAGCTCTTGCTTCACAAGGAAAAGCTACCAAATGGAGAAATGATTAAGGGAGCAAAAAATATATATCACTTTTTCTTGTTCTCAATGAAAAACTATGTCTAGGCACATTGAGACATCTCATTTTAAAACTGTTGGTTGATTTTTCACTTCTGCACAAATGGAAAATCCCAAGAATCTTTTTTAAAATCAGTGTCACCATTAGAAAAAAAAAGCAAGCTTATCAAAACAAATATTTGGCTTTTTATTTCTACCATGGAGCCAAAATTCTCTTAGGAAATCAAGAGCTGAACAAAATCTGGCTTGCAGATGCACAAATTGCAAATTACAAAATTTGTACATCAACTCCTAAGTGGAAATACAGAGAGAATTCTGCCCATAACATTTGCACAAAATACAATACTCTCTTTGCAAAAGGCAAAGGTTTTTTTTTTAAAAAAAGATTTTTATTGGAAAAGTAAAGTCTATTTCTGCATTTGCATCAGCCACAAGTACATCTATATGAAAAGAAATGTTAAAAAAATTCCCTTTCTAAAATTCTAGTGCTTAACTGCAGCAATAAAATAAGTGAAGATTTACATCTTTAGATGAGGCTTCCTTGATTGATATAGAACCAGAAGACCAAAGGTCTAAGAATGCAAATCTTGCTGTGAAAAGGGCATGGTGATGATATATCATTGCAGAGATGTTTGAAGTATCCTCTTGGTCTTTTGCAATGCTGACAAATGTAAATAGGCTTGCTTGCTTGCTGTGCTTTAGCAGGTAAGGAGGTTTGACTTATGAGCTGTCACTGTTCTTATGCTTTAGAAAGAAAATAAAATCTTTGTCTCATTTACCTAGACAGACTTTTCAAAGAGCAACAATGACAAAAATCATATGCAGGGTTTTCCTCTTTACTTTGAGTACCAGACTGTGACTCTTGAGCTTCCGAGCCTAGCTGAGACCTGCAAATGGAATGATCCAATGTGATTAGGCAACACTTTAACACACACACACACACACACAAAAATCACAAATCTCCATCCATCCACCCTCTCCTCCAAATTATAGATGTACAGTTTCTCTTCTGTCACTTCACAATTGGGCTGAAATCAATCATCACCCCATCTATAGTCACCCTAGCGATATTCATCCTTTTGGACTAAAAGGATCTGGCTCTTCGGAAATGTGAGAGAATAGAATTGTATAATGATGCTGGTATGACTGACAAAGTGAGATATGGTTCTCTTTACATTGAGAACAATTCAGCCGAAAGAAGAACAGAGGACATCTAGAAGACAAGGATTTTCATAGCAGATACGAACTACGAATGGATTTGCCATGTTGTTTTCTTCCCTGAGATTAAGCGGTAGATTGAAGTTATCTGTTGAGTGAGGCACGAGGTCTCAGTGGTAGCCCTCATTATAAATTGGTAGCAAGTTCTAAGAGACAAATGGGTCATGGGGAGCCACAAAGTGAAAAGACTTGGCTGAGTTAGTGTCACAGTCCAGAAAGCAGCAAACAATGTTTAAAAATTCTGTATATTTCTTATGTATTAATTTATTATGGCTATTTTCTACCTGACCTCCAATGAGCTCATGGTGGGAGGCATACACAGATCTCATTTATTTTTACATGGCAAGAAGTCACTTCTGAGTTGTGGTGGCCTCTGAATTAGTCACCATAAGTCCTATAATTAATAGCCCTACTCAGATCCTGCAAACTAGAGGGTTCAGCTTCCTTTATTGTCAAGGTACCATTGAATCTTTCTTTTTCCCCATTGTCTTTTCTGGTGAGTCTTCTTTTCTCATGACATAGCCAACATGTAATAGCCTCAGTTTTGTAATTTTGCCTTCTAGGGAATGTTCAGGCTTACTTCCTATTTGGTACCCAGTTATTTGTCTTCTAATGCTTCATGGTGTCCATACAGTTCCCTTTGAATACCTCATTTTGAATGAGTCTATTTTTTCCTGCCAAATTAATTAGTTAATTTTGGCCTATCTAGAATTCACATTAATGCAAAGTAATTAGGAATATCATAGTATATATGATCTTAGCCTTGAGAATTTACAGAGTTGCTTAGAGGACTCTGGTAGAAGAAGTCCAAAAATAGAAGTTTTTCTTAGCTCTGGGCTAATTATTATTATTATTAAATTTATATGCCGCCCTACTCGGTGAAAACCGACTCAGGGCGGCTCACAACATACAATCAAATACAATGTAACAATTCAAAAGAACAACACAATGTCACAATATAGTGAAATATACATCAATAATTCAAACAATAGAATATCATAAAATACAATACAGTAAGATAAAACCCCAATATACGTCATAAAGTTACAAAAATATTACAAAAAACATAGGAACATTACACAATCTTACAAAGAAAAAAAAATGTTACATCATAATGCCACTGCTTATGATCATTCTGGCTCCTGAGGGGGGGAAATCCCTCACTGAGGAATTTAATGGGACATTCCCTTTTTCAATGTCATTTACCACAGATAAGCTGGAGAATTTCAAGGATCCATCTACACCAGGGGTTTTCATCCTACAGCTCACAGGCCAGATCTGGCCCATGACCATTTCATGTGGTGCCCTCGCTCCTGCTTCTGGAATCTGTGCTGCTGCCCTCGCTCTTGCTCCTGCCGCTGAAAGCTGTGCCATGTGTGGTTCCTTTTTAATGTAAACAGCATTTCAAAGCTATTTACATTAAAAAGAAACCACACATGGCACAGCTTCCACCACCACTGGCAGGAGCGAGTGGGGTGGGCGACATGAAATGGTGCTGCTTGAGGGTGGGGAGAACCATTGGGCTCCTGGCCTTGTCTCGCCCACCCACCCTTCAGGGACCCCAGCCCCAAGGATAACCTCCAGCTCTACAAGGAAGGATTAGCCTCACTAAAAAGCCCCACTCACCCTTTTCCCCCAAGCAGGCAATTAATCTTATTAGTGTCAGTCAGGGAGGGGAGTGGGGTCTGAAGCTTCCATTGACAGTTGGTGTCTCCCTCCGTCCTTCAAGGGGGAGAAACAAAATGCCCACCCCTTTGAATCTGTTGGGACAAAATGGCCACCTCAAAATGGCCACCCCATCGTGGAGCTAGGACAAAATGGCCATCCAGCTGACTCAGCTGTCGGAGGGGGCATGACCCAGCCCAAGGCTGGAAAAGGTTGAGAATCCCTGATCTACACCCAGCTGGAACGGGGGCTAATATTGTAGTTTATAAAATTTGGAAATCATCCTGTTCTCTTTCAAGAACAGAAAGTGGGAAAGGTGACAAGAGGAAATAGAATCAAAATTAAGGGAAACTAGGTAGCGTTTAATCCTACAATATATTTCCTCTAGTAAATTTTTGTGGGGAAGATGTCTGTGCTTAAGTAAACGTGGGGGTTAGAAAGAGAGATGTCAGAAAGATATTCAGTTGTTATTTTCCATTAGTATATTTCTTTGTGGCTAATCATCTGCAAAGATTATTGCCTCCAAATGTGCAAAAGAGCAATTCAGTCTTTAGATAACACCTATTCAATCACAGTGACTCCCTCATATTTTCTAGGACACAGACATCTATATCTGCAGTAAGAAAGTATTGGTCTTGCACTACTTAACAGCTCATTTGTCCATTAGAAAAACCAATTGACACTGCTAAAATCATGTTAGATGCACTAAAATGGCATTGAAAATAGTCCCTGAGATGAAATAGAAATGGGCAAAGCCTATTCTTTCAAATTTTTGAAGGCCAACACATGTGCCTTGATGGGAAGAAGAAATTTAAAGTTGCCTCCTAAGAGAAATGTATTTTTTTTAAATAACACCCAGAGTCCCTCATATTCTGGCACTGGTGTTGATATGTGCTGGTTTGTAACCAGATGCTCATCTTCCCCTGCATTTTCTGCTCCTTGTTGGGCACCTTGAGCTGTGTGCTTATAGACAGGCTTCAGTCCAAATCAGGACTAGGCATACTTAAATGGCATGGGTTTAAGAATACAATGGCGTGCAGTGGTTTTGAACCCTAGGACAGTACCATTACTTACATTTAGACAGGAGTATGAATTTTCAAGAGGGCAGAAGTCATTAGGAATGTACAACCTACTCAGAAACTGAATAAAGGGAATACAGATTGAAATCAGTCTTTCTTGCACCCTTAAGAGATGTTCTTCCCCCACCCCCTACTTCTATGGCATTATCTTTATATTTAAAAAAATCTTGCTTATATAGCAAGTTGGTACAACATTCTGGAAAACGCTGCAGTCATTGAATTTGTCAATAAAAATAATTTCATGTCAATTAATTTTGTATGAATTTGCCAAAGTTGACACTTTTCTTGATTTCTAAAATGAAAATAATCTGAAGTTTTAAAATTGCCAATGCAGGAGAAAGAAAGAAAAATCTTATCATTTTTCAGGAATAAACAAGAAATAACTATTTTGTGGTCCCTCTTCTGCCATTCTGTCCACTGAAATATTAACAAGGGGGAAAAGAGTTGGATCTACAGAGCAACTATGTGTGGCAAAATGGAAACAGAACCAACCTAGCTATTGCTATGGCCCAACATAAAAAAGGACCAGATTCCCTATTTAAGTATTTGCTTGAATAAATGAAGCTGGTGAAAATATTTACTTCTGCTTTTACAGTCCCAGTCTTTTCTTTCTCTCAACTGTTCAAAGTTTCTTTTACTTATTCAGCATTAGCTTCATAATGAACCACTTAATCTGCTCTGATGGACAGACATATCCCTATGTGACACCCTGCCAATGTTAATAGCTATACCCGATCTCAAGGTCCATTGCAAATGAGGTAGAAGGGCTTCATTGCTACCCATATAAGTTGAGCCAAAATGAATTTTCAGGAGAATTACAAGTCTTTTTAATTGAAAGTAACTGATGAATCTGTAAGTGTGCATTATGTCCATAAACTGGATTTGCATTCTGAAATCTTGCACATAAATAAATGAAAATTTGCAATGAAAGCCCCTATGTTGAAATGACTTTCTTCTCCAAAAAAGTCTCCTAAAGAGAAGTAGAGCTTGCATACTTATAAGCAATTTATGTGGGCTCCATTTATCTGCTCAGGGCACAAGATGCCCTGCCCTCCCTCCGGGCCCCGCCAGCCTCGCCCAGAGGTCGATAAAAGACCGTTGGCCTTGCGTGGTGTAAGGATGCTCCCGCCCTCCCTCTGGACCCCACCAGCCTCGTCTGGAGGAGGAGAAATTGCCGATGGCTGCGGATGGTCAGAGGATGCTCCCGCTCTCCCTCCAGGCCCTGCTAGCCTTGCCCAGAGGTCGATAAAAGACCGACCTTGGATGGTGTGAGGATGCTCCTGCCTTCCCTCCGGAGCGTGCCAGCCTCGTTGGAGAAATTGCTGACTGCTGCAGGCGGTCAGAGGATGCTCCCGCGCTCCCTCCGGGCCCTGCAAGCCTCACCCAGAGGAGAAATTGCTGCTGACTGCGGGCGGTGGAATGACATTGCATGTATTATATCTGATTATATTGTTATATTGTATACTGGATTGTATTTTTCTATTGTATTGTTCCATTGTATAGCTACATTGTATTGCTGGATTGTATTGTATTGGATTGTATTTCTACACTGTTTTGCTGATTGTAGTGCTATATTGCCTTGTTTGATTGTATTACCACATTATTGTTGTTTTTTACTGTGTAGCATTGCTATGCTCTACTGTTAGCCACCCAGAGTTGCTCTACGAGTGGGGTGGTATATAAGTATAAAAATTAAATTAAAATTAAATTAAATTATCTTGGGAAAATATTTGCTAATGTTTAACCCCTAGGCAATCACTGCCCATTGTGGCTGGTGGAAGACAGAATGGCTGGTTACACACACAGTAGCAGGTGAGTTCACCATGGGGAGCTGAAAAAAATTCTGCCATAAATTTAAAAATATTTTTCTCTCACTATTTTTAAAGCTCATTTACTGGTCTGCCAATTACTGCCAGAAACACGCATTTTTATTTATTTATTTATTTGCTCAAACTTTTATCCTGTCCTCCTCACAAGGACTCAGGGTGGCTAACAGACTTTAAAAACACTTAAAGCACAATAAAAACACAGTATAAAAATCAAGATTAAAAAATTACAGATTAAAAGAGATTAAAAAGGAATGATTACAAAGGAAAAATGGCAAACTAAAAGTATACACAATTTACAAGTCCTGTATTTATAGTGTTACATTAATAAATAGTTTACCTGACTATCATAAACAAGAAATTGAACATTATCACAGAAACAAATCATAAATATTTTATCTAATTTAAATACTGATGAAAGATCAATAAGCATATATATAATTAATAATCAATTAATTAATTAATTTTAATTAATTTATAAATTATTAATAAATTAATAAAAATAAGCGAGTACTGTATATAATTAATTGGATGAGGACTTAAGTTTGGCCAACAACAAAGCCAAAAAAGTGGCTTCAATTTCTATGCCAGAAATCCACACTATGCCTCTTGGTTGCTGAAGACCAGCAGTGGTGCTCAAGTTATTAAGTGGGAGGTTTACTCACCATTAGTGACCTTCTCACTGAAGGTCTACTGAAAATGAAGAGCTGTAGCTTAGTGGCAGAAATTCCTGCTCTGCATATACTGTATGTTCAATCCTTTACATACTTAAGTATGAATATAAAGGCCACTGATGATCTGGTGTATGATTTCTGTAATAAACTTTCACAGAATCCCAGGGCTTCTCCCAGAATACAGTTAGAAAAGTTAATGATCACAGGAAAAATCTTCAAACATGATATATGACACTTTGAAAGTGGTCTTCTAGTCAGTGAGATTTTAGAGTACAATAACTCTATAAATCAATGTAGTAGACTAGTGGTGTCAAACCTGAAATCCTCCTAGAACTGCTACATCAGTTGACATAGTGTAGCTATATGGTATGGACCATTAGTTTAACTACTCCTGTAATACTTCTCCAAAAATAAAACCCAACATCAGCAAAATAATATAATGCACTTAGCCATTATGCAAATCCTTCTTGGGTGGTATAAGGGGAAAGAACTGGCTAATGACAGGAGGAAACATTGCTAAACAATAACATTAAGAGGAGGAGATGGGAAATCAAGCTCTCATCAACTAAACAGCTGCTTTCTCTCCACTAAATTCTAATTAAGCTTCTGACCCATGGAGTATGGCAGGTAGTCAAAGCCAGCATTATTGGCCATGAGGAGACATCACACAGTGATAATGGTTTGCCTGCTGTCCTTATTGATCTCTGAGAAACTCGATTGTGTAACGCAAATATTAAGAGGAAAGAACTTGAGCATTCTGACCTCTGAACGATGGCCAGATTGTGGGAGGCTGAAATGTTTAGACTGTTGGGTTCAGATGGAATTACAATGGTGTAAGAACAACCCAAAGTGATATATTTGCTTTTGGAATGCCCTGTGTTGGCCTGTGGTTGGGTGCAAGAGACCAATTTACCACTTCTTCTTCTTCTTCCGTGTCTAGGCCAGATGTGAAACTAACAAAATGAAGGCACATTTTGGTGAGTTCATTCTACAGTTCATTTCTCCTGACCTAGTGTGAGAAAGATTAGCTGGCAACACAAGGTTGCGATTACAAGGGTAGCCCAATTGTGGTTCAAAAATACCACCATCTTCAAGAAGGCTCTTTCTGTGCCACTTATAGATGCCTTGTATAGAACAGGAATGAGCTATCCTTGCACAAATGTGAAATTGCATCATTCTTCCTCTCTGTCATTCTTTACTGGATCCTCACAGTTGCAAGGACAATTTTCATGCAAAGTATTTGTGACCTCAGGACAAAATTCAAAATATTGTGCCTTGGTTTTAGGAAAATTAAACAATTTTAAGCCTTGACTAGGTTGTTTGCCTATTTTTCAACAACCAGACACTGTACAGTATATACATTCTTTGCTTCTCAAGTGAAAATCATGCTGCCTGCACATCTTTTGCAAATTTACAGTAACTTAAAACCCAAAAGGTCATTTTTTTTACTCTTGCTGTTAGAAGAAAGGAAGTTAGTGGGACTAACAAGATAAGACAATTTACATCATGTGTTCTCAACCTTTTAAAGTCATGGGCCAACCATGGCCCCTCAGACAGCTGAGCAGGCTGGACTGGTGGTTCCCACTGCCATAAATGTGTCCATGGCTGTCATATGTCACCCACAGGCAAATTTATGGCTGTCGTAAATGGGTCCGTTTCCACTTCCAGTGGCGTCGACATGGGCCACATAAAATAGTACTGCATGCCAGGTCCAGCCCACGGGCCATAGGCTGAGAACACATGATCTATACTGATGAGGCTAGAGAAATGATTTACTTACTGTATTTGAAACATTGTCCATCAAAAGTAAGAAATATCTGAAAGTTCAGGGACCATTTTTTGCCCAATTGCAGCCATGAAATAAAAATGCTACTGATTCTTGGGAGGCAAGCAATGAGAAACCTGGGGAGCATAGTGAAAAGTAGAGACATTAAATTGCAAACAAAGATTCGCATAGTCAAAGCAATGGTATTCCCTGTGGCAATGTATGGTTGTGAGAGCTGGACCATTAGGAAAGCTGAGCGCAGAAGATGTGGTGTTGGAGGAGAGTTTTGAGAATCTCCTGGACAGCGAGGAGAACAAATAGGTCAATCTTTGAAGAAATCAACCTGGACTGCTCCTTAGAAGGTCAAATAATAAAGATGAAGCTAAAGTACTTTGGACATCAAATGAGACGAGAGGATTCACTTGAGAAAGCCTTGATGCTTGGAAGGGTCGAGGGCAAACGAAGAAGGGGACGGCCCAAGATGAGATGGCTAGATGGTATTGTAGAGACAATGGGCACAAAGCTGAGCGAGTTGAGGGGGATGGTGGAGGACAGGAGTGCCTGGCGGACAGTGGTCCATGGGGTCGCAGAGGGTCGGAATTGACTGTGCGACTGAACAACAACAAAAAGACTTTATGGGTCACAAAGCTTCCAGACCTCCTAAACCTCTCTCCAAAACAAATTAGTCTCCCAAATAGAATTTGCCTATTACATGGGATTCACTCTCTTCTTGGAACTTGTCAAACTGTCAATCAGCATACGGATCTTCCTCTTTTCCTTTCCTTTCTATCTCTCCCCTTATAGGCTTCCATTCCTCCTCTTTATATTTCACAATGTTTAAAATTAGCAGCAGTCTCCTTTTGGTAAATCACTCTAGGAATTATATGAAGGAAAAGGGAAGAGACCACACCTCACATTTGTTTTACTATAATAATAATCAGCAAGCTACTTCAGAGGACATAAATATAATCACATTAAACTTAATTACAGATCATTAATTGCTGATAAACGATTCAAATTGTTGCCTGGATTTGTTGAATGTCTGTGGTTGCAGTATGTTTTGTTTATATTCAGGAGTAGTAGCAATTGAAGATGACTGGATGAAGTCCAGAAACTAGCAATTTGATCTTGATTTACCCTGGTGCTGGGGAAAATATATATGTTTACTCAGAAGAGCCAATAGACTTGTGCACAATAATGAGCTGTAATTGGTAGGTAGTATTTCTGTAATTATACAGCTTCTTGATTTAAACTGGAGCTACAAACTGAATGCAGGATTGGTCACAGCTCTGCTCTAGCAATTGCTCTTTTCATAATCTCCAGACCTGGAAATGATTTTGAATGTTATCTGTAGTTCATTTATGTTCATAATTTTAAATTGTGTAAAACTCTGAAAGAGCGAAACCATTGCACCATCAAATTGTTCACTTAGGTTTTGTTGCCATGCAGGAAAAGTTGATTGATTATGACATACGCACTTTGTGTTCCTTAGTTGGTTTGGAGCTTTATTCCACAGGGAAAGGTAAATTTTTTAATAAACGCTATTGTTGCTGCAGTGGACTAGAGAATCAAAGGCAAAGCCCAAGAATTGTATTTCCTCAAAATTCTCTTTTTGCCCAGCAACCCAGTATTAATGAGTAAATATTTTTGTGCCCTCTGAAGAGGGAATACTCATTTCAGCACCAGATATTGCTATCTTTGTGTGTGTTTTGAAATGTAGACCTACCAGTTTGGCAGCCATTTGTTTTTTGAGACTATCTCATTCTCCCCACAGTTGGGTTTGGCTAGAGTTTATCAAGATGATACCCTGGCAGGAGGTGGTATTTGCATCTCTGTCTTTGAGAAGGGAGTGGTTTCATCAAAGCCCAGTTTGACAGTCCCTCCTGCCTTTTGACAGTGGTAGCAAATAAGAGGAAATTTATTCCCGATAGCTTTCACAACAATATCCTCTAATTTATGCAACATTTCTCCAGGGAGAAAAAGAGGAACAGACACATGCTGGCCTCACAGCCAAGTGATCCATGGGAGACCTCAGGCTCACCAACTGCTGTTCCAAAAAGAACAGGCAATAGGCTAAACAGATTGTCCTTTTTCAGTATAAAATAAAGAGTGACTAGGGCTTGAGAAACAAAGAAGAGGGTCTTTGATGGGTCATCTGTCAGCAAACCCTGAAAGGATGGTGAACACACAACAAGGAACTACTAGCAAGTGAGCCCTCTAAGCCTGAATATATACCAGATTATTTTAAAGAGTAGTATCTAACGAGAAATAAGGCAAGGCTTCATTTTAAAATGTATTTATGTTTTAATTATTTAATCTGAGCCAATTTCCCACTCTGGAAGACTTAAAACACATTAAAAAATCTTTACAATAAGACATTAAACATAAAAAAGAATACATTTATAAATAACTGTAAAAAACAAAAATGATACCCCACATTTAAAAAAACAAATAACAACAAAAACACATACAGTATTGGGAATGGAAAAAGTCAATCTAAACCTATTGCTCAGCCATTGGCAGTATGTCTTTGAAAGTGTTTTTAAAGAAGAGTGATTTTTAGTTGTATTTTAAAAATCAGTAAAGATGGAACCTGGCACAGTTCAACCAGTAGAGAATTCAGCAAAGTTGGTGGCACCACCAAGAAGGTCCTTCTCTGAATCACAGCCTTTCTTGCTAATCTCAGGGTCAGCACCTGGAGCTGCACCATCTTGGAGGAATGGGTGATGTGGGCTGATGTCCTGAGGGTAAGACGTTCCCCTCAGAAATGTATGAATTAAGCCATAAGTTTTACCCTCAATGACTTTAAAAAAACCTCTTGCTTTCACATTTGCACACATAAACATAAATTGCCAGCATGCAAAAGGAAATAATTCATGCTTTTTTGTTCTCAAAAAGGTGAAAATATAATGGGTTTAATTCATGTTGCTAAAATTGGGGTGGAGTGGGGGACAGAGAGAATACTGTTAAAGGAATTCTTGTAAATTCATGGCTGGTATCATGGGAAGAAAAATATTCCATTCCTTGTCTTAAATGTGTATTTTTAATTTGAAAAGAAGCAAAAAATACACACACACACACACACACACACACACACACACACACACACACACACACACACACACACACACACACACACACACACACACCATATACAGTACTAGGATTCAGATTCAAGCAGTATTTAAGCCACAATCTAATAGTAATACAGTAATACCTCATATAACATTAGTATCGAATAACACTAAAATCGCATAACATTAAGGAATCTGGGGGGAAGAATTGCATCAGATAACATTAAGATCCTATGGGATGCTTCAGATAACAACCGCTAAAGCCTGTGTGGTTACAATGTATCTCTATGGATCCCATAGGATTTTAACATGCATCAGATAACACTAAAAATCATATAACACCAAGACTTGTGGAACCAGGTTTTAGTGTTATATGAGGTTTTACTGTACCTCGGATAAATTTACCTCGGATAACGCTAAAATCGCATAACGTTAAGTAATCTGGGGAGGAGAATTGGATCGAATAACGTTAAGGTCCTATGGGATGTATCGGATAACAACCGCTAAAGCCTGTGCAGTTACAATGTATCTCTATGGAGCTTTAACGTTATCCGATACATCCCAAAGGATTTTAACATGTATCGGATAACACTAAAAATCGGATAACACCAAGACTTGTGGAACCAAGTCTTAGCGTTATCTGAGGTATTACTGTACATGTTTATGGAGAAGGAGCAAGGCAGGCTATGTTGGAATATACACTGTCGCATCCGGATGGGGCAAGAACAGGGTCAGTGTGATTGTCTCAGCACCTGCTGAATTATTTTCCCATGATAAGGGCTATTTTGACTCCCACAGCTCCAAACTCCCGCCCTTTGCCTCATGCATCATTACTGGTCAACCTCTCCTCCCCTCCAGTCCCGATCTCCAAATGTCGAGCTGTGGAAGATTTAAATATTGTAGCATATAAAAATAAATGCGGTAGCCTGTTGGCAAGTTTGCAAGCAAAGTCAAAACTTCTTGGAAATAAGACATAGGATGGTCTTAGGCTTTTATGTGAATAAAAAGCAAAGCATTGTCCATAAGACAAAACACTGATCCAAAAAGCAAAGCATAACACTGGCTAAGAATAAAATCTTGTTCAGCAAATGTAAAACAAATAGTTCCATTTCAGGGTCCTACTTCTAACTAAGAAGCACATCAGTTGCTCTCTCTCTAGCAAACTAATCTCCTAACACAGTACTCTAAATACTTAGTCCCTAGAAAATAACAAAGTACGGTTATTCTCTAAGTATAGCTAGTCAAGTTATCAAGAAAAAACCCTTCAAAGTCTGAAGAAGTCAGAAAAAATGACAAAGTATTAATGCTGGAAAATATTCTAAGTTCAGCCTCCAGAATTCAGACTAAGTCCAAAGACTCAGGTTCCTTATCTTCTGAAGGGGTGGCCTCCAAGGCCACATCTCACTTTAGAAGTCCATTCTCAGTCCCTTTTGAATGTGTTCCTTCCTGGTTCAAAGGCTTCTCTGAAGTCCTCTCGAGAAAATCTCAAAAAAGTGTATCTACTGAGCGTTGACAGTCCTTTTTAAATGCTGTTTTATGAGGCATAATGCACCTGCTTTCCCACGGAAAATTAATGTCCTTGGGATTAGATCATTATCAGGGATTGCCCATCCCCCAACATCAAGGTCACTTCAAAGTTACTTCAAAGTCACTTGAAGGTTACCCTAGGTAACTTGAACCCTAGGGGTCAAAGTGTGTGAACCTGAGAATGTGCTTATGGGTAAATTCTTCTCTCAATAATTATGTCTTCTACTAGAGGCTCTGTTTAAACTTGACACAAAGCCCTGCTGTTAAGGAATTCAAAACAATAACAAGGAGAAATGGTTTCGTTTCTCCAGAGTGTGACTCACCAGAATAAGTAAACCACACAGGCACGTTCATGTACCCAATCAAATGGTAGAAACATTCAGATTCCTTTACAGCCTACCCCAGTATCTAATCTTCCCACTGCCCACTCCATTTCTTCTAATTCAAGAATTAAGTAGAACAAAATAGTTCGAGCATGAACAGTTATGCAGTGAGATCCCTTATCTTTGGTTTGAGGCAGTACATGCAGAACACTTTCTGTTTCTCAGAAGCACACAATGGCTGGCAGCTTGTTGCTTAGTTTCATTAAAGTAGGCCCATTGAATTAGTGGTAAATCAACTCCTGTTCACATTCCACTGGTTGAAATGGGCCTACTCTCTTTGCAACTTATTTCACCATAGCAAGTCACAACTAGAGTAGGCCCATTGGAATCATTGGGGCATACAGAGATGATGACTTAACAAATTCCCACTGATTTGAAAGGCCTACTCTACTGTGACTGACTCCACTGAGCAACAAGATTTCATTCATTGTCTGTTGCAGTCAGAGAACAAAATCCTATTGCCAATTTATATCTGCATAAGGGAAATTTTGTAGTTCTTGGTTGCTCCTCATTAACAAGGTGCTGGCTGTGTTCCTGGACTTCTATCTGATTGCACAATTGGGGTGTGGCTAGGCATGCATCAAGCACCTTCTTAATAAGCAGCAGTTTGCTGACAAAATGGATGCAGCTTCTCTTACACCTGCGTAAGTCAGCAACAGGATTCTATTCAAAGGTTTTTAATTCAGAATAAGCCTGGGGTAGATGATGAAGTACACATAATATGAAGAAGGGACTGTGCTAGAGCTTGGAATGTTACTTTGACTGCTAACTTATTGCATTACTCATTGGATGCGGAAACCACAAATAGTCTTTTAATCATTGCCTTGGGCATCAAAATGACTCATCCTGTTACTAGTAATTTTGTTAGATGATTTGTTACTGCTCAGCTTCCTTATTTGCTCTTTTCTGTTTTCTGGGGCAATGCTATCCAGTATGTTTCCCTGTATATTCTGGTGCTTGTATATTATCAGATTTGGAGGTGTGTGTGCGTGAATACCTTTGAATGCTGAAATGAGTGTGCCTGTAACCTTGAGTAGGGGAACAGAATTAATAACACAGGAATGGGCACCCGCCCACTTTTAACTTTCACCTGACCTGAATATCAAGAATTTGAGCATGGAAATCACTGCATGAATTTGGTGGCATTATGTCACCATGCTTAAAATTGCACTCAATGCAAGATATGCTCCTTTCTTCACATCTTGATACAGGTATGCAGAATGATGTTTATATATAGTAATACACCGGATAACGATTGCATCGGGTAATGCTAGAATCGGATAACGATGCAAGTTTTTTGGAAAAAACTTGCATCGGATAACGATTCTGGATAACGATCCTTTAGCGTTATCTGAGCCAATTGTCAGGGGAGGGGATGGATTGGGTAGAACATCTACCCAATCTACCCCCCACCCATTGGGGGATGGATTTGGTAGCCCAATTCATCTCCAACTGGAGTGATCTCTGCAAGCGCAGTAGGGTCGGGGGAAATGCGCGCTCATGAGCGCATTTCCCCAGACCGTACTGCACTCGCAAGAATTCTTGCCAGCGCAGTAGGGTCAGGAGGAAAGACGCTCGTGAGCGTGCATTTCCCCCGACCCTACTGTGTTCGCAAGAATTGTTGCGAGCGCAGTAGGGTGGGGGAAATGCGTGCTCATAAGCACATTTCCCCAACATGCTCGGCTTTGGCTACAATCCTCCCCCCATGGGGGAGGGAGGATTGTCACACAAGCCAAACCGTGGGCGATAGCGTGCCTGGGCAAGGTGTGCCTTGGCCGAAATCCTCACCCCCTGAGCAAATAATTTACTACCATACTGTGGGTGTGGTATGGTGGGCATGGCCAGGGGGAAAGCCCTACTTTGCATCTGAATTAGGACTACTTTATTTCAAAACTTGGATGGGTGGGGCCAGCCAGAATTTCTGCTACCAGTTCTGGTGAACTGGTGCAAACCTGCTGATTCCCACCACTGTTTGAAAGAATTTTTGCTGGAGGAACTCCACTCAGGGGATGCCCAAATGAGACTCCCTTCATGTCCCCAAAATCTTTTCCCACTGAAGTGGTCCCTATTTATCTATTTGCAATTTCTTGCTTTTGATCTGCTAGGTTGGCAAAAGTTGGGACAGAGACAGACACTCAAACCGTCATGCAGTACCCAGGTCTCAAACTGCTGACTTGCTGGCCTTCCAGCTAACAAAGCGAGCTTATTCACCACTGAGCCACTGTGGCCCCTTCCCATCTCTTGACTATGAGCAATGATTTTGAAGAGAAAGATGATCAACAATTTATTTATATAAATTTTCACACCCTGTGCAATGTTGCAGGAAAGATACCATAGGGAAGAGGTACAGTTTATAGATGAGTGGGATATTCCTATCACAGATCCAAAAGGAATTTATCTTATATGCACCTTTCTCCTTGAGCTGGCAATTTTCTTTCTTTTCCTTTTCTTTTTTCTTGTTTAAAGGAAGAATCACCCCCAATTCTTGCCTAATTTGTCCTCGACTTCAGTTTTTGGCCACAATAGAGGAACTTTATCTGTAGGGACAGTTCTCTCCCTTTCCCAATGTTTTTCACTTATTAGTTATTAATGTACTGACCTCTACTGGGGAGGATCAAGGTGACCAAAAGCTGATCTCAGAATCTAAGAATGTCCTGGTTTGCCAAGCTTCTAAGATGCACAATCATTAAAAAGGAAGCAGCTGCTTCTTTTCTCTCTTTCTTTCTCTTTTCATTCTGATCACATACAGATGATCACTAATCATGGGGGAGAAGATACCCTGGACAGACTGAAACTGTGACCAATTTTTTAAAAAATGGGGTGGAGGAACATTATAATAAGACAGGAGCTGATTTGCAGGGTTCTTTTCATTGTCTCATCTGGGTCGGCTACCTTTGTTCTATGTGAGATGCAAAGTGCTCCTTTTGATCTTTTTCCAGGGTGGGTTAATCCGTCACCCTAAATCCAGATGACACCCTTTCCCCCCCTCTGAGCCTTTATTTACCATCACAATGGTACTGATGGACGGTTTGGGCTTCTCATTTTTTGCTCCATTTCCAGGATGTGTGCGCAGGTGTGGAACACATGAGCACAACCAAACACAAAGACAGTGAGTGTATCAAGCAGTTGGGAGTCTAGGAAATGTAATTATGGCTTGTTTTGTAGGTCAATTTTAATAGTTGGTATAGAACAGGCTCAGCAAACCTGGCTCTCCAGGTGTTCTTGGACTTCAATTCCCAGAAGCCCAAGTCAGTACATCTGCTAATTGAAGTCCAAGAACATCTGGAGAGCCAAGTTTGCTGAGCTCTGGTATAAAATAACCTATATAATTAAGACGGATTAGAAATAAATTTCCCCCAGTCCCAAGGTTGACATTGGCTCATCAATACTACATTGCGTAACTTACAGTAAAGGATAGTGAAATTGAGAGTCCCATTACATCAGGAAGATTTCATACTCCCTATACCTACAATAAGGGAGGGAGGAAAAACCACCAGGAAATTTTCCTCTGCAAAAACTTGGAGTGTAAATTTCACAAGAGGATTGAGTTTTCTAGTTTTTCTTGCATGCAGAAACCATTCTGGTTTATTTTCTACCATTTCAAATGAATGGCGCTGGGCCTTATTCTCATTTCCCACCAGGCCTTTAGTCAAAAGAAAACTGAAATGTGTTCTGTAAAAATATTACTTTTTTCCCCATGATAAAACTTATCAGATCATCTCTCCCTTCCCCAGAAGAATAAATGAGATATTGGGTAGATTGCTCACATTGGGTAGAATGTAGCCAGTTCCCTGCCAGCTGCAGGATATACCACAGAAAGGAAATGGCTAAAGCAGTTCTCTACAGTTTTATTATTATTATTATTATTGTTAGTTCAAATTTATATTGCAATGTCCACAAGGAGTAAATAATACCTCAGTTTGGGAGCTAGCGGTTGTTTTTTTAGGCTACCTGGTCTGCAGTGTTTTGCTCTGAGGAATAAATTACTCTCTATGCTTCACAAGAGAAGGAAGCATTTTGTGGCTCTGTCAACAGGAGAATGAGACAAAGAATGCTTGTGTTGCTGCAAATTAAAGCAAAATGATGTGAATAATGAAAATGTTTCAAAGGCTGTGGGATGCTGCTTTGTTTTGTGGACTTTCAAGAACAGCAAGAATCAGGAGGATTATGGGTTTTTTTTTTAAATCAACCAAGTATTTTGTGTTATCTCTCTTTGTGTGTGTGTTTGTGTGTTTCCACCCACAACTTCTCAATGGGAAAAGGCACCAGTTTTCTACAGAGACAGGGAATGTGATAAGGAAAAAAGTGTTCTTTCTGTTGCTTCCACCCAGATATGAGGAATCTGCTGTGGCTTTAGATTTCCTCAGCAAGGTGTCTCAAAATGCAGAGAGAGCCCACGTTGATGGGAATAAAGAATCTGAGAAGTATTTGTCATGTCCCAATGTGAAAAAGCTATTTATTGCTGTGTCTCCATTCAAAATGTAGTTGTCCTTTAAACATAATTCATCAACTGGAGCTACAAGAGTCATTGTGATAATGTATGCTAAACACTCTGTACACTTAGGAGAAGTATTGGCTAAGGAAAGGACCCCCAGGTGCTATTTTCATGCTCCCAAGGGGGTCTTTGGATTTGAACTTCTCAGACTGCAGCTGTGTACTCTGCCTTGGAAACTGTTTCTTTGTAATGGAATGAATTGTCAACAGCATTTTCTACAAAATGTGCCACAAGGAAAGTCTGCAGAGACCTCAAACAAACGCTCAAATGCAAAACTCTAAACTGCTCTCTGTGAGCCTAAGAGTCGGAGTATAGCTTCTTATCGAGTCATGTTCTGTTTTGGAAAATGATTGCCTCCCTCCATTTTTTATTTTACACCTGAAAGAACTTGCTCAGATGGCAATTTATTATAGTTGTCCTTTCTCTAAGAAGACAGCTCTGTTTCCTTCCCAATCATTTCCCAGTTCTGTCAAAGGTAGTTACTTCAATATGTTTTCTCCAGGATTGCAACAAAAGTGGCACCATCTAGAATTTAACACAGCATTCCTTCTTCCTCAACCAGAATCAGAACAAATTCCTTCTCCTTCTCCTTCTCCTTCTCCTTCTCCTTCTCCTTCTCCTTCTCCTTCTCCTTCTCCTTCTTCTTCTTCTTCTTCTTCTTCTTCTTCTTCTTCTTCTTCTTCTTCTTCTTCTTCTTCTTCTTCTTCTTCTTCTTCTTCTTCTTCTTCTTCTTCTTCTTCTTCTTCTTCTTCTTCTTCTTCTTCTTCTTCTTCTTCTTCCCAGGAGAAATATAATAATTCAGTAGTCTTCCACTTGCCTTCTGCATCACAGTATGACACCCATACCACTGATCCAGTTCTGTAAGTCACTCTCTTGTCCTGAGTCCTTTTGGCACGCAAAGTCCTCCTCAGCCCCAGGCCAGTATTGGATTCAAGTGGGATTTAATCGACTTGGGGACCATCACTCTTCCCTGTTGACATTGCCATCTAAGGCTGTTAGTGCTCAGGGTTGCAAGATTAGTTAACTGCCAGCTGACAATTGGTGTTGAGTCATTGGCAGTAAGGCCTACTCCAGGGGTTCACAACCTTTTCAAGCTAGGGCCCAGTTAATGCTCTCTCAGTCAGCTTTGAGGGCTGGATGGCCATTTTGCCCTGCCTGCACAATGGGGTGGCCATTTTGTCCCAACAGCTTCAAAGTGATGGTCATTTTGTTTCTCAAGTACCCTTGGAGGGGTGGGGGCACATGAAATGGCACCACTGGCAGGATCCAGCCTGTGGGCCTTAGGTTGCGAACCCCTGGTCTACTTTATTACCATAGCAGGATAACTTGACCAGACTGGTAATACATATTTCCATAAAGAAATGCTGATTATTCTCTACCCAGCTCAGGCAAATTCTAACAGGCATATGAGTAAAGATAGGATCACACACACAGTCCAATGAACATCACTCTGCATTTAATAAACTGCACTGTATTTGTTTGATAGAATCAATTTGGATCTTTTCACTTTTTTATTTATTTAGCTGCCTTAAATAAATTGATTGCTTTGCCACCTCACCTCTCATCTATCATTCTGGGAGTGGGCTATTCTTTGGTGCTTTTCAATACTGATACTCTTTCCAATATTGATGCTGGCTTGGTGATACATCCTACTTTCTTGATTGGTTGATTGGTATAGCTTCTGTTCATAAAGAAAGTTCCCAGCTAACACAGGGGCAGAAACTGGAAACTTGGGGGTAGCTAGAGAAAGACAAACATAAAAGTCACCCTTGCTCAAAAGCCAGCCATATCTGACTCTAGGGTTCAGGGCTCATCTCTGTTTGATAGCTAAAGGGCCAGCACTGTCTGCATCTGCAGATGTTTCCCTGGACATGTGGCAGGCATGCCTAGACCCCAGAGTGCATGGAGCACTGTTTATCTTCCCACAGAAGTGGTGCCTATTTATCTACTTGCAATTTCTTGCTTTCAAACAGCTCATGTGGCAGGAGCTGGGACGACAGGAGCTCACTCCACCATGCAGTACTCGGGTATTAAACTCCAACCTTTCTAGTCATCAAGTTCAGCGTCTTAACCACTTGAGCCACCACTAGCCCTAGCTAAACATCAAAGCCTTCCAGTATGGGGCATTTTGCCCAAGTGAGCCACTTTCAGGTATCTGTAAAGTATGAGTAAACAAAATAGAACACCCAGAATGGAGTATTGTAGGGTATGTAATAAAAATAAATAAATAAATCAAAATAATTATTAATGTGCTGCTGAGTAGCACAGTGGTTTAAGTGGAGGTTGTGAGTTGGAGTCCCCACTCCCTCCTGGGCATGATCTACAGAGATCCTTCCAGTTCTAAGTTTAACAACAGCAGCAGCAGCAGCAGCAACAGCAACACTGATGATGATGAAATGTGTGACCTTCATGTAGCCAATCAGATTTGTTTGGATGATGATAGAGAGAAGAGGTAAAGGCAGTTGAAAGTGAGGGCAAAATAAAACTCTAAGCAAGTATTTCTCCAGTGAACAATAACAAATTTGCTTGCGAACACAAACAGGTGCTCTGACTTTCTCCTTCCTCCAATAGTACACATGGCTCTAACTTTTGAAGCATTTTATTATTATTCTCTCTGGGGATACAAACATGTAGTGCGTATTAATCGTATTTCTTCAGCAATTTGACCTCTGTGTCATCACATACAATAGTTCTCAAGGTAGCGGATATGGGTTAAGGATCTGTGCCAGAGAGGCATTTTTATAACAGGATGGGCAGTGACCTTTACCAAGGATGATGCAAAAAGAAAAAAAATCTCCTGTTCTTTGGTCTCTGTGGTTCAGAAGAAGAATTACAATGGCTTTCCAGAGGATGATTCATGCATAAATCTGTATAGTATAATTGTGTTCTATATGTTTCTGTTAAGTGTGAACACAGGGAGGAGAAAGAGCAAGTGAGGAGAAAAGCTAACTGTTTCCAGTTAATACAGGCAGCAACAATGGACCTGTCTGCCACAGAAGATTTATTTTCAGGTCAACAGCTATACATTTGCTGCATTTCTACCTTCTGCAAAAGCAATGTCATGATTTATTGTAGACTTCACTTCCCAGGTGCCAAGCAATGTGGCAAAAGGAACCCAAGAAAAGGGCACTTTATATATTTACAATGAGAGGATGTTGCTCCTAAACTATAAGCCACCAAAAGATTTAATTAACCTTTTCTTCCAGAAATCTCTGTCCCATTGCCTTTTCCTCCTCCTCCTCTCTTTCTAAGGCTAGATTTACTTGCAGAGCAAAATGAAGAGAGGTGGCTGCATCATATAGCATGGCATGAGCCATAGCTTGTATGGTTTGCATGCAACAGGGCCCAGATTCAATCCCAGACATCTCATGTTAGGACTGGAACCAACTCATGAAGAGCTGCTGCAAGTTAGTGTAAGATCACATGTAGCTTCCCCAGGAACCCAAAAGAACTCAAACACCCTTAGTTCATACACATTCCTGGGGCAACTAAGACCCCCCCCCTTGCCATGATCAAAGAACAGAAAAAAATGTGGCACAGGGGAAGTTCCCCTGTGTCCTTTAAATGAGTGGGGAGTGATTCTGCTATACTTCTAGGGCCCCGAGCAACTCTCTCTCCCTAGAAAAAGGTATCCCTTGCTTGAAAGCCAGTCTTATCTGACTTTTAGGGGCAGTGCTAATCTCTGTTTACAGCAGGGGTTCCCAACCTTTTCAAGCTGGGGCCCAGGTCACGCTCTCTTAGTCAGTTTCAAGGGTCAGATGGCCATTTTGCTGCCAGCATGATGTGGGTGGCCATTTTGTTCCAACAGCTTCAAAGGGCCCACCATTTTGTTTCTTGAATGCCCTTGGCATGAAATGGCACCAGGGCTGGATCTGGCCCATGGGCCTTAGTTTGGGAACTCCTGGTTTACAGCATAAGAGCCAGTGCTATCTGCATCTGCAGACATTTCTGTGGTCATGTGACAGGCATGACTAGACATTAGAGTACATGGAACACTGTTACCTTTTCCATCAAAGCAGTACCTATTTATATACATGCAATTTCTTGCTTTCAACCTGCTAGGTTGGCTAGATCTGTGACAGTCAAGGTCTTGAACTGCTGATCTGCAGACCTTCCCACTGTCAAGCTCAGCTTCTTAACCACTATGCCACAATGGCCCCTTATATCATTTTTTATTATTTTTTTCACCACTAGATAACACAAGAGAGCAGTTTCAGTTTTTTAAAAAATATACGGGGGGGGGGAGGAATTGGGTTGGGAATGTCAAGGGAGCTCACCTGGATGTGGCCCTCCAAAGTCCAGAGATGAGAGTATGCTGCATTGCAACCTGTGAATGTTCACCATACCACTGTAGAACTGAACTGAACACCTACCATGATTTACAAAAAATAGTCCTTTCTCCAAAGAGTTATCAGAAGATAGCTGTCCGTATCAACCTACTCCCTAACTCGGCAGATCATCCAGCTGATGCGTACCCAGCCCTTCTCCATCGCCTTCCTGGCTAAATCAGTTGGTAGACAGACCATGGCAGTTTGCGTGCTCTTGTACGCCTTTCTGATATACTTGATGGCCTTTGGTTCAATGGCTACCTTCAACTCCTTGCCAAGTGCTTCACAAATTTCCTCTATCATAGTCAGCTCATCAGAGTCCCAAATTTCAATTGTCTTCTCATCCTTTCAACTCACTATGCTTGCTGACTCACCCAGTTTCTGGGTAATGGCGTTTACCACCTGGGAAGCTGCAGCAGACTTCCTCAGCTCTAAGAGCAGATTTCCTGCTGCGTTCCTGCTCAACTTGATTATATTCTCTCCCACCTCCTTCAAGGACAGGTGGTCCTTCAATTGTTGCAGCATATTGGTGTACAAAGGACCTCCCTCCTTCGCCTTCACAATTATTCTGTCAGGACGTGTGGATTGTGGCTTTGTAGATCATGATTTCGACTTCACAATCACTGTCCAATTAGTTTTCGGGGCTGAACTTATATCCAATGTGCTCGGTGCCTGGTTTATCCCTGCCAATGACACATTTCAATATTGGGTCTCGCCAATATCACCAGCACGATCACCTCTGCTCAGTGTCATCACACTCAAATTCAGTGTCAAAGCATCTCTGGGTAGTGAATTGTCCTTCCCACACAATGACTTAGGTCACTTTTGGCCATTGTATATTGGCTCTCAATCCAGGCAAATCTGGGTATCAGCTGGCATTGTCTCCGGTCTCTCCAGTCTGTCCATCGTGAGCACCTCATTCTCCATGTCGGCGAGTTGGCGTAACACGTGTGGCTCAGGCTCACCATACACTTTATTTCACCATGGACATTGTGCCTTGGCTTCACAAATTCTAATAGTTCTGTGATCTCCTTTCTGAGTATTTTCAGCTTTCCCCTTCTCCACTCCACTGAGTTCTTCTTTATAAAGTTTGGGTTTACTTGGCAGGCTGGCAACAGGGAGGTAGTAGGAAGCTGCACATCTGTTTCTACTCCTGTGTTGCAGGCTGCCATAGCAGGCCAGGGCTGCAGACCAAGATCAATCTGAGATCAAACCAGGGCTACACCCAAGGACAGGAAAGGCCCAACGGCATAAAAGTCTGTTCAAAGACTCCAAAATAGATAGTACTGTACCTACTTGGGAGCCTGTTTTTTTATTGCCATTTTTGCCCTTCCATCAATTTGGCCTGCTTTCCTTTTCAATCCGTATGGTGAGCCAGCTCCTCCATAGCACCCATAAACTTATTGTATCTCAATTATTAAATCTCAGTTATTTTTCCCAAGTTGGAATAGCTTCTTCAGAGTTGGAGTAAGAACCCACAACACCAGAATTTGACTCCAAAGGAGTTTGTTGCTCTTATCGTTGTTGCTCCTGTCTTCAAGACTTTGTTGCTCCTACCTTCAAGGCCCTCAGTGTGGGGGAGGATGAGAGGAATCTAACTCCAAAACTACAACACAGCAGAGCTAGAAGAGGGTCAATCTCAGAACTATAAAATAAAACAAAACAAAGTAAAACAAAATAAAACAAGATAAAACCAGAGCCCTACATTGGAGCTCTACAAGCTGCGAGCTGCTAGTTGCTGCTCTGTGTGTGCACGCATGCATGTGAGTGCACATGCCATAGTGAGTCAGGAGCCAGGAGATTCTATCTGACCCCTTCCTCCCTGAGACCATGTTGTCACAAAGACAGCCAGGGAACCCCCCCCCCCCTTGGGTGACTTTGCCTGGCTGGCAGCCACCCAAGCCTCTTGGTTAGTGGCCATGGCTTGCTACACACATATTCTGCTCCCAACCCAACCGCTGAATCTCAATATCTGTGTTGCCAAGATGTTGGCTGCACTAGCCTGCCCTGATTTCCTTTGCCATTCACTGCTACTCACTTCCAATCCACTCTACTTGCCGGCATGACCTATTTATATTCAACACCATCTCTCATCCACCTTGTGAGTAGACATTATGGGATAGGCAGAAATCTCTGGTTCACCTTTAGTTCAATAGGCCAATCAGGTGAAGCAGGTTAAAAAAATCTTATCTGACCAGTTACTCTCACATTAAACTCACAGGGCTGTGTTGGCCTCAAAGAGACAAATTGAGGGCTGGTCCTGCCTCTTAAGAATCCAGAAAGGTGGAGAGCATGGATAGGGTGCTCTTCAGTGGTGAGGGACAAAGAGGCCCTGCCTTGCAGCTCTGTGGTCAGCCAGAAGCAACCCTTCTTATAAGTAGCCATCTTAGGTAGAAAGCTTTGTACAGCTTCAGACTGCAAATATGGGGAGACTCTGTGTGACCATGCCCAAGTGTTACAACATGACATAACAAAAAACAAAACAAAACACCATATACATCAACAACACAATCTTTCTACAAGGAAGAAAACAACAGACTAGCACGACCAGTGTTGTGAACTAACTTTTTGCCCATTAAAAATATAAATAAAGAGTTGTTGCAGAACAGCAGTCCCCACATTCCCACAGTGTGTTGTTGTCAGCCAGCAGTCCCCACTTGAGCATGCTGGCTTTGCATTTAGAGACTCCAACCCTCATTCTATTAAGGGTCCTCCAAGTGATGTAGGGGAGGTGAAGTTCCTCAGCTATATCCTCCTTTAATGTTGTTCCTTGTACAGTGAAGCTCCTTCCTCCATCTTCTAATTTGGTTTTATTCTTGTGTACCCTCAAGAATGTTTATTCTTGTTATTAAGCTCTTCCTGGATTTGTGCCAATGGACTTGAGGCTCATATCCATTCAGAGGATGTTGAGGGTGTGTTTGCAATTAAAAGTGGTATAGTCCATTTTACTGCTTTGTTCCATTTCTTTGAACGTTTGAGTAGTGAAACATTAGTCTTTGTAATTTTTGAGATTTTGGAGTCTTGGAGTTCAGTGTTTCACTCACATTAAGTATGTCTGGAATCTCTTCTCCTGTAAGAGATCAACATCTTTATTTGTTTTGTTTCCTCCTCTACTTTTTATCCTACCTAGCTGTTTTATTATGGTACTTCTTCTTAAGCTGTTAGAATTTTAATAGAAAAATCAACCAAAAGTGAATGGTTAGGGACCATGATTTCCAGATTTTAATGCCCTTGAAAAATATTAGTTGACAGTCAGCACTTTCCAAACTTCTAAATGCTAAATGAATGCTAAAATGAAAGCTACATCCTTTCTTATTTCTGAGCTACTGTTCTGTTTTTGATTAATGAAGCCACAGTTGAAGCTATTCACATGTTTAGCCAGAATTGGAGCAGTGTTCATCTAATATTAATTGCATCTAAATGATAGGGTGTTGGGTGTTGCATCACAATTTCATAGTTGGTCACATGACAGATTGCTTAATGAAGATGCCCTCTGCCATCTTGCCAATTAGCTACAATTAACCACAAAAAGTTATGCAAAATGTCAGCTGCGGAAGCTGCAGCTTGTATCTGAGAATGCATTTTTTCCTGAAGCAGGAAAAATGCTACTGGCGTGGATTTGTTTAAGGTGGATCCCGGCTTGCCATGAAGTTACCCACATGCTGTGATCACAGAGCCATCTCCTGCAGTACATATGAAATGAGACACGCAGGATTTAACACCAGGACCACAATGGACTGCCGCATCCTTGAGAATATGGACAAGGTGCTCCTTCACAGCCAGTCCATCTGCCATGGCTTCTTCCTCCTCCATGATCATTGGGAATCAGCATTCCTCCTCCACTCATTTTGCCATTTGGCCCAATATGATGGTTTCCAGTGGCATTTCCTCACCTGAGGGGACCATCACCCCATCTAAAGGGGCTCATTCGCCCATAGCCATTAGCACCTTTAGGGAGTCAGGTTATTTACCACCATCCAACACTCAGCATTGAGTTGCTGGCTGTACAATCTACTCCATTACCATAGCGGGATGTCCAGCCATCCAGAAACTCAAAATGTATACAAACACATATAGGATTCTGGCCCTTGAGTACCAAATCCTAAATGAACAGTATTGAGAACTGTTTGTTTGTTTGTTTGTTTGTCATCGTCGTTAAATTCTGTCATGTTGTCTCCAACATTTGCCAGCACCATGAAAGAGAAATCTCTAAAATGCCCTGTTCTCCATAGCCCTGCTCAACTTCTGAAAGTTATAGCTTGTGACTTCCTTTAGGGAATCAATCCACCTTGTTTTTGGTCTCTCTTTTCCTGCTGCCTTCTATCTGTTACCATACATAGGCAAAATTGCATAACAACAAATATCATGGGATGTGTTTGCCATGAATGGGGGAGAAGAATTTGTGTGTCTGTAGAAAGAGGTGACTAATACATAGATAATATTTTGTAAACATTTTGTAAAAAAGGTGCACTTAGCTACAATTTCCCATTTTCCCATGTATGGCAACTTTAGGGACATCCTGTAGATTGCACTGGACCACTCTACAAATAATTGTCTTAATATTTGCCATGGAAATAACTTTCTTTCTTTAAAAAAAATCAATTGCAGAAGAAATAAAAGCTGATAAGCTCTCTCCATCCCATTTAACTTCTCACTCCACCTAAATCTAAAGAGCCACCATGCAAAGCAGGCTTCATTCACTATTTAGAGTTGGAAAGACGACCAATGACAGCCTTATTGTTGAACTGGCACAGCTCCATTTTACAAAAACTGTGATTAGGATCTTCCCTTTCAATTATAGTAAGTTAAAACGCATTAAGTGCAATTTTCTTCTCGTTAACTACTGTGGGTTTATTAAACTCGATTGCCTTCTACTTTAAGTGAAGACTTACACCCATGTGCCTGTAACTCAATTGATACTAGAAAAGCATTTAAGCTTTGTTAAAACATTTCCAAGAGCACTCATTGGGAGAACTGGATATAGAAGAGAACAACCTATTTGTCTTCTAATGGGGCCACGTTTATATAATGCCATAGGCTGTTTGGGTTGGTGCAGCTTTGCATCCTGTACATTTTGTATGTGAAGCTGTCAATAGGCAATTTTGCAATGGATTTTAATTTGTTCAGGAAATATACGATTGCACTGCTGAAAAAGGCTTAGAGTTCTTAGAGATTGGGCTCATAATTGAGTGTAACATTTCCCAGTACGTCTCTCTTTCTCTCTGGTTTCCTGGAGTGTGTTTTATTCTACTGCAGTTAGCTCTGTCACCAGCAGATCATAAATCTTATTTATTTTTACCTTGGAAATGGCAGGGTTTCCTCTAAAATGGCAGGGCAGTAAATGGCCAGTTGCAATAAATGGATGGCATTGTGTTAAGACAAAGAATTTCTGTCTATCCTTTCTAGCTCATTAAAACATAGATGGTTGAAATAGGATTCTGAAGTCCTGGTTACAAAATTCTCTCCCAACCATTAAACTTGCTGGGTGACTTGGGGCCTGTTATATACTCACCGTCTCTACCATATCTATGCAGGTCAGAAAAGCCCAGCCAAACCAACCAGTTCTGAACATACATCAGTCTCCCTTTAATAATAATAACAATTCATCTCTGTTTCATACAGCTTCAGTGTACAAAGTGCTGGACTGTTAACTCTCTGTGATGCTGTCATATTTGTTGCATGATGTTGTAATGTCATCGTAGTGGCCACATCATCCCTAACTGAGTCACTAACACTTCTGAAAACATGCACCAAAATAGTAGTTTAAAATAGCATTGAAGTGAAAAGGCTGCAGAATGCTATGTACAGCAGGTGCAAAAAATGTATACACATTTTAAGAAAGGGGAAAAATCTGTAATAAAATTGTAATACAGTAATACCTTGAATAACGATTGCTTTGGATAACACTAAAATCGGATAACATCGGGGAATTTGAGGCAAACATTTGCATTGCACAATGTTAAGATAATGTTGTGTGATGCAAATGTTTGCCTCAAATTCCCCAATGTTGATCTCTGCTCCAAATCCCACAGGGCTAGAGACCAGCCATGTGGACTTTGGGGCAGAGATCTACTGAGGATCATACCACTAGCTTGGTTGGGGGGAGACTGAGTGCGCCTGTTCTCCTCCCAACCAAACTGATGCTACGAAGCTCGCAGCAGTGGCGAGGCTGGGAAGCAGACCGGGGGCTCCCCATTCTGCTTCCCAGCCTCTTCGCAGCAGCAGTGGCGAGGCTGGGAAGCAGAATGGGGAGCCTTTGGTTTGCTTCCCAGCCTTGCTGCTACTTCGTAGCAGTGGCATGTTTGTGAAGCCGACCGGGGGCTTTGCTTGAGGAGGGAAGGCGGTTCCCTTGCGCAAGGAAACCCACAATCCTGGCAAGTGATCATGCTTTCCTTGCAGACGGAAGGCACCTCCTCTCTGCAAGCAAACCCACGATCCCAGCGAGCGATCACACTTTGCTTGTGGAAGGAACACACTTTCCCTACCCAAGCAAAGTGGCAGTCCCATGCTGGGACCGCCAGTTTTTTGGGGAGGGAGGACGCTTTCTCTCTCCAAGCAAACCGGATTGACCTCCTGTTTCTTTCTTCTTCGGAAAGGGAAAAGGGCTTTTTTAAAAACGTTGTGTGATCAATGCATCGCACAATGTTAAAAACTGGACAACGTTAAGATTTGTGGAACCAAGTCTTAATGTTATCCGAGGTCCTAGTGTACTCAAAATATATGGATAACAATCAATGAATACAAGTCACATTTGACATCTACAATTACAAGAGGTGCTCAAAGTAGTTACCATCAGCATCCAGACACTTTTGATTATGGTGAACTACTGCTTGAGCAACATTGATCAAAGTGTCCACTACTATCACTGTGTATGCCATTTCAATTCCTTTCCAAATTACCGTCAGTGTAGCTGGTTTTCTGTGGTACACCACATCCTTTAAGGTCCCCTATAGGTAGAAGCCAAGGGGTGTTAAGTCAAGAGAATGTCAGGAAAACTCAAACAAATTTTAACTTGTATTTCAAATACCACTTCAAAATGATATTGCATTCCTTGAATGACATCCACTTTTTCTTCAACTGTCCTGGTTGTCACATGGTGATATATATATATACATTTAGAGAACGTCATACTACACAATGCTACCATAATTCAATTCTACTTTGAAAAGTAAGACAGATAATATCTCTTAGAATGCATATACATTTTTGGCACCCTCTGCACAGCATATCATATTGGTTTGGATGGATTTCTGAGCATTGCAAAACTCCCTCCCATCCACCCCTCTCTTTTCTGCACTGAAAAAATATATTGGATTCATTAGTTATCATATTTTTATGCAGGAGAAATGACCAGCAGGCTCTGTCAAATTGGCAGTGTAACAGGTAATTTTAATAAATGGGACTGATCCCCCCCCCCAATTAAAATCTACTTCATAGCTTAATTCCATGTATTGCTTCTTCCATTAATTTTACTCTAGATAATTATACAATTACACCCAATCATTGACAATATTCAATATGTGATACACCATTTGCTTCAGAAGATGATTGGTCTATTTGGGTTTTGGAAAGCTTCAGTCTTCCATCTGCCAAAATTACAGTATTTCTGGAAACTGTATTAATTTATATGACATGGATAAAAGCAGCTTCTAAAAAGAGCACAACTCCTGTAATCATACTCCTCCTCCTTGGGCAGCTTTTGTGAAGATTCTGGGACTTCTAGTTCAAAAAATGTAATTTTTTTCAGGTAGTACAGGCTGGGTAGAGCAGTGATTCCCAACCTTTGGTTTTTGGACTTCAGCCCTCTGGAGCCGAAGTCAATTCCCCAAAGCAATGATCAGCCAATGTACTGACTTAGGCATCTGGGAATTGAAGTCTACCAGTGTTCCATGGAACATGTTACAATTGTTGTTAATTCCTCCGGATGGTTATTTTGTTGGCTACCTAAGTGGTTTAGGTATCTGCCTGGCTAAGAGCTCAGTTCTCCATTTTGCCTCAGTGACAGAGGTTGGACTCATCTGGTTTTGAAGAACAAATGCTTCTAAGTTATATGATTCAAAATATTCTTGAATCACAGAACTCATTGTTGTTGTTGTTTTTACTCACTTCTCTCCTTTAAAAGCATGAACCCCCATCCTTGAGCATTTTAAAGACACAGCTCAAAACTTTCCTCTTCCAGGAGCCCTTCAAGAATATTTTAGCTTTGCCAATAAGTTAGTTGTTTAGATTTGAGGCTGCTTCCTCTCAGATGCCATCAGTTATTTATTTTATTGTTTGTCTGTTGTATGGTATTGTTGCTGTTTATTTAATTGTTTGTACACCAACCAGAATGGGAAACATCCTAGATGGGTGGTATAAAATGTAATAAACAAACAAATAAACAAGGATTAGGTTTATGTTCAATGTAGCAGCTTTGTGTTGAAGTTTCTAAAACAGAAATGTAGGACAATTTTCATTGGTTCTCCAGCTAGGAAATCAGGAGGCAATATACAGGAGATGAGGTAACAGATCCATAATTTTATTACACATAATTTCATAACCAGCATTGTAGACATGGGGGCCTGCCCCCCCAACTCTCCTAAGCTAACAGCCCCCACCCCACCCCGTGGTGCCAATGTTACACATGTGAGTGTGACATTGTTGCCCCTCCTGGATTTTTTTTTGCCCCTCCTGAAAATGCCCCTCCCCCCCAATGTAGAATCCTGGCTATGGCCCTGTTCACAATCTCCAAAGTTTCCTGATCCTGGACTCCTGAAGTTCCACATCTCCCTGTTCCAAATAGTGACACCCTCCCCCCCTCCAAAAAAAAAAAAAACAACAACCCTGGAGTCTTCTGTAGCTTAATACTGAATGGCCTTAATTTGGGGAAAACCTACCCAGTCCTGTTTTTAACTCCACCCTCATGAAATTAAAGCTATCTCAAAAGTTGGCCCCCTTCTGGATGACTGAATCTTATGATTTCACATGTCCAAGGTAAGGACCCACAAAAGATACCACATTGCTACTTACTCCTACTGGTGCACTACGGACTCTAGTTATGATCACCTATTTATTCTTAGCACCTCTTTCAGATCTGCCCATGTGCCCTGTGACCAGTTAGAATTGGACAGGCAAACATTTCCTGGCCTCCTTTTGTTCAATATGCCAACAGGAAGGCCAGATTTTGAATTCTACTCCAGCCCATACACAACCAGTAAACTTACTCTGAGTCTAATGTCTCTCTCTCTCTCTCTCTCTCTCTCTGTGTGTGTGTGTGTGTGTGTGTGTGTGACTAGCAAAAGAGACCAACATATAGGCTCTCCCATATCCCTCATCAACCATACCTCTGATGGCAATGGGATTGAGCAAAGGGCCTCCTCTGAAGATCTTAAGAGTCAAGAAGGTTCAGATAGAGAGATAATGTCTTTCAAACAACCTGTAACAGTTCTGTGAGGTAATGATATCTAGAACACGGATCACCCATAGAAAGTGATTTCCTTGTCATCTAGGGAACTCTTCCATTATCAGTGCTGTACAATGGGCACAGAGCTGAGCGAGTTGAGGAGGATGGTGGAGGACAGAAGTGCCTGGTGGAAAGTGGTCCATGGGGTCGCAAAGGGTCGGAATCGACTGTGTGACTAAACAACAAACGTTGTAAACAGAAAACTGTTTGAAAGAGTGAAGCTAAAATGCCCACAGCTCAGGTGTTGTTTATAGGAAGAACTAGTTCTTAAAGTAGGCCATGTTCATCCCTCCTCTGTTTGCTACTTTTCCTCACCCAGTTGGAGTCAATGTATATTAAAGTTAATGCATGTTATTTATTATTTTCATAGATATTCACAAGTGACATCTTGTGCTTAAGGCAGGTATCAAAGAAAAATAAAAACCCAAATATGCAATTTTGACTTGAGTAGGCACTTCCCGAACTAGCTCTTTTGGAAACTAATTTTCCTCTTAGCTTAAAGGCGCACAAAGAATTATCTTGTTTTCATGGTGCTGGACCATGCTAGTTTATGAGACAGAACTATTTCAGACTCCACCCATTCTTTGAATTTGGCTTTTTTGTCTCCCAAAATACAACACCCCTTTTCTCTATCTACCCAACCAAGAGTTGCAATTTCTTTTTGGAAACCTGATGGGTTTTTGGGGTGGGTGGGGGTGGGGGAATAATCATTGTGTACAGTTGTAGTTTCTAAATGATCAAGAACTTGCATAGGTTGTAATAGGAGAAGCAACCATTTTAATACAGATGCGAATGTCTGGGAGTTTCATTGCAATGAATAGCAGCACCTATCAAATGATTGGAGAGAATATACTGTGTTTTGTGTGTGAACTAAAAAAAAATTGTCATTTTAAAAGTAAGGTGAGGCAAAAAATGTCGAGTGACTGGGAGCTTCAATGGTTGACAGTTTAAGTCTAATGGAAGAGTGTTTGACCTTACTCAAATCCTCAAGAGTTACTGACAGGCCTATGCTGTCCTGGCAGGATGCCAGGACGTGTTGCCCCCATGCCCCTACTTATAACACCACCTCGGCAGTTTCTGCTCCCACTTCAGCTCCTCTCCCCGAGCTCCCCTCTGCCCTGTGCGAGTCTTATTATTATTATCTCTGCACTATTGCTGAAGCACTTTGGACATTCTCCCACAGGGCAGAGGGGAGCCTGGAGAGAAGAGCAGAAGTGGAAACTGTTCTTTTGTCTTTCCATTATTAGATTCAGTGCATTCTTCCTATAAGATCTCTCATTTGCTTGGGTCATGTGTGCTTCGCGGAGACCTCCTTTAAACAATAGATTGCCTTGTCTCAGACCTGTTCCAAAGCTACCAGAGACATTGTTTCACTATCTAAAGATGGGAGAATGAATGTTGGACTTTGTCATTTGTTTTATATTTTTCTACCAAGCAACCAAAGAGAGCTGAAGCTCCATCTCAGGGTAGGTAAGTATCTGCTTGAAAGCAGTGCAACAGAAGATTTATATTACCTGCAGTGGGGGAGATAATATTGGACATAGTCTTAAAAATATATCATGTATACCTTTAGGAAGGCTTAAACAAATCTGTGTGTATAGATCCACAAAAACATACATCTAGACCTGTGTTTCCCAACCTTTGGTTTTTGGACATTAGTTCCCAGAAGCATTAGTCAATTCCCCAATATATTGACTTAGGCTTCTGGGAACTGAAGTTCCCCTGTGGGACATGGGCCCCATGATGGGAAATGCTGATTTGATTTAATTTAATTTTTTGATTTCTATGCCGCCCAATCAGGGGGACCCGACTCAGGACGGCTCACAGTCAAAAGTATAAATACAAGTGGTAATGCAAATATATAATATAGTCAATATAACACAATAATTACATCACATTCAATGGAGCAAACACAATCCTTGGTGGTACAACAACAACAACAACAACAACAACAACAACAACAACAACAACAACAACAACAACAACAACAACAAAACCAATACAATACGTTGGCTCTCTGTCCCTTCCTCAGCCAGGGCAGGGCCTCAGGCAGCTTTTGGTGGTGACAACAATGGTCCTCAGCCCACCGTGAGGCCCAAGAGTTCTTTTATCCCCACCCGGTCAGGGAAGGGGATACAAGAAATAAGAGCACCCCAATAGCCCCAAAGATCCCTCAACCCTCCAGTCAGGTGAGGCCAGGAGGATGGCAACAGTGTACGCAGCTGCCTCCCATCCTCCGCTGATGGAGTGGGGAATGAGGAGAGGTGGTGAGGTCCCGACCTGGCAAAAGTGCCATCCTTTTAACCCTCCAGTCTGGCGGGGCAGGAGGGCACCGACAACATTTGCAGCTGCCTCCTATTTCTGGCCAGTGGAGTGGACAATGGGGAGAAGTGGTGAGGTCTAGAGTCAAACCAAGTTGTGCTGCTATTTAACCATTATCTCCAACTTGCACCCCCTTTCTGTGTGGCCCTCCAACCTGCTAATTTATTGCCATCATCCTCAAGGCATTTTCACTCAGACCCACACTGTTCTTCCTGCCTCAAGTGGCACCATCTCCTGCTGTTTTCCTTGTCCCTTTCTTACAAAAGAACAACAACAAAAATAGCAGCCTTGCTTCTTCTAGTTTCCATGGTTCTTTCCCTCAGGCCCCTCTAGGTTTTAGGTATGGTAAGGTAAAGGTCTCCCTGGTCCAAAGGTATCTCAAAGGCAAAATCATCCTGCATGTGAAAGATAACTAGAATAGGGCTTCCATTAGATGAAGTTAAGGTCTCCCTTGTTGAAAGCCAGTTGTTTCTGACTCTAGGGGGTGGTGCTCATCTCTATAGCCAAGGAGCCAGCATTGTCTGCATCTTCAGACACTTCCTTGGTCATGTGGCAGGCTTGACTAGATGCTGGAGTGCACTGAAGCAGTACCTATTTATCTACTTGTGATTTCTTGCTTTTGAACTGATAGGTTGACAGGAACTGGGACAGATGATGGACACTTACTCCATCATGCAGCACTCGGGTCTTGACTTGCTGACCTGGAGTTGTAACTCAAGACTTCAGAAACAATCTTCCTCTCTCTCTCTCTCTCTCTCTCTCATTTGTATATATAGATACTGACTGAAATCCTGTTGTTCCGTATTAAAAACTGCAACTAGAGTAAAGGTAAAGGAAAATCCATTTAATTGATGGAACTCATGGAAGAGCTAACTCACCAAATCTTCATTCCATGGGTGTACCTGCAGCTTACTATGCTATTTACCCACTAGGCTTTCCAGGAATATTGATCCTCTGTCAGCTTTCACATTCTGTTCTTTTTATTATGTTTTACTGCTATACAAGTGTGTCCCAAATACAACTTATATTTTTCCCATCTCCTGCTCTTCACCTGTAAAATGGGAATAGCAATACCCTCCTTTAAATATGAAATTTTTGTGATAGTAGCCATGTTAGTCTGTGTTTCAAACATATCAGAGAGTAAACAAAACAAAATGAAAAGAACAAGCCATTGGGGCACTTTAAAGACAAACTGCTGTATTTTAATGTTAGCATTCATGGATTAGATCTACTTCATCAGACATGGGAGTGAGACTTCATGACATAAATTTATACACATCAGGTACAGTGTTTCAGATCCTTTAAAGACTTGCTGTAAAGCTTGAACATTTGCAACATTCAGAGCATTGAAAAGGAATGCCAAATAATGAAAAGAATTAAACATCTTGTATAGCGGCTAAAATCTGTGTTGAGGAATTAATCCAATTAAACCTCCAGCCCTGTTAGTATGCATGTGAAAAAGGCATCAAAATGCCCTGATCACTGATGAAGGACAATGGGCACTAATGGGCAATTAATGACATATTAAATGACCTTTATTTCATACCTTATTAGTGACATTTTGATAATGCAGACCATCTTGACAGCCAGCTGGTGCCAAGAAGAGGTGTGCAGAAGGTTTATGTAGGCAATTGAAAAAGGGAGACCTGCAAAACTGCAGATGAACTGGAAGGCTCATTATTCACCATTAAATGTCAAAGTTGCTCCAAGACCTAAATGGAAAGATTAAACCTTTTCACCATTTGTTCCCCAAAGTCTGTGTTATTAGCAGCATTGCAAGCCTCTGCGTCAGCTTCCTTTGCATGGAACAGACTGGGGCCATTCATTTACCTTATGATGCAGCTTGAAAGGTTTTTATTGACATGAGGCAAGTGTTACACTGCTGCCTTTGTGAGATCTAGCAGTAGGAAGGGGTCCTGAGTGAATGGAGGATTTATCTTCTTTCCCCTGCTACTTGGCATGCTGTTTTGAGGCAGTTTTCCAAAAAATGGGGGTTATAAAATGGGTGCTATTGCTTAAATTAATGGTAGAGGAAGAACTCCTTTATCTCCCAGAGGCTATGAAATGCGATTATGGTAAAGGGTGGATAAAACCTGTGGAGAGATAAGTAGGGTTTTGCTGCAGTCAAAGCGCAGTTCAGGAGCATCATGGTTGAATCTAAGGCAACAATAATGCACACTGGAGATTCTTTCTCATGCGACAGTGACATCTACTGGGAAGGTGAGCTTGTGGTGGAAAAAAATACCAAAACTAAAGGCATCGCCGAGAGTATTACTTAGGCTTAGTAATTGAATTAGTTTCTTTCTTTGAAAAAGTTAAGTAATTCTCCTCAAAGTTTGGAAGCACTTTATTTCAATACATACAACAGAAATCAATTTACAATTTGGTGTCCAACACAACAAAGAATAAACTCACCCTTTTTGTAGTGTAGCTGCAACAGTTTTAGTAAACAGAAAGAGCCTCCTCAATTATTGTGGTGTATTTGAACCAACAATTGGGTATACCTTGGTAATGGCAACCTTGTGTTGTTGGCTAATGTTTCTCAAACTGGGTCAGGCAAAAGGAACTGCAGAATGAACTCACCAAAAAGTGCCTTCATTTTCACAGTCTCACATCTGACTTAGACATGGAAGAAGAAGTTACTGTATTTGGTGGCGTATAAGAGGCACCCCGTTATTACCAAAATAGCCCACTACAGGTCACTGTATACAGTACAAGGTGCACTCTATTTTTCTAGTGTATTTTAAGGGGGAAAAGTGGATTTTATATGCCAGCAATTATGATAATTTCAAAATGCAAGCCATTTGTTACATTACTACTTAGGTACATTTAAACTGTATCATACGAAAGTAGCTGGTAACATTTTGAAGTAATTAATCTAATCAAAGGAAACTACAGTAATACCCCGGGTAACGTGAGTACCGTATAGCGCGAAAACTGCATAACGTGACAAGGTTTTCGGAAAAATCTTGTATTGAATAACGTGATTTTAACGTTATTTGGAACAAGTGTATGCGTGGGGGGGAGTTAGACTGGGTAGAACATCTACCCAATCCAACCCCCCCCCAGTGCTCGCCCCCACGATGTTTAGAAAGGGTACGGGGATCCTTACCCTTTCAAAACTTTGGGCGAGCGGAGCACGTCGGTGGGGGTTAATGCAGGATATGGGGGGGAACTCCGTACCCTGCGCTAACCCCCACCAATGCACGCGCCTGCAAGCCACCCGATGTTCCCAAAGGATAAGGATCCTTACCCTTTTGAAACTTCGGGCGAGCAGCGCTCGTTGGTGGGGGTTAGCGCAGGATACCGGGGGGACCTCCGTACCCTGCGCTAACCCCCACCGACGTGCGTGCCTGCAAGCCACCCAATGTTCCCAAAGAATAAGGATCCTTACCCTTTCAAAACTTTGGGCGAGCGGCGCGCATCAGTGGTGGTTAGCGCAGGATATGGGGGGGACCTCCGTACCCTGCGCTAACCCCCACCAACGCGTGCACGCCTGCAAGCCACCCGATGTTCCCAAAGGATAAGGATCCTTACCCTTTCGAAACTTCAGGCGAGCAGCATGTGTCGGTGGAGGTTAGCGCAGGATACGGGGGCGACCTCCATACCCTGCCCTAACCCCCACCGACGCGCGCACGCCTGCAGGCCACCCGATGTTCCCAAAGGATAAGGATCTTTACCCTTTCGGAACATCGGGCGCGTGGTGCGCATTGGTGGGGGTTAGCGCAGGATAAGGGGGGACCTCCGTACCCTGCGCTAACCCCCACCAACGCGCGCACACCTGCAAGCCACCCGATGTTCCCTAAGAATAAGGATCTTTACCCTTTCGGAACATCGAGAGAGGAGAGGCGCCTCTCCGCGGGGTCTCCCCGGCTTGGGAAAGAGGCGGCTTGGCCGAAATTCTCTCCCCCTGCGCAGGGGTGAGGATTTCGACCAAGCCACCTCTTTCCCGGGCGCGCTATAGCAACGAGGATCACACGTCAAGGCAATTGCCTTGACGTGCGATCCCCGTTTCACTCGCCTAAACAAAGGTCGGCTTTTCCAAATTCCCCCCTCCCCCGGGGATGGGGAAATTCGGAAATGCCGACCCTTGTTTAGGCGCTTTGCGATGGGAGTTTGGGCAAACTCCCATCGCAAAGCGCCTAAACGGGGATCGCACTTCAAGGCAATGGATCAAAGCGGGGGGAGCCACCCCCCGCTTTGATCCATTGCCTTGACGTGCGATCCCCGTTTCGCGTGCCTGGGCAAGGGTCGGCTTTTTTGAATTCCCCCTCCCCTGGGGAGGGGGAAATTTGGAAAAGCTGACCCTTGCCCAGGCGCGCAAAATGGGGATCGCACGTTAAGGTAAGGGATCAAAGTGGGGGGTGGCTTCCCCGCTTTGATCCCTTGCCTTGACGTGCGATCCCTGTTGCTATACCCGTTTGGTAGAAGAGGCTCCCGCTGGCGCGCCTTTTCACGTGCGCGCGAGCGCCTCTTCTCAAGTTTTTTTTAGCATTGATCGGACAACACGAAAAACCGGACAACGTCATGACTTGTGGAACCATGTCATAACGTTGTCCGGGGTACTAGTGTATATTATTTTTCTTTGCATAACAGGAAAGTAAAAAGTAATTTAGGATCATCTGTCAATGTGACTTCTTTCTTGATACAAATACAACAGCCGGTCTACATACCCATGGACAAGCTGCACTGGCCCAGGGTGCCCCCAAAAGAAGGGAATGGTAAACCACTTCAGTACTGTCTATCTAGAAAACCCTGAAAAGGGTCACCATAAGTCAGAATTGACAGGAGTACACATAATTATTGTGTTAAATACATTTTAAATACATATAAGACACGGAAGAAGCTAGCAGTTATTTGAGTTCTTACATTGGCAAAAGCTCTCATAAACTATCCATCATAGCACCTGAAATATTTCTGTAAACTAGGCCTTCCTTTAACCACATTGTAAGATGCCGTCTTCCTTTCCGCTAGATGAGATGTTTGCCTGAATTAAGCGAGGCTCTCTGGTCAGCAAGAGGTGATTTTTCTTTGTTTATAGATGAACTAAAACATTTGGTGTAGCAGAAATGCTAGTAAACATGATTAATTTTATATCCAGGGAGATTTGAAGTTAGACTACTCCCTTGGGCTTTAGCCTATGATCAGTTTGGTAGGCCAGATATTTTATGGAGAGAGAAGAAAGACAAAGAACATTTTTTTAAAATCCTGGACTTAAGGAAGGTACAGATGAGTTAACAGCCTGCCTGCTCCTTTCTGACTCTTAAGAAGCACTGAATTATTTATCATTATTTATTTTTAGTATTTCTATCCATTCATTTCCCCCAGAAAAAGCAAGATGCTCAAGTCAGCTAGCCGGGAGATGAGAGAGAGGGAAGCAAATATAAAGCTGGCTATTTAAGATCACTGACAGGAAGGATGGAATTTATCCATATTTTCCACGAAGGCAGAATCGTGTATCCCAACTAAACTTCCACTGATGTTGCTTTCAGTTTTTTAACAAAGATATTTGGTAAAGAAAATGCTTTGGCAGGCTGCTACATGTAATAAGAAGCATACTTTTTATAAAAGAAAAAAAATCTAGTGTATTGCCAAAATAAAATGTGTAAGAGAGCAATTTATTTGTCATCTCCTGCCTGGAAAGAAAAGGTGTAACATACAAGGCACCACCTGTAGACATGCCTGGCCTATTTTCCAACCTCATTTTAAATAACAAAAGTCTCTGGATGGTAACATTATCAGATTTGGCTAGACAGGAGCAACCTGAGTGCTAACTGGGTGAAAACTATGAAGGTGAATTCTGACCTAGTTCATCCTTACATGGAGATCATTACTTGGCAACTCCCACCCCCACCCCCCCAATTGCAGGATGGCAAGGTTTTATTTTATCTAACAGTGCATTATCAGAGCAATTTTGCACATGACCAAAACTGATTTTTCTCCATATCTGTAAATGTGCAAAGTTTCAAATTAGCAATAATAATAGCAATTGTCCTTACAAACACCCCATAACACTTAGAATACTCTCTGGGTGGTTCACAGTGACTGTCTGGCCAGATTATCCTGCTACGGTAATAGAATAGACCCTACTGCCAGTGACTCGTCTGTCAACCCTGAAGACTAATGGCTTTGGGTGTTGAAGTCCACAGGGAAGGATGATGGTTCTCAAGTGGATTAAATCCCACTTGAATCCATCTTGATGAAGAGCAGCAGCTTCATCAATACTGTCCTTGGGTCAATGAGGACTTTGTGTGCCAAAAAAGCTCAGGACCAGAAAGTGACTCGTGGAACTGGATCAGTGGTATGGGTATCATGCTATGACGCAGAAGGCAGCTGAAAGGCCACCACATTATATTCTCAGGACAATCTTCATGGTATGAATACACAGAAAGAGCCTCCTCAAAGATTATGGTATTTTTGAACCACAATTACCAGTTGTTAACAGGTGTACCCTAGTAATAGAACCTTGTGTTGCCAGCTAATCTTTCTCACACTAGGTCAGGTCAAAGGAACTGCAGAATGGACTCGCCAAAAGGTGGCTCTGGCCTAGACATGGAAGAACAGTGTAATTACCATTTTTGTCCCCAATAACATGAAGAAAGGATGGAAGTCTGAGTCAACCCTAAACCCATCCAGACTGAACTCATAATGAGAGCAGTTTTAGCTGAAGTACTGCAACTTAACCACTATGCCATGATGACTTTTGTAATATCTGTTGCTTTCTTGTATGAGCTACCCCAAAGGGGCATCAACAGTTGCTTGCATCTTTGTGAAAGACACCCTTTCCTTTCTCATTGTGGTGTGTTCATGAAGCATCAGAAGAAGACTGTATGGTTCTTTTAGATCAGGGGTTATCCTCCATTTCTTTTGGTCACGTTAAGGAAATAGGGAGATGGTTCCGTGATCACAGTGTGTGAGTCACTTCATGGCAAGCTGGGATCCACCTTAAACAAATTCATACCAATGACATTTTTCCTGCTTCAGGAAAAAATGCATTCTTGGATACGAGTTGCAGTCGACAACAATTATCCCTCACTTCTTCACCTGTTCTGCCAAATCCTTCACAGTGTGATGCCCTTTCCAGTGAATTCTGCACAGGAAGGATGCCATTCTGTGTAAGAAATGTAATAATCCTACACATTTTGGATCTTTCATTGCCCTTTCTGGTTAATCTTGTATGGAAAGGATGACATTATGGTTCAGATTCTAATAATCCCATGAGTTTTAATTCCGGAAAAAATGAGCACAAACCTTCTACTTGAAAGTATGGGGGAAATGATATTTTTATAAATACTTTTTTTTAATATTGTGTCTATGCTTCTGTCAAAGAGCAGGAATCTGTAAGACTCACAGCACTCCTAAACTTTGCAAAGATGTGTTATACTATGGTCAACTATTTATTGGAGATGTGCCCTGAAACAAATGTGCAAAAGGGATAAAACTACATAAATTACATAAAGTACATAAAATTGCCTAGATGCACTTATGGGACAGAGCAGCATTTCTGTTTAGATCTTTCTTGTTAAGTCTGATATTCAAGGGGGTTAAATTTTTTTGAAGAAAGCAAGATAGGATGAGATTACAAAATAGGGAAGTGAAAGAGAAAGAAATGAAAGGTACTGAGTTGGTGCCAACAGAAAAAGAAATATAGTTTGTCATTCCTACCACAAAGTAATAGATTATGGCATCAGGATATATGTCTGCATATATTTGGCTTTCATGTGGTTAAAATAATTGTTTTGATTTTATGCTTTTATTTGAAATGCTCTTAAACGATCAACCATTACAAAAAAAAATTATCCAAAGGGCAACATAATAGCTTATAAAATACATAACGTGCATGTAATCAATAAAATAGTTGCTGAGATCAATTATTGTTATTTTTCTTCTTTTATTCTACTGAAGACATCATACTCTGGCAGACAACCCTTGATGTTTTTTGGATCTAGCAAAATTGCTGCTAAATTATCACCATCCAAACAATGACTACATTTTTAAATAATATATTTTATATAATAAAATAAATTCTGCACAGGGATTCCTCTTTGAGATGAATAACTGTTGCAGTCACCTCCTTTCAAAGCAAAACACAGCCAAAAATCTTTCCTGGATACTTTGCAACAAATCTATTGCTTTCTAGTCTTGGAGCACTCTGTGGTGCAGGATGGGACACTCTGGCATAGAGTTGCTACTGCCCAGCACCATAGCAAGGAGGGTATTGAGGGGAGGTTCAGATGTCCTCCTTCCAGTTGTGCCTGGGAAAGTGAATGTGTGTGATGCCCGACTGCTGATCTGGACAACCCACTTAAGCAGAATATTAGCTGCTTTCTTTTATTACACATCTCAGCATACTTTCTCATGCCATGTACTTTCTGCTACTTGATTTTTAAGATCTTCCTGCTTTGAAAATCCCAGCCATAAATTCTCTATCACTGCAGCTGTTTTTCTTGACTCAGTAAATAAAACCTGACATTTCATGACTGAATCTGTACAGTACGATTCCCTGGGTAGTCATTTTGCAGTTGCCGAAGTGGACAACAGCCACAGATTTTCAGAAAAGGCAGACTTAGTGACCAGCGCCTATGATTTAGTTACATCAGATCTTTCTAAGTGATGCACATTAAACCATACCTCAGTGCAGAAAGGTCACAGGCTGAAATGCAATAAGAAAGAGCACATTTATTTGAAGGTATTCCAAGATTGCCCAAGTCCAGGTAGGATAGGTGTGGCCTTCCAAATGCTACAGCTGCTTCTTCTGGTACATCCAGTTTGTTTTAAGGTCCGGTGAGAAAAGGCTCAATACATCAAAGCCTAAATATTTGACTGACTCCTAATTATATCAGATTCCTTGTTAAAACAGAGCAGTCAATGCTCAAATGTGCTGGAAGATGTCTCCTTCAGGAGAAAAAAATGTCTTAAAATAATAAGCAAAATCCTAGAGAGGTTGCATTAATTTCTACACCCCCAGATCAATTCAGATATATGTCTGGTTTGTGAATAAGCATGCGTGTGCACATGCGCGTGCACACACACACACACTCATGTAACAAAAACCTTATTTATTTAGGATGTCGAAGGTCTCCTTTTAGCCTACATTGTATTTGTCAGCACGTGCATGAGGGAGAATAAGTAGTTTAACTCATTTGGCTGGGATTCCGAAGGAAAGGCCTTATGGTGTTATTTTAAAGACAGAGGCCAAAATCCCGTTTGCTCACATGCTAATAAAAGAACAATTTAGCCTCCTCCGGGATATTTTCCATCATTCAACTGTTTGCACAGAAGAGGCATAACCACCGTGTAACTGGCAATGCACATATAGCTTTTATTAATAGGATTTTGGTCAGAGAGGGCTGAAATGGAATATAACTGCTTCTCCTAAAATTAGGAAGATTAATTAGGTGCAATCACTTTGATTTGATTACGAGTATGTCGTATTATGTGCACAGGGAAACAGGAAAGCAAAACACTCACGGTAATAGACATTATGGATTATTCTTGTGTGTTTGACTGGAGTTCATGATCTGTGCTTTGTATATTAAACATAAGTGCTCATAGTATGAAAAGGAAGTCGGAGATGGCCTAGAATTTTACTGTGAATTCTCCACATCATGTTTGAAGCATGAGCTAGTACTAGAAAATAATAGAGCATTTTGGGACTGAATTCTTGGGATCTGTATTAACAAACTTTGAAAGATACCTGATGAAACATTTCCGACACTAGTGTCTTGCTGATATCTTGTTCTGGGGAGGTTTCTCTGTCTCTCTTTCTCTTTCTATCTAACACTCCAGGTACAGCATGGAGTATATTATGTATGCCTGTAAATTGCTGCAAAGTTTCTAACAATATTTTAAATGCTCCTTTAAACTTTAGGCCACAGAACCCAAGAGAACAGTATAGGGATCCATGTGTATCAACTGATAACACAGGTCTGGAAAAAAATCAGCTGCATAGGATATTTTTGGTAAATTTTATGTTTTCTATGTGCTGAATCCAAAAATGACCTCAATTTCCCCCATCACGTACAGTTTTTTCACAAAATATGAGGATTTTGCATTAAAAAAGTGTAAGTGTTGAGAAAACCACTATTTTATTACAATGAACTAAACATATTATTTCTTATAATTAAACAAACAATTTCTTCATAATATATACTTAACATTCACTCTTTTTTTCTGCAAAATCTTTTCTTCTTCTCTTTTATGTTTCTCTGAACACACTTTCGCTTTCCATTTTCTGTTTCCCATTTGAGCATCCAACAATAGTCAGCTAGCATATTGACATTCCATCTTCCTTGGTAGAGTTGCTTGATATCACGGACATCCTGGTGAAATCTTTCACCCTGCTCTTCACTGTAGGCTCCCAAGTTTTCAGGAAAATAGTCGACATGGGAGTGTAAGAAATGAACTTTTAACCTCATCTTGCATCCTTGAGCTTATATGCATTCAACATGTACAACGGTTTTGTAGTGAGGATCTTCAGTGTTCCCTAAAAACTTGTGAACTACATCTTTGAAAGAGTCCCAAGCTACCTTTTCTTTTCTCCCATTGTTTCTAAAAAGAGGTGATCGGGAGTGAAAGGGTTAAGTCCACCATGTCTATGGTCAGGCGTGGCTTGGCAGAGAGGAAAAATGCATGTTAAACCAAACTGCAATTACTTAAAATTCTTCCAGAGCCTTTTAAAAGGTATTTTTACTATTGCTGCTGCTGCCACGCTTGACTCTAGACAGGAGGAAAGAAGAGGGGGGGGGGGAATCCATTTTCAAAAAGCCCATGTTTCCAGCCTTCTGCTGGCTTACTCCCAAGTAGACTACACCAGGTCCGGTCCAGCCAATGTCTCTTGACCAGTCAAACTGGCCCCGAGGTTCTGCAAAACTTCTGGAGCAAAGAAATGATTTTTCAATATTATTTTGTATTTTTACCCACCATTTAAAAGGTTAATTTTTGTCCTCAGGTCACCCCTGCTCATATCTCTGTCAGCGCTGATTTTTCCCCCCTATTATTTTTACTCTTGCGATGTAGGACTCTTTGAAGTACTGTACAGTAATACCTCAGATAACATTAGTATCGAATAACACTAAAATCGCATAACATTAAGCAATCTGGGGGGAAGAATTGCATCGGATAACATTAAGATCCTATGGGATGCATCGGATAACAACCGCTAAAGCCTGTGTGGTTACAATGTATCTCTATGGATCCCATAGGATTTTAACATGCATCGGATAACACTAAAAATCGGGTAACACCAAGACTTGTGGAACCAGGTTTTAACGTTATTCGAGGTTTTACTGTATTTGAACTCTTGATTGAATCAGGGGAATGGATACATTGTATCAGATGCTAGTCTTGGTATGTCCATAAATGGGACTCACTTGCTACATTGTTTCTTTCTGTTACCTTATATGGAACTCCCCATGTTATTCAATGACATATTCAGTTTCATAGGGCCGTTCTTGTGAATGACTGACTCTGTGAATGGCTTTTTCAAAAGCCTTTTTAAATTGCGGTTTTGAGATTTTTAAAAAATTATTAAAAATCAACCCTTGCAGTTATCTACCTGCAAGTGCATGTAAATGGATACATGTACAGTGCAGTGGTTGTGGACACATAAGCATAGTGGTTAGAGTTGGGGGGGGGAATAGAAAGTAAAGGTTAAAAGTATTTTTATTGAAAGTAAAATATAAAATAATAATAAACGGAAATAAAGGGTGGCAGTTTCCAGATATGGGGTAACAGATGGCAGGTTTTAATAAATATTATTCCTCTAAATGGTGTTCCATTTAGCTTCCTCTCACTATTACTGGAGAACCTCTGAAGCCTCTGCTCCATCTATTCCCTCCTCCTCAATTAATTGGCATAATTGGTAAAAATGGGCCAATTGAGAGTGAAAACCTTTTTAGTGTGTGTGTTTTTAATTACTGAGTGCTGTTTATTGGTGGAAGCTCTAGTATTTGAAGCAAAATGTTTGACTGTAACCTTTTAAACTTTCCATGCTGTGTGTTTTATTCTAATGTTATCTCCAACAGAGTCTACTTAATTCTTTACTTTACTCAGCAGGCTTTTGATTCATAACATCTATGCTCTTCATCTATGATCTGTACCATAGAAAACTGGCTAGAATAACATGATATCTGTAATATAACTTGGGTCCCAAGCTCACCCAAGGCTTTGTGTCATCCTGTTTATTACTTCAGTTGCACACAACTCAATTCTCCTACTACAACTTCCAGCAGCAGCCGAAACTCCTAGAGCTATTGTAGTTGATTTCTGGTTGTGATCCTATCAGTAATTAACCAGTTGTGGTGAACCCTTACCCTCAATGTCCCCATGATAATTTCAGCCACACCATTACAAAGGCTCCACTTCATTTCCATTCCAAATAACTTCAAAATTGGAATGCTTTATATACAAGCCTAGAGAAAGACCCTGCAGAATCATCCAAATGCAGTTTTTTCCCTTTGAACTCCATGTAATCTAGGATAAAAGAGTGTGAGTCTGGCAGAGTGCAGGCATTCATAAAAGATAATCCTCTAATTCCTTTCTGCATTGGTGTGTTATAAGATGTTCCTTTGGGGATCCCATACACTGTGAATGTTGAAAAGTATCTTCATCAGCTAAAGGCAGGAATGGAGTTTCTAGTTGCAGAGGCTTTCTTGTCTCATCTATGACCTTATTCCATGTATTTAACCAAAGCTGATTGTCCCCACATGGGCAGAACTCCCTCCCATTGCCTTGCTTTGGAGAATAACATCTTGTAAATCCTGTTGTTGACTTGAAGAGTGAAGGGTAGGTGGAAAAATTCCCATTCATAGTTATTTCTCCTAGCAATACTCCCCAGTGAATCTGGACCCTTCTGCACCAGTGAAATTTCCCAGCTTCCTATGAAAACACACATCGAGCTTGTTCATCACTTGTTGAGGAAAGGTTGGCTCTATCACAGATAGATTCTTCTCCCACTGAACTCTGTGTAGGAAGTGTACCTTTCTCTACAGGAATTTTAATGGTCCTGCACAAAATGGCATTCTGTCCAGAAAAAAGGACCATAGAAAATCCAAGTCACCCCACATGACCTTGGAGAAGATTTCCCAGGGGAAAAAACATCTGACACAGAAATTTTCTGCAAGGAGAGAATGAGGTACCCTCCTCTGAGAATTTACATCATTATCTTTGGTACCTTAATGTTGACCACGATCCAGCATATTATGCACTGAAAATTTCTCTGTGCTTTAGCTTAGATGTGATTTGTTAACTCATTGAACATTCCCAATCTCATTTGCTGCCACCAGTAGTCTGCAAAGCTGTAAAGTGTGTTCTGCTTTCCTATAATATTGGTTTCCCCAATGAGCTTAATGCACTTGTTCTTCTGCTGACCATATGCAATTGCAGTCTATTATGTGGGTTTCTAACGCTACTTCAGTGCTTTTGTTACTCTCAATTTCATTCCAGGAATTTTAAAAAAAATAGATACATTGAAAATAGAGAGAAAAACAACAGCACATGTGACAGAATAACATACACATTACTGGATTTATGTGTTATAGCACTGATACGTTACATTTGTACAATTATATGGAATAATGCCTTTTTGACCAGGGTGGACAGCTGCAGTCTGGCAGATGTTTATAGGCAACAATAACTGTAATTCTTCCTTATTGGTGTTGTTCTCCAGTGCTGATGAGAATTGTAGGCCAAAAACATTTAGAGAACCACCTTGGGTTACATCATACCCTTCAGGAAGTTCAAGTATTCTTTCAAGAGTCTGAGATCCCTTCCCATTCCTTCATTGGCTAAAATCTTATTGTACTAGGTATAGTGCAAACTGTTTCTACAGATGTTTATAGGCAATTCTGCAGATGATGCCCAGGCAATCCGCATGTCTTTTTTGCAATGAATTGAGCAATTGCCTAAGGGACAGACCAACAGAGCTGACAACACACTGTTCATATAACTATGCAACTACACCTATGTAATTGCCTTCTGGATGCAACTTTCACCTTGTATATTTTGCAACAGTTTGTGCCTCTTCAAGTTATGGAGATTTATGCAATAGGATTTTGACCATTATATTCATGCTCCAGTTCTCCTCCACTGCTACTTCAAGGCATCCTTGTGTGTTAAAATACTGAGGCTATCCTACTTTGGACATATCATGAAAATACAAGATTCACTGGAAAATATAATAATGTTGGTAAATGTTGAAGGCAGCAGGAAAATAAGACCAAAAATGAGACAAATTGACTGTGTGAGAGAAGCCACAAGTTTGAGCTTATAATAACTGAGAAGGGCTGTGGAGGATATTTTGTAGATCTCTCATTCATAGTGTTGCCATCCATTGGAGACAAATTGGCAAACAACAACAACAGAGAGTGAGTAATGCAAAGTTCTGGCTCAATGGACTGGCTGAGTGTCATAATAGGTTTCTAATCAACAACAACAACAACAAAACTCTAGCCCAGTGGTGGCAAACCTATGGCACGCATGTCAGACATGGCACTCCCAGCCCTCTCTGTGAGTATGCATGGTGTCACCCCAGCACAGAGTTCACCATGGCTCTCTGTCCAGAGGCCCAATGGGAGTGCTTCCTCCTTCCCTCAGCCTAGAGTTCACCCTGCCCCTCTGTTTGGGCACTCGGTCTCTAAAAGATTTGTCATCACTGCTCTAGCCCATAAATCACACTGGGTCACTAGGTGGAAATGCATATGCTGTCATGTCTAACTTCCTGTTAGTACCTTTGTTGAGGACAGAACTTCGAAAAATTATTTTCTGCTGTCTCTATGGCTATAAACTGGGGGATTCTGGGAGCTGCAGACCACAAAATCTCTTTTCATGGACTATAGCAGAATGAACTGGAAACATCAAACTGCAGCTTTCCAGTCATTCTTTGATGCATAGTCGTAGCCATGGAACAATGTTGGAGATTAGACCTGTAAGTAGACAGACACTTGCTTCTCATTCCAGCACTGAACAGACTCATATTCCAGTTATATAAGATATTCTGTCAGCAGCATCCATCTTCTTTTGTTTGTAAAGTATATGAATGTCAAGAGTCTTCCCTGGATGTGGGGAGATAATATCCAAGTGATGTCTTAAACTCAAGAGCATGACCTTCTCAAATGTAAATATACTAGACTTAAGTTGGTTTTTAAGAGGGAAAAATAATTATAAAACAAAATATGGCATAGACTTGCCATTGAGTGGCTCAGTCACCGTGCCTACCAGATGCTGAATAGATCAGGACATTACCTAAGCCTCTGCAGTCATTAAATGCTGTGAAATGATCCATCCTACAGATCATTCTTCTGTGGATCTGCACAGTTGACTCATAGCAGATACTATGCAAACATTTCTGTTGTTTAAAATAGTAGGGAAGAGTAGCCTGCCTCATGGGGTTTCTCCAATCATGAGAAGCTAGGATCAGGATGGTCAACCTTCTAACCCCTATAAAAACACTGTTCTTACCCATTTTGAGTGCCTGGCCAGTTTATGCTGCTATGGTAATAGAGTAGACCCTAATGGCAGTGACTCAAAGTTGAGTGTCAGCTGGCAGTTAACTAACTTGACAACCTTGAGGACGAACGCCTTGGTTGCCAAAGTTCACAGGGAAGGGTGATAGCCCCAAGTGGATTAAATGATCCCACTTGAATCCCTCTTGATGGAGACAGCAGCTTCATTAATCCTGGCCTCGGGAACTGAGTGCTGAATGACAGAGTAACCTCTCATCTCTGTCCCAGTTCCTGCCAACCTATCAGTTCAAAATCATGAAATTGCAAACAGATAAACAGATACCACTTGTGTGAGATGATAACAACATTCTGTATGTAATGGTGTCTAGTTATGCCTGCCGCATGACCATGGACACATCTGCAGACGCAAACAGTGCTGACTCTTTGGCGGTAAATAGAGATAAGCACAGTCCTCTAAAGTCAGATAAGATTGGCTTTCAAGCAAGGGCAACCTTTACCTTTACCTAATTAATAAAAACATTAATAATATGCCATCAAATAAATTCTTGCTTATGAAAATCCTTTTCATCATTTTCCCTCCTACAGAGGGTGACCTGGGACTGTGCAGCTCACCCACACCAGTGCAGGCTGGTTCTTCTCCCAGAAGGTACAGTTGTTGATTTCCCTTCATTCGACACAACCACAACATGAATCTCAAATACCTTAGACCATGGGTTCCCAACCTTTTTGAGCCGTGGGCCGGGTCACACTCTCTCAATCAGCTTCGAGGGCCAGATGGCCATTTTGTCCTGCCTGTACAGTGGGAGTGGCCATTTTGTCCCATCAGTTTCAAAGGGGTGACCATTTTGTTTCTTGAATGCCCTTGGAAGGGTTGGGGCCACATGAAATGGTGCCATGGGCCAGATCTGGCCCATGGGCCTTAAGTTGAAAACCCCTGCTTTAGACAGAATGATATCTATGAAAAACATCTGATCAAGATATGCTGCCAAACTGAGAAGAAGAAACAACATCTTACACAAAATATCCATCACTAGTTGGGGTTTGACAATGGATGTCTTCAGTCCGCTTATTATTATCAATAGCAGAGAACTGAGTCCCAGTGTGGCTTAATAGTTCACACACAAGCAGGATTCATGTACAACTACAAGAGACAATGTGCATCATTAGTGGGACAATACGATCTAACCCTACATACTGGCTGACTGTTCTGAGTCATATACTATCCCTGGATGTAAGACAGAAAAATGCCCTCTTTCAAGAATACAGGAAGATTATTGATAATCCCCCGCTGCCAATATTGAACTATGTAGCCTGCCTGGAGCAAAATGGCATGAGATCGAGATATCCAGACATCTTAACTGCTAAAGCATTTGTAGAAGATGATTTTAACATTCATAATACCTGAAAATGGCATTAGCTAGAAAATTGCCCCCCACAGTGTCGAAACTTTCCCTGCATCTCAGAGAAAATGTCTTGATATGACCAGCCCTATGCAATATGCTCAACATTGAACAAGTATCTGCCTAGGCCTTGGTAGATGTTCAGGTGCCATTTATAACTGGGGCAAAATAACATCACCAACTTGTGACAGTGGGGCTGAAAAATGAGCTGTCCAACACAGAATGACAGGGTGCCAAAACAGAGCCTCGAATGGAGATATAATAGTCTGCTTACCAGCAGAAAGAAAACAAGGATTATCTCATTGAAATTTGTGGACCAGACACTTGCTAGACCTATATTCAGAGATTAAAGGACCTCAAATTTTAATAGCTTTTTAAAAAGTACTTTTCCTAAACTTTGGGCTCAGTGGAGAATTTGAACTCAGAACCTCTGGTGTCCTAGTCCAAACCTCAAGTTGCTTTATGGTATTGTCTCTTGATAGTTCATCGCAGAAGAGATTGGGAAAATACTACATTAGCTCAATGCTAATGCTATCTCCTCAAAAGGGACTGCAGTGGCTTAGTGGTTAAGACACTGAACTGGACTACCGGAGGGCGGGCGGGTTGGCAGTTTGAGGCTCAGGTGCTGCATGGTAGAGTGGGCTCCTGTCTGTGTCCAACCTAGCAGTTTTAAAGCAAGACATTGCAAGCAGATAAATAGGTACCATTTCAGTGGAAAGGTAAACAGTGTTCTGTGCAAGCTGGTGTCAATTCATGCCTGTCACTTCTCCACAGATGCAGACAGCACTGGCTCTTTGGCTATAAACAGAGATGAGCACTGAACTTTGCAATGGTGTCTTCTTCTTCCATGTCTAAGCCAGACATAAAACTGCCAAAATGAAGTCACCTTATGGTGAGTCCATTCTGCAGTTTCTTTGGCCTGGTCTACTGTGAGATAGATTAGCTGGCAACACAAGGTTACGCCCAATGTAGTTAAAAACCCAATCCTTGAGGCTCTTTCTGTGTACCCATACCATGAAGAATGTCATGTGAATATAATGTTGTGGCCTTTCATCTGCCTTCCACATCACAACAAGACCCCCATACCACGGATCCAGTTCTGCAAGTCACAGTGGGGCAGAACTAACGTCATGACGTCATGATGTCATGGGCGGAGCTGACGTCATGACATCATGACATTGTGAGTTGGGCCAAAAATAAAAAAAATAAAATTAAAATAAATAAATAAAATTAAAATAAACACAAACACACACCTCAAAAAAAAAACCCTGCAGGCTATAGCTAGTGTGATAAGCAATGTGCAGTGGAGTAGCATGGGTTTCAGCTGCCTGAGGCAGAGGCCAAATTTGCTGCCCCCTGAGAGAAACCTCTCCCTAAGGAGCCAACTTGAAAGGGAAGCTACACTCTCACCCTTCCAAGGCGGGAGAAGAGCCAGAGGGAAAGCAGTGTGTGGCTGTGGCGGCGCCCCGGCTCCTCTCATGGCCAGGGCCAGACGGGTTGCCTGGCTGGCTGCCTGTCACCTTCCTTGAGATGGGGGACATGGAGGAGGGGGCCATGCCGCCGCCGCCGCCCTTGGCTTGCACTCCTGCTCCATTTCTCTGCTCTCTCCAAGTGCCATTCACTCACTCACCCGGGCTGGGAAAGCCATGGCCAGCCAATCGTCCGGAAATCCTGAGCTGGGGCTGGGTGTGGGAGATTTATACCTGTGCCTTGGCATGCAACACCGACTTCCCTCCTTTCCAGGGGACTGAAGGGAAGGGAGGGCGTAGACTTTAAAATAAATGGGGGAAAATAGCCTTGTGAAAAGACACTCCCACACCCCGGGGACATCCAAGAGGAGCAGGAGGCACCGCTGTCTCCTTTTGCAAACCTCGGGCAGGCACTTATGAGGCGGTGTTTTCTTCCTTCAGCATTTCGCTTTAATCCCGTGCACCCACAAACATAAACAAGGAGGGGGGAGACAGGAAAAGAGGCGGCAAGTGTTGTTTGTTCACACTTAAGAGGCCTCTTCTTGAAGTGCAAAATATATTAAAACTGGCCCAGACCCTGGAGTAGAAACGCACCATGAGCCCCACCCACCCACTCACCTCCCCAGCTCCCCCTGTGGGGCTTTATTCCTTTCATCCAATACCAAGTAAATCAACAGGACCAAAGCATGTTTTGTTTTGTGTTGTTGCTGTTGCTGTTATTATTAAATGAAGTTATGTTCAACTAAGAAAGAAAAAGAAAGTGTGCTTTCCTTCTGCCTAACCCACAGAGAGATCCCCCCCCCCCCCGAGCTCTAAGGAAACGGGCTTTGAGCAAAGGCCAGAATGTGTTTAGGAAGTCAACTATTTTGTGCCCATAATATATTACAAAAACTATGTCAAATATGTTGTGATATGTATTTAGGCCCTTAGAGGCGAGGAAGGGAAGAAGAGGAGGAGTAATTGTTCTTTTTCGGTGTCTAGGCTAGACATGAAACTGCCAAAATGAAGGCACCTTTTGGTGAGTTCATTTTGCAATTCCTTTCACCTGACCTAGTGTGAGGAAGCCAGCAACACAAGGTTACCACAATATTTGAGGAGGCTCTTTTTGTGTACCCCAGAGGAGCACTAAAATGTGTTTATGTAACCAGTTTCTGATCTCTCTCGGTCTTGCTCCCTCCTTCTCCAGTATTCCTTTGTAATAAGTACTGTACTTGGGAAGCTGAAATGCTCTGAGACTGATTTTTCTGGGTTGCCGTTCCAGATGTCAGATTTGTGTCCATTTGTACATAGATTGTCCAATTTGTCCTTTGTCGAACATGTGGGGGCTCTATTGGGAGAAAGTGGCATAAATCGCATTAAAGGATGAATTAGTAAATAAACTCTGACATTCTGGCTAACTTTGTTGGGACACTTGACGATGCTGTCATGATACTTAAGGGGACTTTATACCTCCTGTTCTCCAGACTAAATATAACAACACCATCAACTGTTACTCACACAGCTTGTTTTCAAGACTTTTTGCATCTTAGTCATCCTCCTCTGGACAGATTCCAGAGGAGAATGACTCTTTAAATTCTGGTGCCCAAAGTACGGTACTCCATGAGAAGTCTGGCCAACACAGAATAGAATGGCATAATTATTTCCTTTAACTAAATGTAATCAATACTCTGTGACAGCTCTGTATATTCTAGTATCTAGTCTAGTGCCTTTGAATACCAGGTGGAGCAGTTCCAATATTAAATGCCTCTTTTGAGATTAGCAATATTAGAGGTCACATCCTGCAATTTGCTATTCACATTAATATGCTATAATAAAGCAGCCAGTTTTTGGCAATTTCGCTACAATTTTTTTTAATGCTGTCTTCCGTTTGCCATTTCAGTGTTCCTTCCTAAAATCCCTCTTAAGGGTTTGCTCCCACTAAATTCCGTTCCTGACAATAATTTAGCTGGGAGTATGTCGCCACCAAAGAAACAAGAAGCAGTGCTGCATTAAAATTACCTGCTTGGCTGAATCTCCCAAAGGGAAACCACCAAGTTTGCAAGTGCAATGTTTTTACAATGCAGGGATCCATTTGAAATGAATTTCAGCTTGGAATCTGACCATACAGTCCTGCCAATTTGCCAGGCAAAAACCTAGTCTTGTAACTAGTACAATGCAGATGGGATCTTGGCATTCAGAATCATGCCATGGTCTTGCATCCTGTTGGCATCTGTGAGAGCCAAATGCCTCCTGATTGAAATCCAGATGGATGGCAAACCTTGTAAAAAATGTCTGCATCCAAATATGCATATCTTGCTTTGTACCACACTCCATGATCTAAATAGGCTATACTCTTGTTAAACGTTAGTTAAAGTTTAAGGAAATAATGGGTAGCTTCTAAGGCAGGAGGCTTCCTAACCTTAGGTCACCATTTGTTCTTGGACTTCAATTCCTAGAAGCCCAAGTCAGTAACCTGTTGGTAAGGGAAAAGTGAGCACCTGTTGGCAACATGGTAGTGGTGGCTTCTTCAAAACTAGGCACAGGGTTAGGGTTCCCAGCCAGAAGATCCCCATTTCTTGAGACAAAACCGAGGCCAGGAAGACAGCCTTTGTGGTATCCCAAAGAAGGCCCTTGGGTAACGAGATAGTGAGACAATATGGTTTTTCTATACATTTTCCTAAAGAAATATGTCCAGAATACAAATGCAAATATATTTGTTCCGAGCTAATGAGCCCTGGCCTCTGTTCAGAGTAGGAAGGAGATTAGTAATAAGGCATCAAAACCAGTGTACACAATAAAAAAGACCTTTCTGCTCCTTTTTTGTTGTTCAGTCGCACAGTCGATTCCGACCCTTTGTGACCCCATGGACCACTGTTCGCCAGGCACTTTTGTCCTCCACGATCCTCCTCAACTAGCTCAGCTCTGTGCCCATTGTGTCTATAATACCATCTAGCCATCTTATTTTTGGCCACCCTCTTCTTCTATTGCCCTTGACCTTTCCAAGCATCAAGGCTTTCTCAAGTGAATCCTCTCTTCTCATTTGATGTCCAAAGTACTCTAGCTTCATGTTTACTATTTGACCTTCTAAGGAGCAGTCAAGATTGATTTCTTCTAAGATTGACCTATTTGTTCTCCTCGCTGTCCAGGGGACTCTCAAAACTCTCCTCCAACACCACATCTCAAAGACATCTATTCTTCTGTGCTCAGCTTACATAGACTGCAGGAAATCACAGAGGCTGAAATCCTATTGGTGTTCATGTAACTTGCTGCAGCTAAATATGGCTAAATAAAGAATTGCCAGGGTGCATCTCAGTTGTGCAGCTGGGCACATGACCAGGATATATCCTAGCACCTCATACTTTAACCAATGATTAGCTATGTCAAGTTGTACAAGTCAAAAACCCAATAAGATTCTGGCTGATAATTTGTTAAGCCATCACCTGGTTCCCTAAGACCTGACAGTAAACCCATAAACAACTTATTGATGAAGACAACTTGTTTAGGAGATTCTGAAGACCACTTTGATATTTAGTTAGGAAACAAATGGAGATGGAGGGAAGGCAAAGAAAGGCTAGTTTGGTGATTAGTCCAGCCTAATATTGTCTTCTCTGACCTGGAACAACTTTCTGGAAATGTGGTAACTGTCGTGCTTCACAACCAATGAAAACTTGGGTATTCCTTTTTAGGGGGGGGGGGGAGATGAAGTTAAACTGCTATTCTCAAATAAGATTTGCCATAATCATGTTTCCTTTGCATTGGCAAACAAAAACGTTTTTATTTAGAAAACACTTTGGCTTCTAAACTGGTGTGTTACTAAAGCTGTTTTTGACTGGTTGTTTTCTTTACTATTGACATATTTTTCCTTGGCTAGAAATTAAATGGTTAATTCAACTAACCTAAGTGCAGTGGTTTAAATGGCTGCAAGATATGTCCATAAATTAATAAATTAGTGTTTATATCCCTCACACCAGTTGAATGAGTTTGTGCAAACCAGTTGAATGAGTTTGTGCAATTCAAGATCAACTTGTGCACTAGCACTATTTTGCTGGCAGTGATTTTCACCATAGCACATGCTGGTGTATCTCACCAACAGGTTCTGTTTATTGTGGTGTTAATCTTTTTTAAATGGTTTAATTGATCCCCTAGATTATAGATATATTTAATTTTTTTTCATTGATAGCTGCCTTGTGTAAAATTATTAGCTGAATCATGCAGTACAAAATATATAAAAAGGAATGTCATATGCTGTTGGAGATGAGCCTCACTGGAGAAGCAAAAAATAATAATCAGATAAGTAATCTCAAAGGATTACAGCTGGCATCTTTTCATGGAAAGTACTCATTTGTTTAACATGATTTTTTGACTGCCAATCATAAAACAAAGAATATGTGTGATAATAGCAAACACATCTGCTATATCACTGTTGTGACTCTCCTAGTAGATCAACATGAAATAGTGTTCCTTTAAGATTCACAATATTCTCATGTTCATGTATACATCTAACTTCCCATTTATGGGTGATGCTAATTATTTGCCAAAGTCGCAGTGGACAGCCAGTTTGTGTGTATGTTGGCAGAGCAGGGTATGATTCTTGTAGAACTGGAGAGGGGTGGGTGGGTAGTGTTGTGGGGGGGGGTAATTGCCCCTCTCCCAGTTCCCTTAAGCCAAACCAACCCTCCATCAGGTAAGAAACAACATCTTCTGTTTTTCTGAGTTATTTATTTAAAGAGCCACAGGCATAAGCATTCAGTGCAATAGTGTACCAAAAACAATAAACCTATCCCTCACTTCCCCCATTACCTCTCAATCTAGCCATCGCTTCCGCATCTCCTTTTCCTGCTGCCGACTGCTTCTTTTTCTACCAAAAGCCCGCCAGAAGAGCAAGAGAGAGAACTTTCCCAGGCTGGCACAACCTTCACTCACTCAGTCCCACTCCCTCCTTTCCTGAGACCAAAAGAAGGGAGGCCTGCTTTCCAGATAACCACCTTCCATTCAGCCTGACCCAGTTCTCCCCCCTCTTCCATCTACTCTGTCTTACAATTCTGAACAGTCCTAGGAGAACTTTAGCACCAAGATAGAATTAAAAACAAAGCAAATTAAACTTGGAAAGATCAATTTAAGAAAAAAAGACACACAAATTTATGTTTGCATTGCTTTGCATTCTGCCCAAATGGCTTATATTGCCTGACCCTTTGCATGTACCTGTCATTCCCTCCCTCCACCCCTTTGTGAGTGGAGGCATCATATGTACTTTCACTGGGCACACTACACTATTTTAACCAATACACACATGTGTAATTCACCATAAGGGAAACTTTGCTTCAGTGATCAAATGGATATTTGTCACATCTTTAGTGACACATCTCTAATGGCAAGGGATGGATGTCACATCTCTAGCCTAAACCACAGAGTTAATACTCATTAATGGGCATGGCCTTTTTGGATAAGCATAGTTGCCGAGTGCCTTTCATACTCAGTGAGTTGTCAGTAGAAGCTGTTGTAAAATTCCACACAGACGTTTCTTAAATATATGACAAGCTCACTCCAATTAAAATGTGTTCCTTTGTACTTAGGAATTTTGAAATCAAAGTGCACAGGCGGAAAAAAATTGATAACTTCATGTCTTTGTAGTTTGCTGGCATGAATTTTTAATGTGCATTCAACACACAAGCAGAGAGAGAGGTAGGCCTTAATACATTGCCTATCTGTGATTTCATTTGGCAGTTGGGTATACAAACTACAGATTATCTAGATTTCAGAGATAAATCTGGAAATCCAAAATATCTTTGGTGTGTGCACCAAAAAGGCAGGGTATAAATGTAAATGAATGAATGAATGAAGAATCCAACTATCTGAAGTTAAGACCAGACAATCCAGTCAGGTAATACTTTAAGACACACATAGATCCATTTAAAATAAACAAAACAAAAATAAAATAAAAAACCTGTAGCACTTTAAAGACTAACTGCTATATTTTTAGTCTTTAAAGTGCTACAGTGTTTTTTATTTTATTTTTATTTTGTTTTGTTTATTTTGTTTTGTTTTCTGATATGCCTGAACCACAGAGTAATACGGCTACTATTCCAAAAAAATAAAATAAAAATAGATCCATTTGTTTCCAAAGAAAATAAAGGTTACTATAATCTTTTAAAGCTGTTCAATGGACAATGAAACCCTTATATGTTCAGAGTTAAGAACTAAGTGAATGTCAGAGATAAGTGAAAAGGTCTCCTGATTTCATTTTTTGTGAAATGCTGCAGTCCTTGTTTTATACGTGATGACTTTTCTCTTTGGGAATCCCATCCAAATAGTCAAGCAGACCTCCCCTTTTGGGAGTGTGTTTCACTGTTTCTTACCACAGTATCTTTGGATCACTTCATGTGGTCATTTCTTTTCAAATATTTTATACATAGCTTGAAAGTTTCCTTTCAAAGTTTCCAAAGAGTGATTCAGCAAATCATGAAAAATTATCAGGGCTTGTTAAATCTATCTTTGCTTCTGAATTCTACCTAAGAGGCATTTCCAGAAATAAATTCTGTGACTATAAAACTGCCAAAACTGTCACAAAATTGCAGTTAGATTTATTAGAAATCTGCTTTGCTTTCAGTGGATCAGCCTGAAACTTCAGCCAAGAAATGATTTCAGCAAAGATACTTGGATAATGTTGTATATCTAAGCAAATGGTACACATACATAATCAATACCCAACATGATTAACAATGAGCTTTAAGTAATACTCGTTATAAATGTGAATGAGGCAACAAATAATAATACTGTAATGTATTCACGTGATCCTTTGGAGTGTTGAAACTAACATATGTTGTCTTTTTGATCCATTCTTTAAATCATTCTCAAAGAGTAATATGCCCGAGGAAGTGGATACATTTGCAAACGCTCACATTGAACTATAACAATGTTTAAACTGCAACTGGTTTTATTGTTTTCTTATTTTCATTTTGTTTTATATTTTGGTTGAAAAGTAAATTGATATATGTTATCTGATCTATGCAATCCATAGGTGTTTGTATGACAATCATATATGTACGATATATATATATATAATATTAAAAATATGCTTTTATTACAACAGTTGCTCTATGTTAGAAATATGGTGTTAGAACTATTCCTGATGTATGAAGCAAAGCAAAAAGCAAAACAATCATACTTATATACTTCCACATTAGTGCTTAGTGCACGCTTTGGGCGGTTGACACATTTATTTGCATTTTGCCCCCAACATGCTGGATACTCATTTTACTGTTGTAAATGCAGCCACTTCCGTATTTACAACAGCCACATGCCGCTTTCATTTCTGGGTGCACTGGTGGCGACAGGCCAGATGGAATGAGACTGCAGGCCGGTACCAGCCCATGGACCAAAGTTTGGAAAACTCTGGTCTAGAGTAAAACATACTCATTCTTCATTCAACTTGAGTTCTGTCCTAATGTGAGGTGTGAGGTCGCTTTGCGTTGCTCTAATCTGAAAAGCGTAAAAATAAATTGTTCTCAAATATACTCTGGAAAATTATTAGGAGAACAATTAATCTTGTATGGCAGACACTGAGTTAAATTGTCCCATCTCATCCCCCCGTGGAAGCACAACCTTCAGCCCTATAAAAACAGCACAGTGTAATTTGTCCATACCTCATTAAGGTAATTGATATGTATTAGTATCGCTGTAATTTTCCACATTCTGTTTTTTGATGCTGGAAATAAATCACACCCTCAACTGGCATTGAGGACACAGTTTGGGTTGGTTGTGCTGGGGTTGCTCACTTTCGCAGTGTGATTCACTGAGACTGATGGAAATACCAAGCTTGTGTTGGCTGAAATGTGGGGTAATTGGTGTAGCCCAGTGGTGGCAAACCTATGGCATGTGTGCCAGAGGTGGCACTCTGTGGCATACATGCCATCGCCCCAGCACAGAGTTTGCCCCACCCCTCTGTCCAGCAGCCCAATGGGAACGCTTCCACCCTCCCCCAGCACAGAGTTTACCCCGCCCCTCTGCAGCCTGGACGGAAGCCTGTTGAGTTTGGCCACTCATTCTCTAAAAGGTTCACCATCACTGGTATAGGGTGTACATAGATTTAGGGGTGTACATAGATTCAAGGTGTACATAGATTTAGGGGTGTACATAGATTTAGGAGGGGAAAACAAACAAACAAAAAGGATGAAGGAGTCATTCCAAAATACAAATTAATGTATTGCTTTACTAAATGGCCACCAGTGACAGAGGACACCCATCCAAAAGATATGGAAACTAAAAAATGAGTGTTTAAACATGTTGCCTTTATGAAAACCCATTTCTTTTTTGGATGTGGGATGTCATTTGGAGTTCTGCTGTGCTATGGACTGAGTAACCAGTATGTTCAGGTGTCTTTCAAACAGAAGCTCTGCCCTATTAAGAGGACAAGCACTACACAATACGAGAGGTTTTTGTGAGAAATTTTTATTGATCTTCCCATTGCTTTATCTTCTTTGCTTTCCACCTACTTTTCCTCTGAATTTCAGTGCTCTGCATCATTTATGTGAGAACAAAACTCTTCATGCCCTAACAACTGTTGTAGATCAAATAAACTTTTAGAACACCCAGAATTTCTTAACTGCCATGGCCTCTGGCAGGGCAGTTTCTGAAGAAGTTGTTTTTAAAAGCCAGGTTCCCTCCCCAAAGCTTTAATTCTATTGCTGAGCTGTGTCATGTGTCGCCCATACAGCACAGCAGTAGATTCTGAGGATGGAAAATGGAGGTCCTTTTGTGCAGTAGTATCAGCTCTTTCATTTCATTTCATTTCATTTATTAGATTTGTATGCCGCCCTACTCGGTAAAAACCGACTCAGATTGGGAGGTGAATTGGTGTTATAGGTTAGCTGACTACAGCTGAGATGGATGAATATGCCCGTTTTGTTTTGTCCATCTTTCAGATTGTTTAGATTTGAACTACTTCTTATTGATTGTATGGAGAAATGGGCAATACATGGTAACTTCCTTGAAAAAATAAACTGCACAAACATGTATGAACTATCTCCATTCATTAAACAAATAATAAGCTCATGGTCTCTCCCATGGCATTTATGAGATCTGAACATTTGAGAAGCTTTCTCCTTACCACCACCACCACCACCACCACCACAAAATAGCCTTGGTTTGAGTTCACAGGACTTTTGATGGACCCTCCCTTACTTCTTCTTTGCAAGAGGCAACAGTGGCTGCAGGGCCAAATCATCTCTCAAGGAAATAATATTTCCCTTTCCAGTGGACTGTTCTAATACTGACAATAAAGCTGTTCACACGAGAAAGGTCATCTAAGAGTTCATTATTAGCTTATATAACAGCAGAGCCCATCCAACATGGAAAGGAAACAAACAGGAATAAGGGATGAAGCAAGAATATAAAATTGCATCCCTTATAGTGGCTATTTTTGGTAAGAAAATAAATTTTAATCCTGGGATCTGTGTAAAAATGACTATTTGTGTTTCATATGAAATAGCCAGCCTTCTGGTGCAAGGTGTCAGTGCACGTTGAAATTAATTTACAAGTTAGGCAGAAATGATAATAACAACGAGAAGAAACTGGTGGTATATATAGAGGAATCAATTATTTGTGTGTGTTTTCATGTGTATTTCTCTAGCTCTTCTCACTTTAATAGAGGATTTTGAAAGATGAAACAAACACTCCTATGAAGCGATGTTAGGAACTGTAGATGTTCACAAACAGAAATGGCCTTTTTTCTCTTTGACTTTATTGTTGAGAAGAAAGTGCATCCAACTGTACACAATATGGGGATGTGTTTTTGAGCCAGAGCCCCTTTCTGGTGACATGCTCCTACTGCTTGAGTATTGATCTTGTGGCTTATTTCTATCATCAATAAAAGTGCCGTCACATTGTAGAGTGCAGTGTAGTTTATTGTCCCAGTAGCCTTTTAAAATGGACAGTAAATCGTTAAAAGTTTGAGCTGTATTACTGTCTCTCTTCAGTGCAGCAAATGCACAGCACACCCATATACACAGATGTAGTGTTGCAGTCAGTCACATGACAGGAGTATAGCGTTCCCTCCTTAGTACAGTTCTTATTAACTACACACAATGGAGAGGCTGTTGCCTATGAGGAAAGCAATATAAAGACTTGGGACCTGGTCAGTTCTTGAGACTGGGTCCACTGTAAGCAAAGTGGGGTGTAAACTGAGCTTCACAGTTTTAAATTTATAGTTTTACATTTTTAATTAATCTTGAACTTTTAAGTTTTTAATCTCTTTGAATGTACAGGTATAGTTGGGTCTATGGATGGGTTCATTGGATTGTTATTTTCCAACATTGTGTTAGCCGCCCTGAGTCACTTCTGAGTAGGGCGGCATACAAGTATGATAAAATAAATAAATAAATAAATAAATAAATGTGTCATCTCAAGGCAGGCTTATGCTGGCTATATAACTGGTTTTTTTTTAACTACCAGGGGCAGTGAGAAAGGTTGGCAGGTTTTTCTGATTCACATGTCAAAATAATCTGAATGGCTTTGGAGAAAAAAATAAACTGAGAGTGAGGGGAGAAACGTTTGCTGAACCACCTCAGGCACCATAATATCTTGGCCAGTTTTGCTGATTTTTTTTTCTGGGATATTTTGCACTTCTTGGGTGGAATATAACCAGAGGTGAGGAAAGTTCCTTATTTCAGCTGCAGCTCCTAGAATCCCACAGTTATTCATGGATATTGGCCAAGAGCAGGGGTTCCGAACCTAAGGCCTGTGGGTCAGATCTGGCCCATGGCACCATTTCATGTTGTGCCCCGCCCCTCCAAGAGCATTCAAGAAACAAAATGGCTGCCCCTTTGAAGCTGTTGGGACAAAATGGTCAAAAAAAACCCCCATTGTGCAGGCAGGGCAAAATGGCCATCCGGCCCTCAAAGTTTGCCTGAGAGAGCATGACCCAGCCCCTGGCTTGAAATGGTTGGGAACCCCTGGCCATGAGTAACTTGCCACCTTGGACCAGATCTATATAGGAAACAAAATGACATGTATGAAGTATTTTCTACACAGGTTCTGATTATCTTATCTGCACCATCTCCCCTAAGCTGTTATAGTCATACTATAATAATACATTTTCTTCAGAGACATTGCCTTCTAATGTAGAGAAAGGTATATTGTCATGTATGAAGAGAGCCTACCTATCTTTTAAAATGGTATTACACAGAACAAGAAGGGCATTTGTAAACATTTTAAAGCTTTTGAACATGATATTTTTCATGGACTCTTTCCCCTCATTCATGTTCTGACCTTTCTTCTTGCCATATTGACAATAATTTAAATTGACCATCTTATCAAATAGAACCTCGTTTTCCTTCACTCACATATCAAGTAAATTGCACAAGGAGAACACCCAAATCGTATTAGGTATGAATTGTATGGTCAATGGGAAAGGGTATATAAACTAGAACTCTGTGGAGGAAATGATAACCTACAATGACACTCTGGGAACTTTTCTCATTAATTACAGTAAAACCTCACATAAAGAGTGCCTTGTTTGGAGACTAACTCACTTAAAGAGCAGATTTTTCTCTGAATGGTCACCTCACTTAACAACTAAAACCAACCAAAAACTTGCTTAACAAATAAATTGGGGTTTGCAATCCCCCCCACCAGAAGTCATAATTGGTCATTTACAATGGTGCTTCAGTTCAAGAGCAATCCTGTGGAACACATTATGCTCTTTAAATGAGGTATCACTGTACCTAGCTTTGCATCAGCAGAACTCTTGATGAGACACAAGTATAGTTCTAGACACACTTTGGTTGAAGCAGTTAATTGATTTGATGGAAGTAATCCTGGGTGGCAAAGTGGGAGAGACGGGTAGTCATTAACTTTCTGCCAAAGAATGAACTGCTGTTTTTCACAATACCAAGATAAATGCAAGCTGTATCAGCATTGACACCAGGACAAATTATTTTGGAGGGGGTGGAGGTGTTGTAAAACCTCAAGCCTGCTATTCACTTTTGAGCATTAATGCAAAAGTAAATCTTATTCAGTTATTATGAAAATTAGCAGATAGCATGTACAATCAAGGTGAGCATACTAGCCCTGCCTCTTCTACCATGGAAACATACAATGCTCTGATTTGTGTAAGGAGCAAACATGGACAGGAGAAGTATTTTTCTCTTTAGACAGTTGCTTTCTTTGATGAAAATGAAGAGAGGGGAAGACTGGACCAGTGCTTATCTTTACATTACATGTGGTTTCCATAGGCTTTGATAAAGAATATACAGGGCTATTCTTACTTGTGTTTCCATAATCTGAATTATCCTTTAACCATCTCCTACATTATTCATGGCCAACCTCATGGTCAACATCCCACTCCATTCTGATGCCCATGTAATGCAGTCAGCACAAATTTCCCCAGCAAACTGCAGAAAGTAGAGAAGTCTGCACAGGCATTTTTTTCTTCCATGCCAAGAAGCACATGCCAGCATATATCCATGCCAAAGTCTTAACTGGCAGTAATTTACCATCAACACTCATGCTGATTGCATTACACTGGGGGGAGTTAATTAATAAGAGTTTGGTCATTGTGTTGTTTATTCTGACATTATTGGCTTGGATTCAGATGAATGTCTCTGCTAGTAGAAATCCTCCACTATGACCTAAAGGAGGAGTGTTGCAAGAAGAATATACTCCCATAGTTCTGTCATGGGAAGACCCTATTTCCTAACGTGCCCAAAATGGAGGAGCCCTGGTTTTCTTACTAGGCTCCAAACATCATTTCTTCTCTGTGTCAAATAGACTGGTTGTTTTTCAGTACAGTGAAATTCCATTCATTATCTCTTAGCAAGTAGCAGAGGACCTTGTTTTAGCTAACCACAGAGCTATGGCTCTGCAGGTGTGTAAACAATTTCATGCTGTGGGAATGTTCTCCTAGAAAAGCAGGAGAGACTCTGATTGGATCAGAGAGTACCATGTTGGTCAGCGAACTCCATTTTGGAGGAGAAGGGATTTAGTTCTGTTTTGGATGTCTATGGCTTAACATGCCTGTGGATATTGGTTTTTGTTCCAAAATGATTACCTAGGCCTAATGTTTTGCTTTTGGACTGATTCTGTGCAACTGAACTTTATCTATGCTTTTTTATGGACTATGTTAATGGACTATGCTTAAGAAACTTAATTAATAAACCACGTTTTGCTTCAAGAATGACTCTTTTGTGGGTAAGAGATGACTCAGAACAAACAAACACATATCTCCCTAACTTTATATAATTACTCCAATGATCATCCATGATTTTGGATGGGACCAGAATGGAGTTGCATCTAAGGTTTTTTTAGCTGGAATTAGCAGGCCAGCTCTTTTGCTGGGTGGCTTTGGGGAAGTCCTGAGGGAGCTTTTTGAAAGACAGAAGTCCCTGGAAAGGGCGTGGGGAGACCCCAGAGCAGGGCAAGACAAGTAACCTGACAAGTTCCTATAAGTCTTAGCACAAACTGTGTCCTCAAATTTTTTATGTACCACTGGAAAATGTTCTGTTGTGTGTCAGTATATCTCTATATAGCAAAAAAGTGTGGGTGTGGATCTACTATCTCTCTTTTTGCCATAGGGTGGGCTACGTTTCATTAAAAAAACCATTGCAATATACCTGTGTATCAAAGTGTACATGAAAATTAATGTCTACTCCCATGAGGGTCATAACTAGGGTCAAGCAAGCCAGGTTTTGCCCCATGATGCCAAACTGAAAGGGTGTGTCTTTTCTCTGTTTGGATAGGGAGTGTGGTCTATCTGACGATAGGAAGAGACAGTGGTAGACTTAAACAGAAAATATGAATGATCTTTGGTGGGTCAGATGGCCAGTAGACCAAGCCAGTGAGGGAAAACAGGAACAATGGTTAGAATACCAGACTCAGTTGAGGTAGTGGCTTATTGTAGACCAAGCCTTTGGCCTGGCCCTACAAGAATAATAATGGTTGAGGCAGACAATTGGTCCAACTATATCTTGCTGGGGAACAGCTCTCTGTAGACTAGGCAATTTGGATGGACAGTATAGAAAATCAGCTGAGCTGTCCTTTTGATTTGTGTTTGTAGTTTTCACATTGCTGAAATTAGCTGTGGAGGTTATAATTATAATAAGTTATAATAAACTTATAATAACTTATAATAATAAGTTATACAGTTGTACCTCTCTTAAAGAGCATAATGCATCCCACAGGATTGCTCTTTAAGCAAGTTTGCTCTTTAAGTGAAACACCATTGTAAATGACCAATTGGGGGCGGGATTGCGAACCCCGATTTATTTGTTAAGCGAGTTTTTGGTTGGTTTTATTTGTTAAGCGAAGCGAACATTCAGAGAAAATTCTGCTCTTTAAGTGAGTTACTCTTTAAGCGAAACACTCTTTATGCGAGGTTTGACTGTAATTACTTATTAGGTAAAATCCTGGCATTTTAGGACTACTTTGCTTGGTAAACTTTTTTTTTAAAGAAGAAATTTGAATGCCAGTGAGAGGGGTGCATAAGAACGTGGGTATAATGGCAGGAATGTGTGAGGGAGAATGGGAGTTGTATGATCTGTGAACACTGAAACAAAATTTCCTGTGCTAATAAACCATATTTTTGGTGGACTATGCCAGCAATTAAAGTACCAGGATGGAGTATGGAGAAGTTCACATCAGCCATTGACAAACCTCTATGCCGGGAGTTTTCAACCTTTGTTAGCCAGGGGCCGTGTCACACCCCCTCAGACAGCTTCAGGGGGCAGAGGGCCATTTTGCTGTTCCTTCACCACATGGCACTTCCTGGTGTGGTGGAGGTGGTGGTGGGCCACATGAAATGGTGCTGTGGGCTACATCCACCCCACGGGCTGCAGGTTGAGAATTCCTGCTCTATGCTATTACACCCCTAGTTACAGCACAATATTTTTCTCATCTACACATTTTACATTTTGTGTGTTGCCCTGTGACTAGTGAAAAATAGGCTGATTGTAGGAAATTCGTGCTCCCACCATTGTATATGGAGTTTATCAATACATGAAAATCAAGTTGACATTGCTGTTAAGGACCAGGATGCTTCAAATCTACACCAGTTGAGAAAATGTATCCTCTTGTCGGTCTCAATGACACACTGTGAATGCAGAGAGCTGCAGAATCCGGCTCATTTGCTTGTCTGCCAGTTACTACCAGAAACATGTACCCATGGGGATTTAATTTTTTGGTCAATTATAAAGCCAAGAAAGGGGCTTCATTTTGAAGAAGATGAAGGGAAAATACCCTAAGTTTAGGAAGGTGATGAAAACAGTGGTGGAGGATAAGGGCCTCAAAAATTCCACTGAATACCTAAGTCTTCTCCATGGCTTTTATGACTATAATAATAATGTTGTGTCAGAAATTATTCTGTGTTGAAAGGATTTTTGCGGAGCCAATTAAGTAAATTGGTAGTTGTTTTCTTATTTACCGGAATTCATTAAAATAGAAGCTGGACAGCAATTTGTTATGGATGATCTAGCACTGGATTTTCTGCATCAAGAAAATGGATGGAAGCTCATTGGGAGAGATGCTCCAACAGGTAGCAAGGTCCCAAATTCTTCAGGGTTTTATAGGTCAACATCAAAACCTTGAATTTGGCCTGGCAAACAACAGGCAATGAATGCAAACTAGCCAGAACTGGATATAGTTGAATCTCCTTAAACTGGAGGAAATTCTGGCTGTTGCATTCTGAACCTGCTGCATCTTCCAAACCAGTTGTGTTCCATCCCACTGTATGATACCATAAGGATGAAGTGGGACAAGCCCATACCTGGCATTGTGAACTAAGGGGAAGTATGACAGTAGATGTTCAGTAACAGAGGCGTAGCTACCGCCGTATCTGCCGTATCAATTATACGGGGCCCCAGGGCCACGGGGGCCCCCAACGTGCGTAAGCAAAACAAATCTTTACCCTTCCTAAGGGCCCCCAAACAAATTTTTATACGGGGGCCCGCCAAGGCACGCTACTCTTCTGTTCAGTAACATGTTGACCATTTGTTGAGCCACCAACAAATCTCAATGACTAATGGGTATCAACTTGGGATTTAACCTTCTTGGCTCACCAAATTCTGGCCAAAGTAGGAGATTACAGTGAGAGCAGCCAGACTAGAAAGAAAACAATAAACCCAATACACCAGAATCACTATAAATTCTTCAAGGACAATCTTGCCAACTGGTCCTAATGGAGCATTTGGGGAATGCTACAGACTACTTTAGGACTGCAGTGGCTTAGTGGTTAAGACATTGAACTTGATAACTGGAAACTCAACAATCAACAGTTCAAGACCCAAGTGCTGCACAGTAGAGTGAGCTCCCATCTCTGTCCCAGCTCCTGGCAATTTAGTAATTTGAAAGCAAGAAATTGCAAGTTAATAAACAGGTACCACTTTGGTGGGAAGATAAGTGTTCCATGCCTGCCATGTGACCATGGATATGTCTGCAGACAGCACTGGCTCATTGGCTATAAATGGAGACGAGCACCTAAAGTTGGATACGACTGGCTTTTGAGCAAGGGCGACCTTTACCTTAAAGACTGCTTTAGCTATCACCTGTCAGCTGTTGCTTGTTTTTCTCTGCACAGTGTACAACAGTTTGACAGTAGGTGGATCTGAAGTGTTCCAGAATGAAAGGAGCATAATGCATTCAATTAATAGACATACATTTCTGACAGATCTCTTCACAAGCAATCGCACATTTTTATTTTTCAGATTTCCCCTACTACTAATTTTCATATTTACCATTGCACATTGTTGACAGAGATTTTACTTGTCTTTTGAGGACAAAAGAGACCACTTTTGAAAAGAAAAGAAACAGAGAGAGAGAGAGAGAGAGAGAGAGAGAAAAGGACAAAAAAAACCCCCTTGTTTTCCTTTTGCTCTATCCTTTCAAGTTTGATATTTTTGCCCCTTATACAAATTTCCAATATGGATTTTTCAGGCAAAAATGTGCCCTAGTATCCTTGGTTCACTGTCACACTCCCATTTTTTGTTAACTGTTATTGTTTGCTCAGTAGGTCCCTTTGTAAAAAGGTGTAGGAGGCACTCTTGCCATGCTTTAATTGTAGTAGTCCTTATGACACCCCACCTCTCAATTTTAATTATACAGTATGCTATTTTTTTTAATAAAGGGGACTGTGGTGGCTTAGTGGATAAGATGCTGAATTTGAATGTTGTCAGGTCAGCAGGTTGAGACCCGAGTGCTGCATAATGGAGTGAGCAGCTGTCTCTGTCCCAGCTCCTGCCAACCAAGCAATTTGAAAGCAAGAAATTGCAAGTCAATAAATAGGTACCACTTCAGTGGGAAAGGTAACAGCATTCTGTGCACTCTGGCATCTAGTCATGCCTACCACATGTCCACAGAAACATCTGTAGATGCAGACAGCACTGACTCTTTGTCTATAAACGGAGATGAGCACCAGACCCTAGAGTTGGATATCCTAATCTTTACCTAATATTTTATAAATATAAATATTTTGGCCACTGAAGAGTTTAGTGGAAACTTTTGACTTAAAATAAATAAATAAAAATGCTTAGAGTTGGCATGGGAGTGAGTATGGCCTCCAGACTCCAGGAGTGTCTATTGTGATATATCACATTGGGGTCATTTTACTGTTTCTGGTATGCACTAACCATAGGCAGCAAATCAAAGGAATGCATGCCAATGCTTGACAAGTCAAACATCAGAAACATACAGGCAGTTTAAAAAGCTTTAAATCCATTTTCCAAAGCATTTTCCTTCCAATATATTCAATGCAACAAGTAGAAATATTCTGCAAACCATCCATAATTCCCTGGGTTTTAGATGAATTTTTTTTTTAAAAAAAGCAACTCTAGGATCAACATTGAATATCCAGTCAATACAATAACGGTTAAAAAATTGATATCTCATTGCGTTGCAGAAATGATCACAATAGATCTCTACCCAAATGCCTGTGTGTGCTTGGAAGTTCAACATTCAGCATTTATTGATTAGCACAGGAGATAAGCTGGGGCCAATTTTCATAAAAAGTGTTGTGCTATATATCCATTCTACAACCCTGATTTGACGGGTCAGTTTGTCCGTCAGGGCTGATGCCCATAACCATAAGAATTAACTGCCATTCGAATTGGCTTCTGTATATGCAATGATGGGGAGTAAAATCTTCAAGCAGGAAAATATCTAGGCCCAGGCCTTCATTTTATACAACAAAGGAGGAGAACATGATAGCCTTGTAGTAGACGATTTTAGAGTGAAAACCTCAGCATTTAATAATACTGCTGGCTATATTGTTAGGACTGTTGCAAGCTGGGATTCAGGAATATTGGAGGGCTGGACTGTACCCATCCTTGTTATAGAATCACTGATGAAAAGTATGTGGTACTTAACCGAATACAGTACATGCATCGTTCCCTCTTCACTGCCTTTCCACCAGTAGACAAAGCCTTTGATAGCTGTCTGTCAGCAGGGACTAAGTTCTAATTGTATTTATTTATTTATTTGTATTTATATACTGCCCTCCTCACCAAGGCAACCAAGGGCAGTATGACACATTATAAAACATCAAAACAATACAGATTAAAATTTTAAAAGTTTTTTTAAAAAAATCTATAATTAAAACCGATTAAAAATTACAGCTAAATCTTAATTTAAAACTTGAGAGAGAAAGAGGGGGGGGGGTGTTTAAACCAACCAGCAAGCTGAGGTCATTGTGCCGCCAGTATCCCAAACCTGCCCTGCCAGCCAGGTTTTTACACCCTTTGGAAAGGGCAGCAGCTCTGCCTGGAGGCGCAGCTCAGTTGGCAGGAGGTTCCAAAGGGCCAGGGCAGACACAGAGAAGGCCCACCTTCTGGTGGTAGAGAGATGTGACATTCTAGCTAATGGTACAACCAGAGAGCCTCTCCAGTCCGCTCTGATGGGATGGACAGATGTCCTTAGGGCATTGTGGTCTCTTAGGTATCCTGCCCCACTACCATGTAGGGCTTTAAAGGTAATTACCAGCACCTTGAATTGCACCTAGAGGCACACTGGCAACCAGTGCAGCTCCCAAAGCAATGGTGAGGCACGAGCATAATGCCCAGACCCATCACCACCCGGGCAGCTACATTCTGTACCAGATGCAGCCTCCAAATGGTCACCAAGATCAGTCCCGTGTAGAGCACATTACAATAGTCAAGTCTGGAGGTGACCAAAGCGTGTGTGATCATGAGCAAGGAGTCCCGATCTAGAAGTGGTCATAACTGGTGTATAACACAAAGTTGTGCAAATGCCCTCCTGCCCACGACTGCCACCTGCTCTTCAAGCAGTAGTTGTGAGTCCAGGAGGACCCCCAGATTACGCACCGGGTCTGTCTGGAGCAAAACCACCCCATCCAGAACCAAAGATGGTAACTCCCATGATAATGCAGGACCCCTGACCCACAGCCACTCAGTCTTGCCGAGATTCAGTTGTAACCCATTGTCCCCCATCCAGATCCTAGCAGCCTCCAGGCACCTGGAAATCATTTCCACTGCATCGCTTGGATCTCCATGGGCTGAAATATACAATTGGGTACCATCAGCATACTGATGATACCTCACCCTGTGGGAATGGTTTATCTCACCAAGCGATTTCATGTAGATATGTACATATGTCATGTAGGAGAGGTGAAAGGACTGAGCCCTGAGGCACCACATATTGGAGGGGCTTAGGGCTGGACCTCTCACCTTCCAGCCACACCGACTGGATGCAGCCCCTCAGAAATGAAGAAAACCAGGACCACACAGTGACCTGGATCCCCAACCCTCGGAACTTTCCCAGAAGGATACCGTGGTCGACAGTATCGAAAGCCGCTGAGAGGTCAAGAAGAGCAAGGATGGATGGATGACCCACATCCCGCTCTCTCCAGAGATTATCCACAAGCATGACCAATTCAGTTTCTGGGCCTGACTCTGACTAAAAAGGGTCCAGATAATCTGCTTCCTCAAGGGTCACCTGTAAATACCACACCACTGCCTTCTCCAAGACCTTATCCAAGAAAGGTAAATTGGACACAGGTCGGTAGTTAGTCATTAAAGTGGGGTTGAAAGAAACTTTAGGAGGGGGTGCACCAAAGCATGCTTTAAGGTAGCCGGAAAAACCCCTCCTGCAATGAAGAATTGATGATAGCCATGACCCAACCGCCTGTCACCACCCCGGCTGATTTAACTAGCCAAGCGGGGCATGGTTCCAGCGTACAGGCAGTGGCATGAACAGATCCCTGGAGCCTGTCCTCAGGGACAACCGGATCAAACCAATCCCAGATAACCTTGCCAGACTGCACTTCAGTTAACCCCAGCTCCACATTTTCCATGCCAGGAGTCAACTTTGAGTAAATCTGAGCAATTTTCTCTGCCAGATAGTCAGCAAAAGCCTTAGCTGATCCCTGCCAAACAGGGCCCCAACCACCACCACCCATGCCAAGGAGGGACCTGGTCACCTGCAACAGGGTTGTCAGGCAATTATCCACGGAGGCAATGAGGGTGGTGAAATATTGCCACAAGATAGGCTTTAATAGCAGCTCTAGCAAGTGTTTCGTCGGACTCACTCTTAGTCTCCACCCAGCGGCACTCTAGGCATCTCTTTACCTGTTTGAGCACCCTCAGCTCCTCCGTAAATCATGGGGACAAGTGATGCCCATGAGCACAGAGAGGCTGTAGTGGAGTGATTGCGTCCAAGGTCGCCATCACCCTCTCATTCCAGAGGTCAACAAGTGCCTCAGGCAAATCATGTTGCTGATTCAGAGGAATATCCCCCAGTTCCCTTTGGAATCCATCCAGATCCATCAGTCGCCGCGGGCGACTGTATATACCAGGGGTTCCCGATGTTTTGACGGGAAGGTCAGGGAACATCACCAGCTGGGGAGGTCAGGGAACATCAGAAACAGCTTGGATTGGGTCCCCTGACCTCCCCGAAAGTGTCAGGAGTGCCGGAGAGCCTAAAATGGGCAAAAATATGGTTCCATTTTTCCGCCCATTTTGGGCTCTCCAGCACCCCTGCCACCTCCGGAGACGTCAGGGGACCCATTCCGCAACTGGGGCATGGCTGGGTAAGCCAGCGGGGAACTCCCTGTCAACTTACCCAGCCACCCTGCCCCTGCCTCTGCAGCTGCGGGGTGGCTGAGTAAGCCAATGGGGGACTCCCCCTTCGGCATCCCCAGCCCCCATGCCTCTGCCCCTGCAGCTCCAGGGTGGTTGGGGAAGCTGATGGGGGAGCCCCCCATCAGATTCCCAGCCACCCTGCCCCCGCAACTGTGGGGTGGCTGGGAAGCTGAACGGTTCAGCTTCCCAGCCACCCTGCTCCTACAAACGATTGCATCAGATAACAATAAGAGATCGTTATCCGATGCAATTTTTTTTGAAATTTTGCATCATTATCTAATTTCAGCATTATCCACTGCAATCATTATCCGAGGTATTACTGTATTGTGCTTCAAATTCAGTTTTCCCTTCCTCATTTGGAATCAGAGTCCTGTATGTCCTTTAAAAATAAATTTAAAAAATCTCCTTACTGCCAGGTTTTAAATCTGTTTGGGTTTTAATGTGGACACTTCCATTTCCCCTTGAATATTTTCAGATACATTCTATGGTACTCTGAGTTTAACTATTACCATTTGTGCTTAATATTAAGGCAGTGTAGAATGCTCTATGGAGATGTTGAGGGCTAAGAAATAGGATTTGTTGTTGGCATTGTTGTTGTTGTTGTTGTTGTTGTTGTTCAGTCGCACAGTTGATTCTGACCGCCTGCGACCCCATGGACTATTGCATGCTAGGCACTCCTATCCTCCACCATCCTCCTCAGCCCGCCTAACTCTGTGCCCATTGTATCCACAATATCATCCAACCATCTCATCTTCTGCCACCCCCTTCTTCTTTTGCCCTCGACCTTTCCCAGCATCAAGGCTTTCTCAAGTGAACCCTCTCTTCTCATTTGATGTCGAGGCATAGCGTAGCGGGGCTGGTGGGGGCAGCCCACCCCAGGTGGCACTTTTTGGGGGTGACAAAATTTCACAATAAATAAAATAATATCTTGTTGAAAAGTTCTTTAGAATTTCTGTAAATTTTGGAGCCTTTTGGATTTAAATACCTAAATAAGGAGGCAGTGAATTTGACCTACGCCCTGGGCAGCTGAAATCCACGCTACGCCACTGTTTGATGTCCAAAGTACTTTAGCTTCATCTTCAATATTTGACCTTCCAAGGAGAAGTCAGGGTTGATTTTTTCCAAGATCAACCTATTTGTTCTCCTCCCTGTCCAGGGTACTCTCAATACTCTCTTCCTCACATCTCAAAGGCATCTATTTTTCTGTGTTCAGCTTTCTTTATGGTCCAACTCAACAAACCATACATTACCACCAGGAATATCATTGCTTTGACTATGCTGACTTTTGTTTACAAGGTGATGTCCTTACTTTCACTATGTTCCCCAAGTTTCTCATAGCTTGTCTCCCAAGAATCAGTTGCCTTTTTATTTCATGGCTGCAATCACCATCTGCAGTGATCTTTGACCCTAAGAAAGTAAATGCCTTAAAATATATATTAAGAAATGCTTCTCCTTAGCTGTGTAACTACATTCTTTACTTAACTTTGCCAATCGACTTGAGAATAGGTCACACACAACCTGATTCGATCTCATTTTTTCCTAGGCTTTTCAGAAGCAGGTGACACATTTCCTCTCTTGCATCTCCTCTCTTCATCCTGCACCTGCGTTTCCACCATTCAGCTGGGGATAGCACAGGGCAGTTGTTAGTTCAGGGAGCAATACCTTCTGATTGTTGCACTTCCAGGCTCAGCTTCTTTTTCTCTGTATAATTTAATTAGTCAGGTAGTTTACATTTAATTTTTCTCTTGAGATATGCAGTTTAAAGGCCATAGAATCTCAGTACTGAAAGCTATTCATGAAGGCAGGATGTGTTGGTTTTTCAGCAGCAAAACTCTACAGCAAAGCAGTGTGGCAATAGAATAGGGGCTCTCAGGGTCAAAGCCCTGAGATGTTTTAATTAGCAAGGTTGATGACATTATCAGATACTAGCCCGAGGCTTCTCTACTCCCTCTCAGTTTACTTATATTCAGAACCACAACTAGCAATGTTGGTACCCAGGGCATCATATCAGCATATGGGAGAGAGGATGGCCTCTCTCATTTGGAATGGTCTCCATCCAAAGATTTGCAAAGTTCCTTCCCCCAAGGTTTTTATGAAATTAGTGCAAACAGAGCTTCTCTAGGAGACCTTTAAGAACATTCTACCCTTTGATATGGCTGTCTAATCCAGTGATGGTGAACCTTTTAGAGACTGAGTGCCCAAACTGCAACCAAAACCCACTTATTTATCACAAAGTGCCAACACAGCAGCAGGGGAGGGAGGAAACTCCACAATTGGGCTACTGGGCAGAGGGGTGTGGCACGCTCTGTGCTGGGGGTGGGAGAAAGTGCTCCCATTGGGCTACTGGGCAGAGAGGTGTACCAAACTCTGTGCTGGGACAACCACATGGGTGCTGACAGAGAGGGCTCTAAGTTCTACCTCTGGCACATGTGCCATAGGTTTGCCACCACTGGTCTAATCTGAGTTTTTAGTTATGATAGTGATTGCTGTCTGTTTTATTAATTTAGTCATCTACTATGATGGGGCTGTGTGGGATTCTGATAATTTGGGTTTGGTTGGGGATTGGTGAGTATTACTGTTTGAACCTGACTGCACAGAGTAGCAGCTTGCCACTAAATCAGATGGCTGGTAAATGAATGAATGAAGGGAGGGAAGGACAGAGGGGAGAAAGTGAGTAAACTATACAACCCCAGCGCAATAGACATGCTTTTCTTCCTTTCCACTTTATCCTCCCAAGAACCCTATTTGGTAGGACAGTCTAAAAGAACATGAGTGCCCAATGAATTTCATGGCCAAGTGGAATTTCATTCCAGGTCTTCTGAGTCTAGCTACTGTACTAGCTCATTTCTGTAATGTATAACCCAATGACTCCTGCCTCTTGTTCCTTCTCAACTGGATTACTTTGAAGTCTGTGAGTACCATGTAACAGAGAAAGCTTCAGTTTCTTTCACATTTAAAAAAAAAGCTCTTCAAGCTGTTCAGCACCATATACCAAAAGCAATTTTCAGCTAACAGTATTTTTTGGACTGAATATGAATAGCTGAAATTGTGACTCAACAGCAGAGGCAATTGCATGAAAAGAGAGTTAATCTTTGTTATACTCAGCATGCTGAAAACTGACAGGGTGCCTTTGTTCCAAAAATAAGAGGATTGTTTTCCACTGGTAATACATCAGCAGCACAAGGTCTCAGAAGGGTTTTTTCTAAAAAGAATAGCATCGTCTGTGGCGTTTACAAAATACCACTTTCTAAAATAAATAAATAAAATGAACATCTTTTCTCATCCCCAAAAAGTATTACTTAGAGAACTTAGGAAAAATATGTATATATTGGCAGAAATCCAATGGTAAGCCTCAACTAGACAACTCAAATAGGCCTATTGAGTCAACAGAATGTACAGAGATGTTGACTGATCATATCTACACTAATTCAATGGGCCTACTTTAGTTCCAACTTACTACTGGATTTCAGCCATTTTGTGTTTTTCCAGATTTCTGAAATATGATTTGGAAAAGACTACAGTTCCCAGAATCCTCACCAGTATTTTCAGTAGCCACACTAATGGAGGTTTCTGAAAATTGTAGTCAACAGTGTCTGGCTCAAATTTCACCAAACCTTCATAAAAGTAGCCAATAGACATAAGCAGATGCAATAAGTTAAGGATTGTTTTGTTGCCTAAACCTGTGTTCCTCATCAGCAGGGCACTTAGCAGGGAATGTCCACCAACTGTGTCTATGGAAGAATACTACCTTGATGATGCATATGGTGTCTAAGTCACATTTATACTTTCCATGATGATGTGTACAACGATCACAAGGAAAGATGCTTAAAGAAGCTTGTGAGGACAGTCCGGGTCGACTGATAATTAATTCCTAATTGCAGCATTCTGCCAATGGACTGACTGGGTGGATGTGAACAAGATCTGCTGATGGGATGATCTGTTCTTAGTCTATGCCATGCCTGCATGTAAATCATCCAAAAATCCATTCAGCCCTATTAACATGTGTTACTTTTTTTGGATGATAAAATAAACATTTTAAAATATGTATTTTAAGACACATGGCCTTCTTAAATGGATTTTTTTTTGCCCTCTTGAGATGGAAACCAGGGTTTAATGCATGCAAGAGAGTTTTGAAGGGTTTCCAACATTGCAAATGTTCCTGAGACTGACTTTCCCTTAAACTTTACTCAAATGTATTTATTTATTGCATTTTTCTACCACCCATTTGGGATATTTCCCACTCTGTGTGGTACACATACAAATAACAAAATAGCATAATAAAACACCCAACAAAATAAAAATTAAACAACTGAATAAGGACATCCTAACATAAAATAAAATAACAAATGGGTTGGTTCATAATGGGAATTGTAAAAATCAAATTAATTGTGCATCAAACCAGTTTGTTTGGTTAGGATATCAGTCACAAAAAGTATTACCTGCCCAGAACAAGCATTATGTTGGAAACCCTTCAGAACTCTCCGGGCAAGCCCACGGTGTCCCAAAGCACAGTTTGAAAGCCTTCTAACAGATTTTAGTGCAATATTAATGTAAAGGAAAGGGCACCCTTTACACTCTTCCTGTGTTTTAGTTCTATAGGAAACTACTGTATTGTTTAATTAAAATGGAAAGAACAGCCACGAGTGAGATATGGTATTAACAGGAGTGGTGGAAATCCAGAACACACTATGCTGTATATTTTCTTACTTCTCCCCCTCCCCCTCCTCCTCCTTCTGGAAAATTCAACAGTGTTTCAGGGTGATGTGTCAGCCTGGCTTTTCAGGTTACAAATTAGTCTCTCTTTCTTTGGTATTATGTCAAGATGAAGTTCTCCTTTGCTCGAAAGCCAGTCATGTCCAACCAGTGGTGGGATTCTAAAAAAATTTCTACCTACTTTGTTGGTGTGGTATGGTGTGTGTGGGCAGGGGGAAAGGCCTGTGTTGCACCTGAATTAGGACTACTTTATATCAAAACTTGAATGGGCAGAGGGGCCAGCAGGATTTTCTGCTACCAGTTCTGGCAAACTGGTGCGAACCTGCTTAATCCTACCACTGTGTCCAACTCTAGGAAATGGTGCTCATCTCCATTTATACCTGAAAGAGCCAATGCTGTCTGTGTCTGCAGACATTTCTGTGGTCATGTGACAGGCATAACTAGATGCCAGAGTGCTTGGAATGTTGTTACCTTTCATGCCAAAGTGGTATCTATTTACCTACTTGCAATTTCTTGCTTTTGATATGCTAGGTTGGCAGGAGCTGTGACAGATGACAGGGGCTCACTGCGTGGCACAGAACTCGGGTCTCAAACTGTTGAACTACTGACCTTCCAGTCGTCAAGCTCAGCATCTTAACCAATAAGCCACTGTGGCCCATTCGGTATTATGTAGGATCAGCAACATATTATGGAGGACCTGGTCCTTTTCAATGTTCAAAAGATAGAAATAGGACTTTCCTAGAATTCTGATGGACTAACTGGGACATGTTTTTTTTTTTACTATCAACAGGCACTCAGGTTAAAGGATTTACAACATTGAGGTTCCTAATTGAGCCTTTGGATGCTGTTACCATGCGAGGAAGCAATGTGTTGCTCAACTGCACTGCAGAGTCAGATCAAGGATTTCCGGTCATCAAATGGAAAAAGGATGGCATCTTTTTAAATTTGGCAGTGGATGAACGAAGACAACAGTTCTCCAATGGATCACTCTTAATACAAAATATAGTCCATTCCAGACACCATAAACCTGATGAGGGACTTTACCAATGCGAAGCATCATTAGAAGGAATTGGAGCCGTCATCAGTCGGACAGCCAAAGTGTCAGTAGCAGGTAAGGACAAATCCTTCTTTTATGCTGTGGTATGCTTACTATAAGATATAGCAAAATGGGTTATATTTTCCTTTAAAAAAATGCTTTCCATAACCGATGGTTCTTGATCTGAAGACTTGTCCATTGCTAAGAAAAGATACATGTTGTGCAAATGGATTGACAATAGATGGAATAATAGTTTTTCAGTGTTTTTAGGAATTTTAAAGGTTTCTGCACAAGTGCGGGGGTGTTTTACTTCTGTTCCAGTGGGAGGAACCATGTAACTGGCCTGCTCAACCACAAGACTGGCCCATGGTATGAAAAGTTTGGCCACCACTAATCTAGGCAGTAAGAGACAGCTTCCTATGTTTCTCTCAGTTTTTGGAGCACAGTGTGGATGTTTATGTGCTGCATTCCTCTAATCTAGATTGCTAATGAATCTTTAGGTTAGCGTTAGAGTATGTCTTCTATGGAGGAATCTTCAAATGTGTTAGCAACTTGATCTCCTTTGGTGTTTACTGAAAAAATGTCCAACCACTATTACCACAGCCCTGCTAAAGACAAAACTTAAGTTCTTCTAATATCCAATCATGGCAATTAGCCCAAGGAAATTATGCTTTCAGTTTACAATTTCAAATTTTAAATAACTGTAAGGACATAAGGAAAAACTTTCCCTTTTCTTAAAAACGTGTTGTTTCTCCTCTACAAAAATGAAGTAAGACATGACATTACTGCCATAGTAATTTATTTCTGACAAGCTACTATTCATGTTTAAATATGTCTAATCAGCCTTTTGTTGCTGTCTGATATTTGAAACATGTTTATTATCTTCAGAAACAAGAGACAGCCTTTGAAGCTAGAAATTAACTGGTTTACAGAATAATTCAGGGTCAGAACAAAATAAAATAGCAAACTTTTGCAGAACGTGAAATGTACTTTCTTACTATTAAATTTTACTTCTGATTTACTTAACTGCTATTAAAATGACAGAAATTCATTAGGGAACTTAGTAAATTCAGAAGCACTAGTATCCAGCTTATTTTTATGTGTCCAAAATGCCTCTCATGAGTTTGTTGATTTGAAGTGGCCACATTTCAGACCAAAGGATTATTTTGAATTTACATTTATAACCTTTTGTAAATTTTGGCAGCTTCAACACTTTACTAAATTTGAACGGCAAAAGAGATGTGCTATCAATATTTTGGAGTCTTTTACTTTGGAAAATTTGGATTATTTAAATTTGCTTCCTGATATATTATATGAACCAGAAAAATTAAATGTGGAGATGAATTTCTACATGAATGGCTACTCAGAGGTCAGCATAAATTGGGGAAATATTGGGTAGCTCTAGTACACTTGTTGGCTACCATTGTTTTCAAACTGAGATTTTCTAATTGAAACCTAATCCACATATATTTTGGCATTCCATGGCCAATCTGAAATGTATTAGAATAGTGTCCATAAAAAGATTAGGGAGCATTAAAAGATGAGTGCACTAGATTTTGCTTGCATATGTAAGACTACCACAATACTGATGGGAGGACAGTATGGATTGATTACCCCATCTACCAGTGATGGCAAACCTTTTAGAAACCAAGTGCCCAAACTGCTATCCAAAACCCACTTATTTATCACAAAGTGCCAACATGGCAACAGGGGAGGGAGGAAAAGCTCCAATTGGGCTGCTGGGCAGAGTGGTGGGGTGAACTCTGTGCTTGGGGGAGTGAAGAAGTGCTCCCATTGGGCTGCTAGACAGAGGGATGGGGCAAATTGTGCTGGAGAGGGAGGAAGTGCTCCCCCATTGGGCTGCTGGGCAGAGGGGCGGAGCGAACTCTGTGCTGGGGGAGAGAGGAAGTGCTCCCATTGGGCTGCTGGGCAGAGGAGCAGGGTGAACTCTGTGCTGGAGCAACTGCACGGGTGCCCACAGAGAGGGCTCCAGGTGCCACTTCTGGTACACATGCAATAGGTTCACCACCACTGCCTCCAGTCAATATTATGGCCATCTCTCATTCGACTGTATGGACTGAATGCCTAGATCGGGGTGGCCAACTTTGGACTTCAATTCCCACCAGCCCAAGTCAGCACACCTGATGAGCAGGGCTTATGTGAATTGAAGTCCAAGAACAGCTGGAGCACTAAGGTTGGTCACCCCTGACCTAGATAGCTCAGTGGGTTGGAGCACTGCAGAGTCAGAAGTTTGTTTCTCCACTGTAGCTTCTAGGAGAAGAGCCAACCTGTGTAGCCTTGGCCAAGGTGCTTGGTCCCAGAGCAACCCCAGAAGAAAGTAATGGAAAACCATTTCTAAGTACTCTTTATCTTGCAAGCTCTGAATGAGGTGCCCATAAATGATTTGCTAGCACATAATTATTAATTACAGGTTGCATCTGAGAAAAGAGTAAAAAAAATACCATACAAGGAATACTCCAACCCTAAGTATGTGTGTTTACACTTGCATGCTCATACACACGCACAGGCATGCATGCAAAATCTTTGTGCCAGGCTTCCCATGAGGGTACATTAAGTCTTTAGACATATTATAAGTTCTCCAGAATGTAAACATCATATAATTAGACTAGAAGAGATTTTGCTGCAACCTTGTAATTCCGATCTATATGGCCTATCTGGCCAGTCTTTGATTTTACCCTACTCACTTCTGCTATTCTCTGATTTAAAACAACAGCAACACCAATAAAAAACAATCTTGAGGATTTTAAAAGATTAACGATTTTCATTTGGCATAAGCTTCTTCACACATTGTAGGTCATTTCTTCAGGTACATAGAGTGAAGGTGTATTAGCCGTGATGGGATGTAACAGGTTTGCACCAGTTCTCCAGAACCGGTAGTAACTTTTCCCAGTGTCCTGGAGAACCGGTAGCAGCTTTTGGGGGGAACCACCTTCAGGGCTTACCTTTTCACTGGTTTCCCCACTGTGCATGTGCGCCAAGCACTTAGTGTGCACGCCTACAGTGCTTGGTGGTATGCACAGCCTCCTTGCTGTCCTCCCAAGCAGGGAGGAGGAAGAGAAGTTGCTAGCCTGAAGCTCCCAATAGCCTGCTCCCTAGGGTAAGTGACTCACCTTTTGGATGTGGTGTGTCTGTGTGTATTTTAATGTGTATTTAATACCTTTACCTATATTGATGCACTACCACAGTGGAGGACAGAAGTGCCTGGCGGACAGTGGTCTATGGGGTCGCAGAGGGTTGGAATCGACTGTGCGAATGAACAACAAAAAAACCACAGTTCCTAAAAAGGCCTGGCGGCCTGGCTTGGGGTTTTTAAGCAAAGCCTTGGAGTTACCTCATCAATAAGCTACACCTGTGCTGTTCCAATTGCTGTTCCAATTGGAGAACCCTTAAGGAGGTACAGCTGTTTTACATTTACATTAAGGCATATTATCCTAGAGAACCGGTACGATGACCATATCCATCTTGTAACATGGTGCTGCCCAGGCACTTCTACTAACAGGTAAGTGACGGGTTTGTGTTTGGGGTGGGTGGGTCAATTTATGTTTGGGGTGGGTGGGTGTATTTTAATGTAATTTTTATTTAATTTATTTATTTAATTTATTTATTTAATTTATTTACAGGCTTGTGTTGTGGGTGGGTGGGTTGAGGGGTGTGTGTGCTTATTTTTATTTTATTTTATTATTTTATTATTTTAATTTTTTCTTTGGCCCCGCCCATGATATCATGACATCATGACGTTAGCTCTGCCCACACTGTGATGACATCATGGTGGGGTAGTAAAAAATTTAACATCCCACCACTGGCTTTAAGCTCTAGTTTAAAAGCTCTGGTTGATTTGTGTTTGGGGTGGGTGGATGGGTGTTTGGGTGTGTGTGTGTGTATTTTAATGTATTTTTAAATTTTAATTAATTAATCAATTAATTAATTAATTAATTTACGGGTTTGTGTTGTGGGTGGGTTGAGGTATGTGTGTGTGCTTATTTTTATTTTATTTTTTATTATTTTTATTTTTCTTTGACCCCGCCCACAACATCATGACATCATGACATTGGCTCCACTCATGATGTCATGACATCATGATGTTAGCTCCGACCACACTGTTATGACGCCACGGTGGGATACTAAAATTTTTGACATCCCACCACTGTTAGCAATAGCAATTACACTTATAAGACTTTTGAGAGTCCTCTGGACTGCAAGGAGATCAAATCAGTTAGTCTTAAAGAAAATCAACCCTGAGTGCTCCATGGAGGGACAAATGGTGAAGATGAAGCTCAAGTACTTTGGCCACCAAATGAGAAGAAAGGATTCACTGGAGAAGGCCCTGATGTTAAGATAGATTGAAGGCAAAAGGAGAAGGGGATGGCAGAGGATGAGTTGGTTAGACAGCACAGTTGACACATGGGAATAGATCTGGGCAGACTATGGAGGATGGTTGATGACAGAGGAGCCTGGAGTTGCAAAGGGTCAGGTTTGACTGCATGACTGGAAAAAACTGCCCCATAGAGCTCAGTGTCCTCTCTGGACAGTTCACAAGATAATTAACATTTTGCCCCAAACATGTTGGGTACTCACAATTATGGAAGGTTGAGTCAACCTTGCGCCCAGTCAGAATTGAATTTACACTATAAGCAGTTTGGGCTGCAATATAGCACTTTAACCACTCCACCGCCAGGGCCCTTGAAGAACAGATAAGTAGAATAATACACATTCCTTTGGTGAAAACTTTGGGAAAGTTCATTGCATAAATATACAAGGTTGGAAGGGAATTAAAATTGGAAGGGCCAATGGGCATAAGAATGTTGAAATCACAATTCAATACATAAAACTTAGATGATAACACAGATAACCATGCCCAGATCAGCTGGTTAATGTTTTAGAACTAAGTTCTTCATTCCTGTTCATGCCAAGGGAAACAGAGTTGAAATTCTGGGTGTATTTTTGTATACCTTTTCCTCAAGCATGCCAGAAAACAAAACAAAATAAAAAACACTGTAGCACTTTAAAGACTAACTGCTTTTCCTCCAAGGATTCTCTTTTTGATGATCTTTTGTTGAAGGATGATTACCTTTAGGTGAGAGATCATCAACCCTGACCACCTTGAGGCCAAAGCTGTTTTCAAGTGTCTGGGGAGACCTCACAAAAGGTACTTCAATATTACTGTTTCTTCCTAACATCCGACTTCTTTTATTTGTTTGCATAAAGGCTACAAGAGACTAACATATTTGCCCACTTGGAATCCTCTGATTTAATGAGCTTTCTCTCCTTCTTTCCATTTCTTCTTTTGAGCACTTGAAGAATCTCCAAAGTCACTTTTTTCCTGCTTCTCAATTACTTACCAATTATATTCCTCTGCTATAGCTCTCTCATGTGTATCTTTAAGGGATTCCCTACCGGTCTAGTAGTTAGCATAGATAATCCATTTGTTCTGTAAATTGCTGTGATGCTAATCATAATTGTGTTATGTCTGGTGCATTCAAACCCTTCTTCTTGATGATAGCTCCTAGTTTGTGGAAGAGTTGCACACTTTTAAGAGAGCTAAAGGATATTGGTATTGGGTGTGTGTGGATGTTTCATAGGCTGGGAGAAAAGTCCTGCAATTGGGTGAACATATGGAGATATTTGTCTGCGTGAGGGATGTAAGTATTGCTAACTGAACTGGAAATGTGCTTGAGTTGACCCTAGTTAAATGTTGGCTGTACATCCCTGTCTTAAGGCACTTGGCAGATGGAAGGTAAGGTAGAAGAGAAAAAAAGATAAATATTTTAAAAGTAAAGAACTGGCCTGATACCATATAGCTATTTTTTGTACCTGTAAATCAGTATGAGACATATAGAAAGATATTACTTTTGGAGGAATGTTTTTGCTTAGGGCTCTATTCCTGAATTTCTAAAAGAATATAATAAGGATTTTTAATTTTTCATGATCCCCCTCCCCCCCCCCAAAAAAAAAACATGGGTAGAGAAAAGGGACATAAATCACCCCTTGTCTCATTCTTCTGGACAGGATTAAAAAACCATCAGTGTCTTCTCTTAATCTGTTACAAAACAAACTATATTCTGCATGTCTCAAGAGTTTTCATTTCTGGAAGGATGAATTATGTGCAACTAACATAGTAACATGAACCAGGCAAAACTAAGATACCCACCAGTTCTTTTCCAGTACTTAATTTAGAATCTTTGGATAGGTTGGTTGTGTCTTTTTAAACAATCAATCAGCCCTTCCATGCTTGGCATGTGTGCTTGATGTTAATCTTGATTGTTTCTAATATATTTTTATTGTATTTTATTAAAATGGTTGATTGTTTTATAGTTTTAGCTGTTGTGCCTTGGGTCCATTATGGGAAGAAAGATTGCATCTAAATAGTAAAACAATGAAATAAATACACTATTTATTAAATATGTATCCCACTGCTCAGCCCTCACTCAGCTTTCAAACCAACTCATGCTACAACACAGAATCAAATGTTTAAAAACCACAAACACCTTTTCTTCAGCTGAAAGATTTACTGAACAGCAGCGGCAGCAAGAGGAGAAATCATTCTGCATCTGTTCCCCAAACAATGAAACCCTTTTCCAAATCTTTTTAAAAACATATACAGTATTTCACTATTTTCAGTGCTAGGAGGGATCCAGCCCAGTGAGTCTATCCTTTTGTGATAAAAGCTGGACTCGGCTTCTGATTGTAGGCAACATTGATTTGATAAACATTCTTGATTTTGGGGCTTTTCAGTTATCTGTCAGATTTATGTGGCCAAAAACATATTCACTATGCCTTGTAGTTCAGAGAGCTGAAACTTTTATGTGACATGAGCTCTTCAGCTGAAAGGTAATGCAGCAAAACCTGTTGTTTATTGGGGAGCGGGACAACTTTTGGGTTATTTTCAGGAATTAAACGGCTTCTTAAATTTTTTTAGCAACTGTTAAGGCTGAAGAGCTCTTCCTTGGCTTTTGCATATAAAAAATCAACCTACAGAAAGGTGGGTCTTTCCAGCCTCTGAATATTAAGTGGGTCTTCTGTAAGGAGAGTTGTCCTCACTTGCCTTGCTCTTATGTGCTCTTCTTCTCTTGGGTCCATGTCAGACTTTAAACTGCCAAAATGAAGCCACCTGCTTGGCTTTGTTGTTGGCCAAACTCAAATACTCTTATGTGTGAGGCTAGGCTAGGGAAATGTCTTGTGTTTCTCCTCCCCTGCAAGAGGGCAAGAGAAGGAAGGGAACACAGCTGTAAGCTAAGTGGTTTGACAAACAGCAAGAGAGTCCTGTCTTAGTGTTACCTGAAATATTGTAACCCTTTTAAATTTAAGGGAACGTTCTACAGGCAGGGTTGAAGCAGGAACCAAAGACCACATAATGAGCCCTAACTAAGAAAGGAGTCACAAACAGCTTGTTGCAATTAGAGAAGTTTACTTGGAGAATAAGACAAAAGACAAAAATAAGCATTGGATAGAGACAGAAAAAGGAAGACTGTGAGACAAATGGATTGCCTTCACAGGGTAGAACCAGGAAAAGAAGAAGGTTCCTCACCAGGCGATGGCTGTATGCAGCTTTTATGAGCATTCAAAAATGGAGAAGGGTATTCCATAAACATCATTGGTTCAAGGCACCACATGGGAGGGAAATGGGTCTGCCCCCCACATTTGATTTGCTCAGAAGTGTCAACATGGGAGAGAAGTCCACCACCAGATTATGGTTGGTCCAGGATGTCACATGGAGGGCTAGGAGGAGTTTTGCCATGAGGTCAGCTTCAGAGCCATATATGGTGCTTTCCCAAAACATTATCTTGATTTGTGATCTTCCCAAGGAAAGCCCAGCCTCCTCCTGTAGTCCCACTTTGGTTGCTGTTAGTCATTAGGTGATTTCCAGGTGTGACCATTGTTTTGTTTGTTTGTCTTTAGGCGATAGGTCTGGTTAATTGCTTTTGAGATAATCCCTTCTGAGAGCAAATTTAGGCTGAAGAAGACACCCTTAGAATTACTTCTGCTTTAGAAAACAAACAGAACATGTTAAAGGGGATTTTAAGAACCTCATTCATGATTTACAGAACATCAGGAATTCTAGTAGAGTTCCACCCAGTTATGTCAATAGCCAATCCATCAAGGTCTCAAGGCAATTACTCCCAGGGAAATCTGAGACATTTTATGGTGTGAAGAGGAAATGAAGAGATTCTGGTTTGAATTGAACAGTTTAAAGTTCATTCCCAGGTATAATAGCAGTTTGAGATATTTATAAATTTATTAAAAATCAACTCTTGCAGCCCTTTTTCCTGCAAGTAATCATTCCACAGTTTGGTGCTTATGAACATGGAGGACTAAACTTGAAGTGGATGGCAATTTAAAATAGCGAGAGAAGCATATTTTATTGGAAATTAAAGTCTATATAATTAAACATGCTAATTTCAAAATTATGGTTACATTAGCAAGGTACGTTGTCAGGTAAATATAACCTGAACTGTACCCTTACACACGCTAAGCATCCATGCCACCTGGAAGGTACTGTGCTACCACCAGCTCCGCTTTGGGCACGGAAAGAGAAAGGACACCATTTTGTAATTAGCCTCAGACGGCAAATATCTTGGCCCAGTCCGCAACTAAGCATGTATTTCTAATTTAATTAATAATCAATATACTTTTTCACTTATGCTCTGGTAACATGAGATGCAAAATAGAACCTACCAACAATCAAAACAACTGAATTTGCAACTATTTATTTATTTATCTATTTATTTAGATTTATATTGCCTCCCACTCGCCAAGGCGACTCAGGGCGGCTTACAGTCAAAACAACAACAGTACAATAAAAATTATAAAATGCAACCACATAAAACAACCAAACCAGAACACAAACTAACTTCCGTCAGGCCATTGTCGTGGGCCTAGAGAGGAATGGGCAAGGTCCCCAGCTACTGCTAGGCCTTGGCATCTTCTTCCTCAGGCCGTTGTTGTGGGCCCAGAGGAGGGGGCGATGTTCTCAGCCGCTGCTAGACCTTCGCATCTTCTTCCTCGGGCCATTGTTGTGGGCCCAGAGGAGGGGGCGATGTTCTCAGCCATTGCTAGGACTTGGCATCTTCTTCCTCAGGCCGTTGTTGTGGGCCCAGGTGGTATTGATCTGTTTACCAAGTTTCAATTGTTGTTGTAATGAAGTTGCATTTTGTAACAGGGGGGAAATAAAATTCATTTATTAAAATAATGAATAAGATTGTCCTTATGGATTACTTTTAAAGGTAATTTTGAAGAAATATTCACAGGGTTTTTCTAGACTATATTCTCATTAGTTACAAGAATTTCTTTTTTAAAAATTTTTTATTAAATTTTCAGACAAAATACAATTAAAAAACATACAATGCTAAACATACAAAATACAAAAAAGAAAATAAAACTCAATACAAATATCTTTCACATTAAAGTTCTATTATATATATTGTATAATATTTCCATCATCTCTTTCCAAATCTATCAATTCTTTAAATCATCATTCATTTAAATCATCATATTATAAATCACCACTGTGCTATATACAATGTCCAGGGGGTTGCAACAGACCTGCACAGAATTTCATATCATCCAAAAACTCATTTGATCAGGGATAGGCTTAGTACCTTTATCTCTAACCATTACATGTTCCGCGAACTGCTTCCAAATTTTCCAGTATCTATTTTCATGAACTATGCCTTTTCTAATGTTCAAATCCCATGTCAATTTATCATTTAATGCCAAATCCCACATTTCCTTATACCAATCCTCCATTTTTAAAACCACATCATTTTTCCAATTTTTCGCTATACAATGTCTGACTGATGTTATTACAGCTATCAACTCTTTTTTATCATTATCCACATTAAACTTATCAACATCAGTCAGTAAAATCATACCCGGCCCCAACTCTACTTGCACTTCCAAAATACTTGCAATTTCCTTTTCTACTTTCCCCCAAAAATCCTTTAACACATTGCAACTCCACCACATATGAACATATGTTCCCGTTGATTGTTTACATCTCCAACATGTCTTACTTATTTTATTATCTATGTGATGCAACTTAATTGGGGTCAGGTACCATAACCATAATAACTTGTAATTGTGTTATTTAACCCTTACAGACATAGTTCTCATAATCCTTCTTTTCCATTTTTTTCTTCCACAATATTTCTGGAATTATAACATTTAAAACCTCCTCCCAAATATTTTTCAGAATTTCCTGTGCTTTACCTCCTTTACTCAAAATCTTATATATCTTGCTTACAATCTCTTTAATATCCATCTCTCCTTTTCTTAATTTTATTAACAATTCTTCAAATATTGTTTTCTCCCTTTCTAGACTTCTTTCATATAAATATTTGTTATTCCAATTATTTATCTGTATAATTTGAAGCCAATTCATTTCCATTTGTGAAAATAATTCTGTCTTTTTAACTCTATCCTTACAAACTTTTATCCAATCCTTCAACATTAATACTCCATTTTTAATAAGAACATTATTGATCTTTCTGTCTGTTTTTATTGGGAAAGTATTAATATCTTCCAATTCAATAATTAGGGATATATCTGGTACAAGATCTTTCCTCATTCTAGTCCATTCATCCAAAGTTGTTTTTATCATTTTATTTTTAATACATTTTTTCTTAATCTCTTTGTATAAAAAAAGATTTACCTATTTGTGTAAATTCTCTCAATTTTCCCCAAATTGTTTCTTCTTTCATTAGTATTTTTACAACATTCCTTATTTGAAATGCTCTATAATAGTTCATAACAGTTGGTATCCCTAATCCATCTTCATGTTGAGATAAATACCACAAATTTTTAGATATTCTTGCTCTACATTTTTCATTGCAAAAATTATTTATCATGTTTTGATATTCTTGCAATTCTCTATCTTTAAGTCTAATTGGTAACACATCAAATAAAAAAATTAATTTGGGTAGTAACATCATTTTACATAAAGCAACCCGTCAGAACCAAGATAAATTCAATTTTTATATTGTACTATTTTATCTTCTATTTCCTTCTTTTGTTTATCGTAATTTAATCTCTTAAAATCATCAATTTTACTTGATATCAATACCCCCAAATATTTCAAGTTACTCTTAACCTGTATTTTATACCTCTCTTTTATTTTCTCCTGCTCCTTTTTTCACCATTACATAGTATCATTTCTGATTTATCCCAATTCACTCTCAAACCTGTGGTTTCCTCAAATATTTTCAAATGCAAATATATTCTTTCCAATGTCTTTATTGGTTGCTTCATAATTATTAGTGTATCGTCTGCGTATAATTTATTTTGTTATTTTCTATTCCTAATATCTCCTTATCTTCTCTTAGCTAAAAATTCCATAGCCATTATGAATAAGATTGGTGACAATGGGCATCCCTGTCTTGTCCCTGCCTCCAGTTTTATATCTTCTGTAAAATTCTCATTAACCTTCACTCTAGTTATTCCCTGTTGATATAACTTAACAATTATTCCTTCAAATTTATTTCCAAACCCATATGATTTGATCATCTCGTGTATTGTTTCCCATTGCAAAGAATCAAATGCCTTAAAAATGACAAGTGATAAGAATCCAATGTTTTCTTGTTTTGTTCAGTTATATCCAACAGGTCTACAACTCTTCTTATTAAATTTGCCATGTACAGTAATACACCGGATAACGATTGGATCGGATAATGCTAAAATCGCATAACGATCATCATGGGGCGTATTCATGAGTTCCATGGGCCGGATTATGCCTGTGGGCCATAGGTTGGAACCCCTCCCCTATAACATCTTCTAGTGGCCATATTAAAAGTAACAATTTTAAGGGGGTGTAGAGGGCCTGGTGGTGGCTTAGTGGTGAAGACGTTAAATTTGACGACTGGAAGGTTGACAGGTCAGCAATTCAAGCCCCAAGTCTTCATGATGGAGTGAGCTCCTGTTATCTGTCCCAGCTTATGCCAACCTAGGAGTTCGTAAGCAAGAAATTGCAAGTAGATAAATAGGTGTCACTTTGGTGGAAAAGGTAACACTGTTCTGCACACTCCGGTATCTAGTCATGCTTGCCACATGACCATGGAAATGTCTGCAGTTACATACAGCAATGGCTCATTGGCTGTAAATGGAGATGAGTACCATACCCTTGAGTCAGATACAACTTGCTTTCGAGCAAGGGTGCCCTTTACCTTTACCTAGAAGGGTTGTCCAAGAGTGCTGGAGGCTCTAAAACATGGCAAAATTGTCTGTTGTCATAGAGGTCATGGGAGAGTGTCTGAGACTTTTTCAAATTGTAATAGTTGGGACTGGAGAACTGGAAGGTCTGAGTATGTTGTGATATTTATCCCCCCTGAGGGGCTGAATATGGCCAGCAGGGCACATTTTACTCTGAGGTCTCCCTTGAGTAGACAAATAAGAATGTACGATTGCTTTTGAAAACTGAAACGACATCCTGGTCTTTGTCAATAGTCCAGACTGCTCTCAGTCAACCTTTTGTAAATTGTTTTCATAAAACATAATGATGGTATAATATGTTGGATTTTGTTTGATGTACACCTTGGAAGCTTTCAGACTATGAAACATTAAATTGCTTTTGATGCATTCACTTGTTTGGGGCCTTTTCTTAAAGGCCATCATTCTGGTAAAGATATTAAAATAAATTACTTGCACTTTAATATATCATGCAGTGTCTGGGGATAGATTTTGCCACTGAATTATTGCAATCTAATATTGGACTGTATCATTTGGAGACAATAGAGTTGTTTGCAGCTTTTCAAATCTTGCTGCTCTGCCTTGCTAACGTAGTAACTTGTCTTTCACTGTTATGAATGACAAACCTCAGAGATCCATTCAACCAAACATATTTTCTTCCAATAGAGACTATGTGCTGGAGTTGATCTAATTTTAAAGGCGTTAGTAGTTCATAAACCAGTTTCTGAGAAAAGCAGTCAATTTTGTGGCGGGAGGGCAGAGCAATCCTAAGGGGAAGGAAACAAAAGGATAAAAAAGCAATACTGGATCATCTGTCTCATGTCCTGCTAGGCTTTTTACTGGAAACACAGACATTATGATTGTGTCTGAGGCATTCTGCCTTGTCTCTTGCACTGAGAATGAATTTCATTAATCTAGCCATAGATCTGATGTTACTATTGCTGTATTTGAAGGGTTTATTATTATATTTATTTATTTGTTGTATTATTTGTTATACTTATTTGATAGTTTAAATATCCTCCATGGCACACATCACCTGAGCTGTTGTATAAGTGTTTGTAATAGGCATAGCCAGTATTTATTTAAAGGTTGCCTTTGCTCAAAAGCCAGTCTTATCTGACTCTAGGGTTTGGTGCTAATCTCTGTTTAGGGTTGCCATAAGTCCCATTTTTCCGGGATTGTCTCGGGTTCAAGCTGTCCCATCTGGTTCAAGGAAAACATGTAAAAGGGAGCAAAAAATGCCCATGTCTATGGAGGATTCCTTCTTCACATGACTGCAATGGTTAAATGCATAGAGTCAGCATTCCTAGAGAGGAAGGGAACACTGTGGATAGGAAGTGAAGTGTCATCTCTCACAAAGGACCTTTTCAAAAATAAATCCCTTCCTGTCTCCTGCTTTTCTCCTTCCGGAGGGAAACGGGGACTCCAAGGGTTGTATTTCCATTCCGGACCACTTTTTAGAGCTTTCTTCCAAGCAATCCTTGTGGGGGGTTTTTTAGGATGAGTCCAGCTCAATGGGGCGGGGGAGGGTATGACATCAGAGAGAGGAAGGGCAACTTCAAGAGTGGCCCAAATTTTTTTATTAAAAAATAAAGGAACAGGGGATTCCGCAGGGTCTTAGAATTTGAAGAATGCAATGATATCACGCGACTGTCATGGTTTGGCGTGAGAGAATTATGGCAGCCCTATCCCTGTTTATAGCCAAAGACCCAGCATCTGCAGATGTTTCTGTGGTCATGTGGCTGGCATGCCTCAACACTGGCATGCACAGACCACTGTTTACCTTCCCATCTTCCCACCAAAGTGGTATCTATTTATGGTATCTATTTATCTACTTGCAATGTCTTGCTTTTGAACTGCTAGGTTGGCAGGACCTGGGACAGTGATGGGAGTTCACTCTGTCGTACAATAAAATTAAGACAATATTCTTAAGTGAGATGATGCTGATGCTGTACTGTTCTTTAAAATGAGAATTGCCAGTGAAATTCCACACAAAATGTAATTTGAAGTGACTCTAGAGGTTCTTCAAAGCAAACACCTAAGGAGTTTTGAGGGAAGCCATAAAGCTAAGTAACTACAGAATTCAGATGATCTTTAGATTATATCTGGGCAACACTTTTACCAAAATGTGTCTAAGAGTTCTAAAACTAAAACCAGAAATCCACAGTCCTGAATATAGCCTGCCTGTGAAGCTAGCAGCCAATGTTATACTGAGAAGAACGTTTCATGGGCTTGGTAGGATCCCTAGATTGCTAAAATATTCCCCTGAAGAAGGCCACAAATTAATTTGGTCATAATGCTTTCTTCCAATTTTTAAAGTATAGCCATTTCCCCAACATCCTGAGACTATGTCTATCCTTCAGATTTGGTACCCACTAGAGTACAAAGTCAGCCGGTTCCAAATGAAACTTTTATTGTGAGCTGAAATCCTCAGTCTGCTGAATAATGGGCATTTGAGTCTACTTGTGGGAATTTCCAGCTTTAATTCTTGGAGCTGTCCAGGGGGCTACTTTTGAACCTGAATCCTTGCTTAATTTATACTCCCTACATCTCCCAACTAACTGTTACCAACACCTGAAACAGTACATCAGGGTAAAAAGAAAACAGAATGAAGAAAATCTGTATTTTTAAAAAAATATTTTATGCATGGATGATGCCCCAAAGACCCATTTTCTCCCTCCTTGGATTTTCTCAAGGACTCTCCAGGCATGAACAATAGCCATTCTTAAGAATTGTTCTTGGCTGGAGAAGGAAAGAGAGCAGTGAAGAGAAACTAAGAGGTTGCCTTCTACTTTAACATCTTATTAAAAGTCCCAATTTAACAGGCTACTGGTTATTGGTATTTCTTGTAATTGGTAGGTCTGAAGATAGAGCCATTATGTTAAACTCTATGGTTTCCCTTTTGCCAACAATGCCTGGGTCAATGCGCTGAGGTTTCTAAACTGCACTTGCTTGCATAAGCAGAGGTCACTGCAAGGGGAATTTATGGAGAGGGAGGAAGGAAGAAGGGGAACATTTTTCTTCATGTATCAATTGCATGCATTAGTAATTATGAGAAGGATAATTGTAGAGGTTATCTAGCTCTCATAATTTGTCTCAATAAGGAATGCATTTCCCTAGGAGTCAGAGCTGGTGTTTTTATTCTATCACTAATTGGGAAACCTACACATTGACTTGCATCTTCCCTTCATTTTGTTTCCATTTTGTAACAGATGCAGAGAAGTTTATTCTCTCAGTCCAACTAGGAAGAAGACCAGTTCCACCCTGTTCTGATCCCACCACCTTTTAAAGAAGCCAGTTAAAAGCCTTTACTGCTTCAAGGTGTGTAGAATCACCACCTACGGCTAGGGAAATACATCCTAAGTTTTCACATTCCTAGTTGTTCCTGCTTGAACATCAACCAGACCAGGTACTACAGTTAGTAGCAGGCAGCTTTCCCACTGAGGCAACTGCAGCTCCATCCAAACCTTCTTCAAAAATATGTCAATTTGCTGAAACATATAAAATTTTATTTAAAAGTACAAAAAGAGTACAGAAAGAAAAAAAGCATTTCAAAAAGTCAAAGTTCAAAAATAAAAGCAGGACAGTTTCTATTTCTCCCCTAACCCCCCGTAAAGGGGGGGGAAAAATAAAAATGGCTATCTAAACCAGGGGTGCCCAAACATTTGCACTGGGGGCCTGACCATGCCCCTGGAGTGGGCCTGACCACACCTGCAGAAGTGTTTTTGCTACTCCCAGAAGTGGTTCTGGACATCTCTGTGCATGCACAAATGTGTCCCCACCATTCTCGGAAGTGGTTTCACCACTCCTGGAAGTGGTTTTGGACATCTCTGTGCATGCACAAATGCATCCCTGCCACTCCTGGAAGTGGTTTTGCCACTCCCAGAAGTGGGTTTAGATGCACTGCACTTTGGTGGACATATCCCCCATCCTCTTCTGGGAGCAATGATGATGTCGGGGGCTGGATGAATTGGTGTTGGGGACCTGATATGGCCCACAGGCCATAGTTTGGGCACCCCTGATCTAAACCTGAGCTAAGAAGCAGCTTCCCACCCCCTATGAGGCATTCTGCTCAAGTACTATGGGTCTAAGCTACATACTTGCAAGACCAATGACCCAGCTAAGACTGACTACCTCTAACATCTCTTAACTAATAAAACTACTGTACTAAATTCCCCATCTGGCTGCAATCCAACAATCTTCTTGTCTTCCTTTCTACATTTAACTAATCAGAGTGTATTTAATGGTGCAATTCACTTTCCCACTTCTGCAAAGTCTTTCCCCATGCCCAGAGTCTGTTTATGGCCCCCAATTAAGCACAGGTATCAGATAAGTTGTGTCTTGATGAAGTGCCATTTTTAATTGCCACTCCATTCTGTCCTTGGTGTCTTAACAGGTTGACATGTTAACAAGTTGACATTTCTGTTAATAAATCGACAGGTATAGTGACAGGATGCCTCAGACCTACACCAGTTGAGAAAATATACCCTCTTATTGGTATATCTCCACCTAAGATAAGGAGAGAAGTAGCAACAGATGCTGTGAGAATTAAGCAAGAGAATGACCCGTGGAATCTTCTGAATGGATATGTGCCTCAAGTCCGCCGGCTCAGATCCAGAAAGAACTTTATGGCAAGAGCAAATATTCTTGAGGAGACATAAGAGCAAAATCAAATTAGAAGATGGAGGAAGGAGCTCACTGGGCAAGTACTAAATTTAGAGGAGGATATGGCTGAGGAACTGATTAGGTTGAGATCAGAGTCCCTAAATGTAAAACCAACATGTTCAAGTGCGGGATGCTGGCAGACAACAACATGCTGTGTGAATGTAGAGAGATACCGAACCTGGCTCATTTACTGGTCTGTTAATTACTGCTGGAAATATGTACCGATGAGGACTTAAGTTTGGCCAATGACGAAACCAAGAAAGTGACTTCATTTTGGCAGTCCAAACTTTGATCAGGACACAAAAAAGAAGAAGCACCACCTGGGAAGAGAACTAAAAAACAAACAAACCAGAAATTTATCCTCTACAGTCCTCTGGTATTCTAGAACTTAACCCTGACTTGTGTGCATGTGTGCGTGCGTGAGTGCGTGTTGTGAGAAAGGGTGAGAGAGCACCAAGCTTAAGGCTTCCTTGATGGCATTACAACTTTCATATTTGGAAACATGTTAACTGTACTAATTGCTACTGAATGTATATGGCTTTGTCTAGGTTAGAAGTGGATTAATTTCCTTCCCACTCTGTGCTCTTTTCTATCTTTCTTCCCTCAACTTCACATTTTTTGCCCCTTTTGGTCTGTTATAGTTCCTTTTCCTCCACCTCAATGCTCATCCACTCATGTTCTCATTCCATTGTTCAGCCTTGGCTTATGCATATAAACACGACCTTATGCATAGAAAATTGCTTTGTTTGGTAGCCTTTAAAAAACTGTTGTTCACATTGTAACACACGAGACCTTGCAAAATGGTGCCAGAGGTGAGATCTCTGATGCAACCAGCCAGTTTTAAATATGCTTGAGCAGCTGTAATTTCATGAACCTTCTGTCAATAATATTTTCTGGCAATGGATTGTTTTTGATGCAATGTATTGCGCAGGAATGGTAGCATTTTCAAATTTTGCCTGAAGGTATTTGCAACTATTCTTATAGCTGGCATTTCTGATTAATACTATATGAATTATCCTAACTTACTGGAAAGACTTTATTTCTGAGGCCAGATTTTCATTTATTTTTTTATTCTCAGAGCACCCTTTCCACTTGATGTGTGTGGGAGGCACTGCAGTATCAATTGCAAGTAGATGTTTTCAGTTGTGTTTTATTTGGCAGAATTATTTACATTTTTTTGTTTATGATTTCTTTATATTTTTACCAAAATGGGACTCAGGGAGAGTTCCAATAACATTTAATGGAATAAATACAGCAAAGTTATGAAACAAGTTCATCACTGATGAAAAAAGGAGTCAGCTTCTGGGATTTTCTCTTGCTTGGAAATGGTACTATTCTCTATGTGAATGTAGATCATTTTGACTATTGCTATTGGTGTTGTCAACATTCAGACTGGCTTTTTCTATGTAAAGCTTGGCACCATTTTTCCTGCTAGCAAGATAGGCATGAGATTGTGCAGTAATATCAGGCAATTTCCTGGTGTTTTGAATTTTGGATACAGATGTGTACTATCCCACATGCATAAACTGGAGTTTTGTTAAGTTTTTATACACAGCAGTAGGTGGGCCAGCTTTACAAATAATCTTACTTATAGTTTGCAAGTCCTCCAAGCATTACATTCCCTGCTCTAGCCCAGCAATTAAACTCTCCACACTTGTTTAGAAATATAACAAAATAGTTCTTAATTTACAGTTGCTTTTAGAAAGATAAAAGAGTTATTATTATTATTATTATTATTATTATTATTATTATTATTATTATTATTATTATTATTATTATTATTATTATTATTATTATTATTATTATTATTATTATTATTATTATTATTATTATTATTTAGACTTATATGTCGCTCTACTCGCTGAAGTGAATCAGAGGGGCTAACATAACATAGGCAACATATACAATATTACAATCTCAAATATAAATACAGTAATACCTCATATAACATTAGTATCGAATAACACTAAAATCGCATAACATTAAGCAATCTGGGGGGGAGAATTGCATCGGATAACATTAAGATCCTATGGGATGCATCGGATAACAACCGCTAAAGCCTGTGTGGTTACAATGTATCTCTATGGATCCCATAGGATTTTAACATGCATCGGATAACACTAAAAATCGGATAACACCAAGACTTGTGGAACCAGGTTTTAACATTATCCGAGGTTTTACTGTACAACATAATATAAATATAGCAACAAATGTAAAACAGTTAATGCAATCAATAAATTTTACATGGAAAAAAATACAGTACAATCAGGAAAATACAATATAGTCCTGAGAGTCCATATCCCTTCCCAACAGGGAGTGGTTGGCAATAAGTTTCATAGTAGACAAACTATTGCTTGTAAGGCAATCATTTCAATTAATGGAGAGAGAGAACAGAACAGTAGAATAATAACTGGAACACCACACAATGACTGAATAACAAGCAGGCTAATCATGTCAGGTGACCCTAGAGGCAGGAAACTGGAAAACATTTCTATTGGTTGATTATAGACATAATTTACATTAACAACCCATTGCATCATGGGGTTACCCTAATATACTCAACATTTTTAATTAACTGATCGTTTAAAAATTCCGCATCTCATGCTGAAGTGATCTGAAGAGTGACTACAACTCAACATAGAGAACCCACTTACTCCAGAGGCAGAATGCTACTGAAGGCTAACTAGTTGGAATGCTGCCTGCTGCACTACATCCCAAACAGAAAAATAAAGAGGAAAAACAAGATCTTTTATGGTGAGCCTTGAGCCATGAGTCCACCGAAATCTGCTATCATCCCTTTCAATTGTCTGAGATGTTTCTGGACCACAAATACTGTACCTTAATTCTCCCTTTTGGGAGTCCTGCATACCTTACAAAGAACTGGAGGTGATGTACCTAGGAGGTAGGCTTAAATTAGAAGGCTTTGAGGCTTAGCAAGGCTGAGCTGTGCCTGCATACCCTACTTAAAAAGAAAGCTAGTACTGGGGCAAGAACAAGAGGATGCTTGACCGAAACTCAGCCTAGCTAAGCCTCAAAGCCTTCTAATTTAGGACCTTGTCCCTTGCACATTGCATCCAGGTGTTTGTAAAGTACCTGTATGGGTGTGTCTTGATTGCCAAAAGAATTAGGTTTCCATTTTTTAAAAAAACCAAGTTAAGGTCACTTAGGTTCATGATAGTTTAGTGTTTAAAATGCTGAGCTTGATGACTGGGAGGTCAGCAGTTTGAGACCTGAATGTTGTATGACAGAGTGAGCCCCCATCATCTGTGCCACCACCTGCCAACCTACCAGTTAGAAAGCAAGAAATTGGAAGCACCGTACATACTCAAGTATAAGCCGACCCAAATATAAGCCGAGGGTGGCAAATGCAGCAGCTGCTTAGTGAATTTCAATAATCAAAATATGGTACATGTAAATAAGATGCAGCAGAAAGGAGTTTTCTCCATGCTGATTGAGATATGCTGACAACAGGATGGGAGAAGTGAGTGGTGACAGCTATTAGCCGCCACTGCCTTTTTCTATCTCACTCAGTGACCCGAGTATAAGCCGAGTCCACTTTTTTGACCTCATTTTTAGGACTGAAAAACTAGGCTTATACTTGAGTATATACAATAGATAAATAGGTATCACTTTGATGGGAAAGATAGGGAGTGAGGGAGTGTCTTTCTTGAATCAATCTCTCTGTGTGCGTATGTGTGTTGTGTGAAAATAAAGAAGGGAATTGTGTGTGTTCTCTGCATCCATTTATGTGTATACATATGTACATACCTGTACATATAAAATAGCTGTTAATGTGTGTACAGTTTCTAACATTTTTTAAAATTTTCATGACTATTTCAGTGCCTTTGTGTGCGAATGGCAGCACACATGTGTGAATGGTTCCCCACCCCTTTGTCAATAGGTGTTTTTTGTTTCTGTTCGCTGGCCTGCTTGGAGATATGAGAGAATAAACCACCTTGTAGATCACAATACCTCATTGATTTAACACAAAATAGGTTTTTTTTAAAGTGGGAATGGAGGAGGTATGATTTTGCAAAGTAAGCACTTCCACACTTTTTGAACCATTCCCCATGTTTCAGCACCTCTTTAGAAACCTTTTTATCACATTTTTTATTTCTAAATACATAAGTAGGACCCAAATGAAAACATGAAAAAACCAGACTATTCAGAAAACCATAAATAAAAAAACCCTGAACAGTTTCATCTCAGTCTTGTGCTAAAAGTTCTGGGCTTGCAAACATCTGACACAGCATAAGTTTTAAGTTCACTTGTCGTTAGGAATCTCAGTGGAAAAAACATATTCATATTTCATCTTTTAAAGCTCCTGGGCTTTTTCTTATGCAGGGCTTGTGAACCTCATATTTTAGTTCTTATTTCTTTTCTCTCTCTTTTCTTTCCCTTTCCCTTTTTTGGCGGGTGGTGGTGGTTGATGTTCAAGTTGGTTGAAATAATTCATCATGGAGATTTAGAGGGGTGAGTTTTGATCAACCTGAATCCCAGTTCAGAGACAAGGAAAATAAATTGCCTTGAAGTAATTTTGACATTTTCAAAACTGACTGTTTTGCAGTCTTATATGCATAGGTTCTTGCTTCTAAATCTGGTCCTGGGTTTATTTATTTGACTTGACTTGACTTTTATATAGCATTTCCAGTGAGGCACTTACATAAATGCTTTCTGAACTTTATCATGAATGTGGGTGGGCTAATCTTCAAGCACATTCAAGATTAGTGTTAAAACACCTAATTATCCCCATCAAGCAAGTCAGAATTGAAATTGCTGAGGTGGGTGTTAATTGTATGTATTTTGCTACTGGCCAGAAGTGCCCTTTTCAGTGTTTTAAGGAGTTTATGCCCATACAGATACTGGCTAGGGCTATCAGGCTTTATAAACTGTTCCCCAGATACAGTCGTACCTCGCTTAAAGAGCATAATGCGTTCCAAAGGATTGCACTTTAAGCAAGTTTGCTCTTTAAGAGAAACACCATTGTAAGTTACCAATTGTGGGGGGGGGGGGGGTTGCGAACCCCGATTTATTTGTTAAGCAAGTTTTTGGTTGGTTTTATTTGTTAAGCGAAACGAACATTCAAAGAAAATTCTGCTCTTTAAGCGAGTTACTCTTTAAGCGAAATGCTCTTTATGCGAGGTTTGACTGTACTTAAGATGGAATTGCTATCAAGTAGGGTGGCAGCATATTATTATTTAACATTTGTTCCTTTTCTTGGATATTTTTCTTGTTTTTTAAACTGTTACTTATGTGTAGAATTGTGTATTTCTTTAGACTCCATGAAACAGATTTCTTTACTTCCTGATTTATTTGTTTGTTCGTTCATTCCTTTTTATATCATGTTTATAAGCTGGCTTGGAGCCCTGGTGGCACAGTGGTTAAACTGCTGTCATGCAACCAAAAGGCTGTGAGTTTGATCCGGACCTGGGCTCAAGGTTGACTCAGCCTTCCATCCTTCCGAGGTCGGTAAAATGAGTACACAGCATGTTGGGGGCAAAATGCTAATTAACTTGTGAACCACCCAGAGAGTTCACTAAGAACAATGGAGGCGTTATATAAGTTTGATTGCTTTTGATTTGCTTTTTCTATATATCCAGACCTACTTAGATTTAGACTTAGATCCTCTCATGCTCTGAGCAAGGGATCTCCAGCAGTTTTGGTCTTGGGCGAGTACTTCAGCATACTCCCATATCATTTCCAGAGCCTCTAACTCTCCCTTGAATGTTCTTTGCCATGTATTTCTAGAGTGTCCAACTTATTGACGCCTTAGTAAAGGTAAAGGTTTCCTTTGCTCGAAAGCCAGTCGTATCTGACTCTAGGGTTCAGTGCTCATCTCTGTTTCAAAGCCAAAGAGCCAGCACTGTCTGCTTCTGCAGACGTTTTTGTGCTCATGTGGCAGGCATGACTAGACACCAGAGTGCACAGAATGCTGTTACCTTCCCACCGAAGTAGTCCCTATTTATCTACTTGCAATTTCTTGCTTTCAAACTGCTAGGTTGGCAGGAGCTGGGACAAAGACGGGAGCTCATTCCGTCCTGCCATACTCAGGAATCGAACTGCTGACCTTCCACTTCCAGTCACCGTCTTAGCCACTTGACACCTTAGGAATCCTGTTTTTCTCCATATGGAAAGTATAGCCTGTTATTTGGAGCCTTCTTCGTGTAATAATGCTGTCATGAAAGGACTTTACTCACAATTAATGCCTTCATGCTTCTGAATTGCTGTCCCTTGACTAAGCAACCCAGGATTCCAGATTACTGTAAATAAATTAGCATAGACCCAAGTAATCACTCCAGGCCCCTTCAGGTATTTTAAAAGTACTGTACAGTAATACGTCGGATAACGATCTGCTAGCGTTATCTGATGCAGCCGTTCGTAGCAGCAGGGTGGCTGGAAAGCTGAATGGGGTTCTCCATTCAGCTTCCCAGCCACCTTGCAGCTGCAGAGGCAGGGTTGGGGTGGCTCGAAAGCTGAGGGGAGGTACCCCATCGGCTTCCCCAGCTACCCTGCAGCTGTGGATCAGGTCCCCCGACCTGCCCGGAGCCAGCGGGGGGGCAGAGAACCCGAAATGGGTAAAAAAAACATCCTGGGCAGTGCAGCAAGCCAAAACGTCAGGATTCGAATCAGAAACAGCTTGGATCGAGTCCCCCGACCTCCCTGGAGCCAGGGGGGGGGGATCAGAGAGCCTGAAATGGGTAAAAAAAAGTCCATTTTTTAACCCATTTTGGGCTCTCTGACCCCCTTGCTGGCTCCGGGGGATGTCAGGGGACCCGATCCAAGCTGTTTTCAAAGTTCCCCCACCTCCCTGGAGGCTGCAGCAAGCCAAAACATCAGGATTCAAATCCTGACATTGTGGCTTGCTGCTGCCTCCAGGGGAAAAGGGCTTTTTTTTAACGTTGTGCGATCAATGCATCGCACAACGTTAAAAACCGGATAACGATGAGACTTGTGGAACCAAGTCTCATCGTTATCTGAGGTACTAGTGTATATTGAAATCAAAGTAAAGTACAAAATAAAGTTCATCAAAGGTCAGAAAGCATATCAAAGAAAATAAGCTGCTTTATGGGGAAAAGCCAGTGTGGCCCTCCCTCTGTCTAAATTAGGTACATGATTGCAGTTAAGATCCAAGAGATTGTTTGTCACCTGGCCCCACCTTTGGGTTTTATCTCCTCCCTCAGGGGCGGCCTCCCAGCCATTCCCCGATTCCAGCCAATGATCTTACAATGATGACATGTCCATCACAAATTAGGTTTCATTTCTCCCAACCCACAAGGCCTGTATGTTTACATTCCAATCTCTCTCTGGTATGTGAGAAAGAGATCTCCCCCAGATGGAAATTTCCATCTTAGATGAGCTAAACCACAAGGCAATTTGGCAGGCAAAATCTCTACATGACAGATGCTATATAATTTACATGAGCCACTCCTTCAAAGCATCTCCTCATTAGTAATGTGGTCAAAATAGTGAATCTTTAAATGTTGGCAGAGGCACCTCTGCTAGAAGACATCAAGTCTCTTGTTGATACTTGCTGACACCTTCCATATCTCACATGCATAAATGGCTGTCGAGATCACTATGGAGGTGGACAAATGGAGTTTAATTTTCAGCAATATAGATGGTGAGTACCAGATCTTATTCACCTGTGCTGTGTCAAACCTGTCCTCAACAGCCTTCCCAAACCCAAGCTGGTTTCTTACTTCATGGGTTCAATCCATCCTACATTTCTTCTTCTTTTCTTGCTGCTTTCAGATTCTCCCAATATTATTGTCTTTTCTAATAAGTCCTGTTATCCCACAACATATCTAAAGTATAATGACTAAGCCTTGCCATTTTTGCTTCCAAAGAAAGGTCAGGCTTTGTTTGACCTAGGATCCAGTTGCCCGTCTTTCTGGCAGTCCATGGTAGCCATAAAACTCTCATCCAGCATCATATTTAGAAGGAATTAATTTTTCCCCATCCTGTTAGCTTTTTCACTGTCTAGTTTTCACATTCATATATAGTAATTGGAAATACAAATGTGTTGATCAACTGGCTTTGGTCTCCAGCAACACATACTTTCCCTTCTTTTCATCTCCTCATTTGCCACCATTGACACTACTAGACTTGCACCACCAGAAGCCACTGGTGGAGCAAGGATCTAATGCAGTGGTGGGTTCCAAAAAAATTTACTACCGCAGTGTGGGTGTGGTATGGTGGGTGTGGCCAGGGGGAAAGCCCTGTGTTGCACCTGAATTAGGACTACAGTACTTTTTTTCAAAACTTGGATAGGGCTAGCCAGAATATCTGCTACTGGTTTTGGCGAACTGGTGCGAACCTGCTGATGCCCACCACTGGTCTAATGACTCTAATCTTAGTAACTTGTGCTCTCTCTGCCAGAAGAGAAGAAGTAACTTTCCAAAAAAAGCAGGGCTTTGTGGTGCAGAAGGTTGAGTTCCAGTGGTGATCATATGTACAGATGGAGTTCTGTTTGAAATCTAAAACATGCAATCACTTTAGAAAAATCTGAAAATATTTGAACTGTGAGTCTCTTCACTGCAAGTTATTCTTCCTCTTTTGTGTCCTGATCAAATCCTGGACTACCAAAGTGAAACCACTTTCTTGGCTTTGTCAGTGGCCAAACTTAAGTCCTCAATGGTGTGTGTTCCTGGCAGAAATCGGCAGACCAGTAAATGACCTGGATTCTGTCTCTCTCCACATTCACACTGCATGATGTTGACTGCCAGCAGCTCCCACTTGAGCATGTTGGTCTTACATTTAGGAACTCCAACCCTCAGCCTATTCAGGGTCTCCAAGTGACATAGGGGAGGTTCAGTTCCTCAGCTATATCATTCTTTAATGATTTTCCTTGCCCCATGAACTCCTTTGTCCATCTTTTAATTTGGTTTTGCAAGTTATTGCTACTAAATGTATGTGTAGTTAGTTAATAGATCTGCATTGCAGGCAAAACAACAACAACATGACCTGTAGCAGCTGTTTAAGTGAATTAAATATCTGAGTCATGATATAATAGACTTTAGCCATTAATGACTACTTAAAGATTAAAGACTGCTAGATTATCCAACATGTTGCTCTATTCTGGAGAGAATAATTTTCTTCTGCATTTTTTCCTAATAGTTTACTCTTGATTTAGAGGAAAACCCATTTTATTGACAATGAATGGAGCTTCTATCACTTCCTTAAAGACTATTGATCTAACAGTCAGAGCCGATGTACTTCTTTCACAATCTTATTTCTGTTCCTTTTCTTTCTCCTTGCTATCACCACTGCGCCACATAAAATATATATTGCCCCTCATGGCAGAAAAGAAGTTGTGAAAGAGATGGAGAAAGCTGTTTTTGCCTGTGACAGTCTAAACAAAAGTAACCTTTTTTTTTTTGCATCACTTGAGATAGTGAGTTGAGATGTCTTAAGAATGCATAAGAACAGGGCTTTCAGAAAAACAAATTCTGCTCAAAATAATGCACATATTTTTCAATGGGGATGGTTAAAAATAGTCACAATAGGAAAATGCATATAAGTATGCTTTAGCTATCAGGAATGGGGAGAATATAAAATATGTAAAAAAATTGTTTTTGTTGTTCAATCACACAGTCGATTGCAACCCTTTGCGACCCCATGGACTACTGTCCGCCAGGCACTCCTGTCCTCCACCATCCCGCCCAGCACTTCCAACTCTGAGCCCATTGTGCCCACAATGCCATCTAGCCATCTCATTTTTGGCTGTCCCTTCTTTTGCCCTCAACCTTTCCAAACATCAAGGCTTTCTCAAGTGAATGTTCTCTTCTCATTTGATGTCCAAAGTACTTTAGCTTCATCTTTACTATTTGACCTAAGGAGCAGTCAGGGTTGATTTCTTCTAAGATTGACCTATTTGTTCTCCTTGCTGTCCAGGGGACTCTCAAAACTCTCCTGTAACACCACATCTCAAAGGCTGATTCTGATCGCCCCCCCCCCCTCTTCCATTTCCTTTTCGGAAAGGGAACACGGCTTTTTTAAAATGTTGTACAATCAATTCATTGCACAACATTAAAAACCGGATAACGACGAGACTTGTGGAACCAAGTCTCATCGTTATCTGAGGTAGAGTCAAACCTCACATAAAGAGTGTTTCGCTTAAAGAGTAACTCGCTAAAAGAGCAGAATTTTCTCTGAACGTTCGCTTCGCTTAACAAATAAAACCAACCAAAATCTCGCTTAACAAATAAATTGGGGTTCACAGTACCCCCCACAATTGGTCATTTACAATGGTGTTTCTCTTAAAGAGCAAACTCGCTTAAAGAGCAATCCTGTGGAATGCATTATGCTCTTTAAATGAGGTACCAATATTACTGTATTCCAATGAAACTGAGAGGGAGAAATTTGTGCTTCTTGTGGTCCTGGATCCAGTGAATCCAAGGTCTCTCAAACCAAAGTCTAAGTCAAGAATGGCATGGTTCAGGACCTACCAGCAGAGAAAACAGAACTAATCATACATTTATTTTCTCTCAGAGCTTTCTACTGTTGTAATAGGAGCTACCATGACATTTTGATGGTGGAAAGCCTTCTACCCTTTCTTAATTCCCTTCACTCCCATAGCTCTGGGACTCAACATCAATCTGTAATTGATTAAATTATGAATCAGACAGTATAGATCAACAGAAGATGCAGTATTGCTCCCCCTCCCTAGTCACCTCATTAAAAAAAAATGGCTTAGAAATTTCCCAGGTGGCATAAATGGGCAAGAGGAATCAATTTCATTATGTTTTGAAGCACACTCAATAAGTATCACTTCACATAAATGTGACTTCATTTATGTGAGTTAGAATGTGTTGTTATTCAGTTGCACAGTCAACACTTTGCAACCCCATGGACCACAGCACACCAAGCTCCTCTGTCATCTGCCATCCTCCACAGTCCGCCCAGATCTACTCCCACTGTGTCAACAATGATGTCTCATCATCTGCTGGCCCATTCTCCTTTTGCCTTCAGTCTTTCCTAGCATCAGGGCTTTCCCCAATGAGTCCTCCCTCTTCATTTGGTGGCCAAAGTACTTGAGCTTCAGCTTCAGTATTTGTCCCTCCAAGGAGCAGTCAGGGTTTATTTTCTTTAAGATTGACTGTTTTGAACTCCTTGCAGTCCAGGTGACTCTCAAAAGCCTTATAAGTGTAATTGCTATTGCTAATACAACTTCACTCTATGTACCTAGAGAAATGGCTTTTGGCTTTGGCCAAGCCGCTTCACTTGTACTTATTTATTTATTTATTTATTTAAATTTGTTTATCGCCCTCCTCCCCGAAGGGATCCAGGGCGATTCACAACACATCAACATATCAACAAAAATTTAAAACCAGTTCAAAAATTAAAAGTTTTAAAAGAAGCATAAAAAGTTAACATTAAAAACAAGGTGTTGTAGCTAGGAGGCACTGGGGGTCAAACCATCCAGCCGGCTGGGAAAATTGATCCACCCATTCCCCAGACCTGACCTGCCAACCAGGTTTTCACTCCTTTCCTGAAGGACAGCAGCTCCCTCTACAGGCGTAGTTCTATTGGGAGGAGGTTCCATAGGGCCGGAGCAGACACAGAGAAGGCCCTCCTTCTAGTGCCATTTTTTTGTCCTCCATTTTCCCCAGTAGCATATTGGACACCTTCTGACCTGAGAGGCTCACCTTCCAGAATCATATCATTTAGCATGTTAGTACTGTCCATGGGGTTTTCTTGACAAGTGGGTTACCAGGTCCTTCCCCAGTGGATTGTGTTTAGTCTGAGTTCTCTGCTATGACCTGTCTTTCTTGGGTGGCCCTACATGGCATAGCCCATAGCCTTATTGAACCATGCAATCCCGCTTGCCATGGCAAGGCAACAATCCTTGAGGGGGGAGAATGTGTGGAGCATTTTTAATTTGGTGGAAGCTGCTTTTGTGACCCTCTAAAGCAGGATTTCTCAACCTTTTTAAGCCAGGGGCCGGGTCATGCTACCTCAGACAGCTTCAGGGGTCAGATGGCCATTTTGCCCTTCACCACATGGCACTCCCTGGTGTGGTGGAGATGGTGGTGAGCCACATTAAGTGGCACCGTGGGCTGTATCCAGCCTGTGGGCCACAGGTTGATAATCCCTGCTCTAAAGACTGTTAGTGCTGCCTGAACTGCTCTCTGTTCTGCATCATCATTTATCTTTTCTCCAACCAACAATTTATCGCCTCCATATTTGAGTCACTTCTACATAGACAAGAAAAATAATGTGTGTTGTCAGTATTTTGATCTCTACCTCTTGATCTCTTCCTGCATCCCTCTACTGCCCATCCAAGTGGCATTCACTTCCCCTTAGGCCAATTATTCAGTGCTAACCTGCCAGATGGAGAAGCCAGGCTGGGAACAGCTGAGTCAGATACAAGATACAAGACCACAGTGTCCTAAAAGGTCACTTTTGACTTGCCATGAGCCCTAAATCTATAATTGCCATTGGTTGCATAACCTGTCTAGCTGGATAAGGTTACTTTGCTTCTTCCCCTGTCATTCTCTTTCTCTTTCTGTCAGACAAAGAGAAGGGAGAGAGCGGTTCAAAGACACTTTCCATTTTTAAAACCTCTTTCAAATTAAAGGAACTGTGGAATGAATTGACCAAAAGATGGTTTTATTTAGGCAGTTTAAAGTCAGACCTAGACATAGAAGAAGAAGAAGAAGAAGAAGAAGAAGAAGAAGAAGAAGAAGAAGAAGAAGAAGAAGAAGAAGAAGAAGAAGAAGAAGAAGAAGAAGAAGAAGAAGAAGAAGAAGCAGCAGCAGCAGCAGCAGCAGCAGCAGCAGCAGCAGCAGCAGCCACCTCCGCTGCCGCCATGTAAACATCTGTGGGACCTTTTTTAAAAAATTGTGGAGTGAGATGAGAAGAAAACCCAAGAGAATGAGTCAACAGAACCTGTAGCAAAACAAAAAGAGTAATGTTTTTAAGAAAATGATTGTCAGGTGGTACATTCAGTTTGGTGAAATATTGAAAAGAAATGTAGTCTGGAGATATGATCATGAAAATGACATGCTTATTTTTCTCTTAGTTCTTTAGTGGAACAACTTTGCTCTTCCATAATCCTCTGCTATTGGCTGTGCTGGACAAAGGCTCCTGAGAATTAAAGTCTAACAAGAGACCTGGTTGTCCCTCTCTGTTTCATGTTTGGCATATTTACAGTTTTTGTACTTAATCTTTAAAAATGAGGTTTTAAGGTGAACTTTGGCTTTTCTTTCTTGATTTAGCTGTCAATCTCCTTCTGTTTCTGGCTTCCAAAAAAGAAAAAAGTAGATTTCAATTCTCAATTCAAATCAACCTGGGTTTTTTTGTTCATGTTAGACCTTTGTTGTATTTTTCTTTTCCTGGGAACAAAATCCATTCAGTCTCGTGCCTGGACATATTTCTAGAAGGTAGGATATCCACTGGGAGAATTGACTGTACAGCACGTCCATCTCTGGATTCTCGGCTAAGTACTACTGCCACTTTACTATTTAGCATTGCACGGCAGCTTGTTTCTCTCTTGGTGGAAAACACTGCTTTGGAGGACCTGAGAAATGTTATGACCATCTGAAATGTCAGTGCACTGAACCCTTTATTAAGGTCACCACCTTCCCAACATTGATGTTGCTGTATCAGACTCTCCATCCCAGGTCACATATCTTTGTTTTCCTTGTTTGCAGTTTTGCCTGGTTTTGTTTTTAAAATGCTGATTCAGGAATATCCAAAATATCCATGTGTATCTGCAAACACATGATTACAGCCCATCTCCAAAAGAGTTGAGAGTGGGCTAATCCCAACCTGTATGACAAATATTTAGCTACAGATCAGGTTGGAAGATAACTTGTACATCCCAATTAGAGATTTCCATATTCAGCAATGAAAGACTCTTGGTTAAAAATTGGAAAATTGTTGCCATTCACTGTCGATCATACTGGGCTAATTAGCTAACATTATCAATTACTATAAGGCAGCTGCCTGTGCTCCTGGTGGATGTTTGCTGCTATAGAAAGTCACCTCGGAATTAAATCTCATTAAAAAGGAGGAAGAGAACTGGAGACACCTACCCATTGGGATTTAAAAGGTTAATATAATTGTTGTGGGTGAAATGATTTTATGACCTGCTCACTTGGGTTTCTGGTTTCTGTTTAACCTCTTTGATGACATCATGCCCTTTATCTACTTAGAATCTGTTTGTTCTTCCAAAATGATGCTTAGAAAGACAAAGGGTTCTGTTTATAAGCTGCTTCTTCCTTCTTTGGTAATATTACTAGAATGAATAACCAGATGTTCGCTGGAGTGTAGAAATATTCTGGAGTATAGAAATATAAGAGTTGGTTGCATTTTTTAGGATCAGAGATCTAATGATGAAATCCATCACCACATTGTACACATGACTGCATTTAACAAATTTCTCAAGTGACTAGCTGCTTTGGCATGAGAAAAAGGGATAGAGCCAGTGGTGGGCTGTCAGATTTTTTACTACCACCACCGTGGGCGGAGCTGACGCAGTGGCCGGAGCCAACGTCATGGCGACATGACATTGTGGGCAGAGCCAACATCATGACAACATGACATTGTGGGTGGAGCCAACATCATGACATCATGACATTGTGGGTGGGGCCAAAGTAAAAAAAAATAAAAAAATAAAAATACACATTAAAATACAAATTAAAATAAATACATATAAATGCATATAAATTAAAATAAATACATATACACATAATACATACATTAAATACACATTAAAAACAAACTACATAAAACACACCTCAAACACAAACCCATCACTTATCTTACCCTGGGTTGGGAAACAGCAGACAAGCATGCACAGCGGCAGCAAAGTGGTGCTGCGGCGCAGTGGCCTAGCAGGGCACCCTAGCCCGGCCTGGCTAGGCCAGGCCGGGCCGCGCAGCCTAGCCTGGCAGTGCGTCATGGCCTGACCCTGACCTGGCCTGGCAGTGCACTGGGGAAAGGCTACTGCCGCTGTTCTTCCAGGTGCTGCGCTTTCTGGGCAGCCCAAAATGGCTTCTCAGAAGTGCACATGCGTCAAAACTCCATTTGATGCATGCACACTTCTATTTTTCAGTGTGCAAGCGTCAAATGGAGTTTTGTCACATGCACACTTCTGAGAAGACATTTTGGGCTGCCCAGAAGAAACATCCAGAGGGCGGCCAGAGAGGCAACCGAACTGGTCGCCAAGGGATTTACTACCCTCCCCCGCCGATCCCCTCCGGATGGCTGCTACCGATTCGGGTGAACCGGTCCGAACCGCGAGCTGCCCATCACTGGATAGAGCCTATATCGTATGGTTTTGGGAAAACTTCATTGAATCTCATGCAAATTATAGAGACCCTATTAGAGTTTCAAAGTGAGTGAGATATTTAAGAAGTTGTTTTACTGTAGCTAAGTGACGATTCAAACACAACTGATCTGGCCCATGACACCAAATCATCCAGCCTGTGCCCTTTCTCCAGCCACCACTCCTGCTGCCAGAATTGATTACGGATGCATTTATAGCAGCTATAAATGGTGGGGGGAATCACTAGTCTGCCCCCCTCAACTGTCTGAGGGAGCATGACCTGGCCCCCAACTTTAAAATGTTGGCAACCTCTGATCTAGACAGTGCAACATGTATTGGCTTGGTGATGGCAGCATACTAATGTGGCACAGAAGGCTGGAAAAAAGGTCCATACACTATATTGAACATTTACAAATTGGATTCCATAAACATGTTTTGTACATGCAGAATGAGACGTGAGGGAAATGCATTCTCAGATACAAGTTGCAGTCAATGATGGAGGACTAGAGCTACTATTCTTTTTATTTTTCATATCCAGACTAGCTCCTCCTCATTAACTAGTTCATGGTTGTCAGGTACACCATAAGCCTTCTCCACATTCAAGATAGTTGTCCATACTGGATTTTGCCAGTGCAGATTAGAGATGTAAAGAATATTGTAGTTGTCATCATTATTTGCCTTCAACCTGGAACTGACTTACAGAGACTCTAGTGGGACTTTGAGTGGAAGAAATAAATTTAAATAGTTGTTTTAACACTTCCAGTGAGTTTCCATGGGTGAGTGTGATTTCATGTTGGCCACCCTTGGTCTACACCAAACTAATGACAGACAGACAGACAACTGGGTGCTTGTTTTAAAAGTAATCAAAAACATCTCCAATGTTTCTAAGTGCTCCAACACTCACTGTCATTTGGGAAATGTGTTATTTCTGCTATACTGTCATTTCTATTATAGAGGCTATTTTGTGCCATTCTGCAGAATTTGCTTAATTAATCATTGAATGCTGTCAACTCAATTCAGACATATAATGACCCTTTTGAGGGTTTTCTAAGTTGAGAGTACACAGAAGTGGTTTACCATTCTCTTCTTTTGGGGAGCCCCTGGGATTCTGGAGCTTGCCAAAGGCCACATAGCCTAGCGCTTCTCCAGGGAGAAACAATGGGGAATTGAACTTCCAGCCTCTGGCTCTGCAGCTGAATGCCTAAAAACCATGGAGCTGTCCAGCCAGCATAATAGTAATTGACTTAATATGTCAGTTTTGATTATTGTGGCCCTTTCTAAGGTTTTCTATGTATGGAATACTCAGAAGAGGTCTACCATTCCCTTCTTCCAGGGGCACTCAGAGGTACACATATTCTTGTTCTTACTCTTTTCTTAGTCAGGAATGCCACAACATATTTCACCAGATGGCAGGTGAGGAGAATAACCTTGCAGTTCTTTGCCCTTGTCTCTCGAGATGAACCAAGTGAGGATCTGTGTCCCAGGTATAGTAGACTGAGAATGTAGTTTACTTTGTTTGGTTTTTTAAATAGTAATTCACAATTCCCAGACTGTGCAATAAAAGAAAGGGGATAAATTTGAGATTACAACATTCTGAATCTTTGAGAAAGTAAAACTGATAGATTCATTAGTCCCAAATAAATTTGTCACCCTGGGTTATGGCTGACCATTGTGTATGAAACTGCACAAGATGGAGCACATGCCAGATTCAACATGTCGGCTCTTGCCTGCTGACTGCCCTCCAGTAAGCTGACTAATATATACTGTTAATATCTGAAAGGCCAGTCAGGGCTAGAATTAAAAGCATTCCAGTTATCAAATCACCAAATAACTCCTCAAGGCTCTTGCATTTAGCCCAAGGTCTCAGTGAACAAAGCTTGATTAAAATTCTGCTGTTGGGCTTATGGATTCTGCATGTTTATCAGTTTTATCTCACAGAGGAGGCAGAAATACTGGTGATGATTTATGTCCCTCTCTGATGAGCAATGTACCTTTTCCTTTTAAAATAAAGAGAGCTTTAGCAAGTTTGACTCCCCACCCCCAGACCTCACACCTTGCTGGTGTTGTCTTATCTTAAACTTTGACCATTTGCTAGTGTCATGCCTGTGTTAATGCTGCATTATTATTGTGTTTATGGTCTATGTACTTATGTGGCTATGACCATTGCTATAATGATAGGGATATGTGCACATACCAATGGCACAGTATGGATGTCAACAGAACTAAGGAAGTGAATTTATAATCTTCCTTCTTTTCTCACTGCCTCTCTTCCAGAACACACACACACACACACACACACACACACACACACACACACACACACACACACACACACACACACACACACACACACACACACACACTTTTATGCATATTGTTGTTGTGTACCATTAAGTCATTCATGATTTATGGTGACTCTACTAGGTTCTTTTTAGGTAGTGAGATATTTAAGGCATGATTTATGATTTCTGCCCACCCCAGTGAGTTTTGCTAGATAAGCAGTTGCATGTGAAGGTTACTTCTTATCTTCTTCTTCTGCCATATCCAAATCTGAATATTGGCAATTACCATGGCGATCACCCATGAAGATTGTCCTGAGAATACAATGCAGTGGCCGTTCATCTGCCTTCCACATCACACCATGACCCCTGTGCCACTGATCCAGTTCCATGAGTCACTTTCTGGTCCTGAGCCCTTTTGGCAAACAAAGTCCTCCTTGGCACCAAGCCAGAATTGATGAAGCTGCTGCCCTCCATCAAGATGGATTCAAGTGTGATTTAATCCATTTTGGGATACTCGCCCTACCCTGTGGACCTTGGCACCCAAGGCCATTAGTCCTCAGGGTTGTCAGGTTAGTTAACAGTCACCTGATATTCAGTGTTGAGTCTCTGGCAGTATGGTCTACTCTATTACCATTGCAGGATAACCATAATACAAATTTATAAAATGAGTTCTCAAACTAAATTAGACATGGATTTTAGTAGTGTGAATGTTGCAAGGATGTGGTGGAAATGGTAAGAAATCAGTTGTTGTGATCTGAAGAGTTGTGTGGCATAAACAAGATAGGTGGTTGGGATGCTGATGCCCTTTCCTCCCAGAAGAGAATACTTTTAAGAATAGCTTCTTTGGAATTGCAAAAAGAAATATATACAAAAGTGGTCTAAGCTATTAGTGAATCTGTGGAAAGTCACTCTTGTTGGTTATGAATATGGGATCCTTTCGGGATGGGAGGATGAATTTTCATGTTTGGTGGCAAACAAACTTTTCCAACCACATAGCTATCAAACACAAAAGAGAAGACTGTGAGAACAGCCCTTTTCTCCTTGCTGTCTGATCTACTGTCTGGGTTCAGGATTTTGCTGGTTATTCCTCATTGTTTCTGTAACAATAAATTTTTGTGGGAATGGGGTACGAACCCAGTGCCCATCCCTCCACCTTTCTAGTTTGGGCTTTGGAATGGTAATGGTGGAGTTATTAGCAGCATTAGCAAAAGTTTTTATAAAAACTTAAAAAAACATTTAAAAACTTTAAAAATGGGGAGCACTATAAAGAACTGAATTGTAAACTTGTAATTTTTTTTTTGCAAAGTACAATGTTCTTCTCACAAAATTATTATTATTGTAAAACAAATGCTTCCATGAATCCTGCCCAAGAGGAAAACAAAATAAACAAAAATGAAAGAAAATTTATAGGTAATGATGCATGGATATGTTTGTGACTGAAGTAGCAATGTTGGACATCTACACAGCATCTCTGTCATGATAGCATCAGCTAAATTGTTAGCTGAGAACGGTTGTTCAAATTTCTCTGTTTAGCATATGTGTACGTGATAGAGATTAACAAACCATGAAAACTAGGCCAAGAATGACTTTTCACAGCTTAGTAATTTTCATGTTTGCAGTTATTCTTTCAACAAGATTTCATTCTACCTTGATTAAAAACAATCTATAAACCATGAATATGAGACAGATTCAATTCTTTTTTTAAAAAACCTCCAGTTTATGAATGAGGGATATTCTGTTTCTATAGCCATCATCTGATTATGGCCGAATATTGCTGTACAATATTGTGCTCACATTACCAGCAGGAAAGAGGATGCCCGAAATGTACCTAGTAATGGTCAGACTGAATGTTGACAACACCAATTTCAGCAGTCAGGATGGTCTACAGGATACCTTCTTGTGCTCACTTCCACTCACAAAGAGACACAAATAGGGGAAGATCACAGAAGGTGATGAAGAATAACAGGGGAGAAAATTCAACTTATTTGAAATGTGGTGTTGGTGGAGAACCCTACAGATGCCACAGACAGCAAGAAAAGAAGCCACAGATGTTGGTTTGCAAGAGAAAAGTTGCCAATTTCTGAATCGGGTAAACAGATTTACATTTTAAAAAACAAAACTCAAATACTTTGCCCAAATTTCCCCAAATTTGGCACAGAAAAAGAACAGCCTGTCTGCTTCATCTGTGCCATTTTTAGTGCTTATTTGAATTCCAGTTTCAAATTATATTTTTTTGTTTGGACTGCCCCCATTTTTAGATTTGCTTTATAGAATGCTGATTTGCTCTGCCAGCACAAGATCATTGCTGCTTGCAACTCTGGCAATAATCATCATCATCACAGAACTGGAAAGAGACAATGCAAAAAAAAAAAAAAAAAACAGTTGTCACAACAGCAAATGCATTAAAAGACCACTAACACTGTTTTATCATCTTATAAGCGGGGTGAGCAAAATATAGCTCTCCAGATGTTATCAGGCTGCAGTTCCTATCAGAAAGAGACAGCATAGCCAAAGCAGAGGAACAATAAGGATTGCCCAGCAACATCTGGTAGGTTGCTTTTTTGCCCAATCCAGTATTAAACCATGTAGTGATTTTGATTATGGTGTAATTATTTTTATATTCCAGGATTTTATGCCCTTCTCAAAATATGTAAAAAGAAAAAATAAAGCATACAGTCAGGGATGGGGCTGAGACAAAGTTGGATCTAGATGATTTGCAAGGACTCCTGATACCCAATTGTTAATTAATAACAGCAAAACAAATATGATTACCGCCTTTCCCACTCTTCCTCCTTTTGTAAGATAGAAACATTTCCTCCTTGCTGAACAACAGACATTTTATGGCATTGTCATCTTGGAGGTTTTATGCAAATACTCCGACTTGCACAAATTGGATAATAGGCACGACATTGTGAGAGCATTTGTATAGGTACATGAACTTTATTTTTTTTTTTTGAAGCACTGGATGGGTTCTTTGCAGCTTTTGTGACAATCTGCTAGTGCTACCATAGTTCTGTGTGGATGTGTGAGAATGAATACAATGCTTTGCTTCTTAAAGGGAAAGGGATTTATGCATAGCACCTTAAAGGTATTATGTATAAATTATCAAAATGTTGATTGGAGAAAAGAGTTGCTTCTTGTGATAGACACAGGGAACCTTGTTGGATTTGAAGATTCTTCATCCAAGTGCCTCAGCATATTGAGACAAGAATGAGGAATTCAGTGACAAGAATGAGGAATTTATTGAGGATTTCTTATGTCTCACTTAGACTTATTTTATGTCCCACTGAGAACCACTGGTGCATAGGAAGGAAAAGTGCATTCATGGAAAAAAGGTCCATACAAAGGAGGTACAGTGCTCATATCCTCTTTAGCTTAATGCTAAGGTTTAGACTGGAGTGCATCAGTGTCTCTGCGTGTCTCTCTGTGTTCTTCTGTCTGCTGCTCCATTGTACCAAGGGATTCAGTCAGATCTCTCAGCAAACAATTAATCATAGCAAATTACATATTTGAAATAACTGGCAGGGCAGATGGTAATTTTTAAATACAAAGGAAGAGACTGTAATTGCTCTCAGCATGTCAGATGCTTCTGAAGGAGGCAATCTTAGAATGAACGCAACCTGTGCCTGCTTTCAGAAGCTCCGTCTGCTGTGGGAAATCCATGTGTTTTGTTTACTGCAGGCAATCACAGGCTGTTGAGCCCTGTTGCAAGCTGCACAAGATGTCAACTTGAGGAGCAGCTTCTTTGTGGCATCATACAGTTTGTGGTCTGCTGTTCTGCCGAATGCCTTCCTGACTTTTGCCATGTAGCATATGGAGTCACTGGTGGCCAATTGAGAGTTTGCAGATTTCCACTAGAGAGTCTTCTGCTCAAAGTGATTGGGCTTCTAGAAGTCACATTTATTGTCACTCAGGGGCCATACAATAAACTCCTTGTTTTTCAGCTCCACACAAATGCCCATGTAAAAAGTAGAATTTAGACCTGTTCCAATATGGTGGCTTAGTGGTTAATATGCTGAACTTGATGACTGAAAGGTTGGCAGGTCTGCAGTTCAATACTCAAGTACTGGATGATGGACTGAGCGCCAGTCTCTGTCCCAGCTCTTGCCAACCTAGCAGTTTGAAAGCAAGAAATTGCAAGTAGATAAATAGGGACCACTTTAGTGGGAAGGTAAACAGCATTCCAAGCACTCTGGTATCTAGTCATGCCTGCTACATGTCCACACAGAGAGTGCTGGCTCTTCAGCTATAAACAGAGATGAGTACTCAATCCTAGAGTTGGATATGACTAGCTTTTGAGCACATGTGACCTTCACGTTTACTAATGTAGGGTGCTTCTTTTTTTCTTCTGATTTTCTTTCTTTGTGGAAAAAAAAACCATATTACAAGAACCAAAAACAAAGAAATACAAATTATAGAAGAGGAGATACAGAAAGATAATAAGCATAAAGTACAAGGAAAAAATATACAGTGGAACCTCATACAACAATTGCCCAATATAGCAACGAAATTGCATAACAATTAGATTTTTGGGGAAAAATGGTGTCCCACATAACAATTTTCCCTATGGAAAAAAAAATCATACAACAATTTTTCAATGGGAAAAACCACTTAGCAAAAAAAAAAAATTGTTGTACAATGTATCCCATAGAGAAAATCGCTATACGATGCATGCATCGTATAGCAATTGTTTCATACAACAACAAGCTCCATGGAATGGATTAAAATCATTGTATGAGGTACCACTTTATTGTAAACCTCAAGCAAAGAACTAACAGCTAAATAAGATGGCCTATATGAGGTTTATACTCAGATGTCGAAAGTGTAACAAAGTCTTTCATCCAACTGTGCTTCTGGGGTGGGTCACTGCAGTCCTGCTGTCTGAAGGGACATTTGGTGTGTGTGTGTGTGTGTCCCATTTCTGTTGACCAGAAGTTAATATCCAAGCCACAAACATCTTAATTAAAGCACATATAGATCTGTAAGTTTCAAGGACTACTTCAAACCAAATTAATTCAATAGTCTTTCCCCAGAAGAGAATTGCTACATTGGATCAGCATAACTGCATGTTGGAAAGACTTATGAGGGGAACTATGAGACCAGGAATTGCCTGACATACTTACATTTTTATTAAATAATTAATGGAGAGTTCAACACACTTGAAACGGAAGGGTGTAATAGTTTAAAGAAGTATGTATCATTACTAGTGATGGAATGTTTGTATTTAATGGGTTTTCATCCCCAAAATATGGCAGGAACTCTCCAGGCTAAATTACGTGAGTGAAAGCCCCGTAGGAACATTAGGTAGAATAACTCCTCTACCTGTGTGCTACTCCTCTATATGGTGGGAACCTCTGCCAGAATTCACCTTTCCATGGGGCTTCGCAGGACTCAGGTGATCTTGTGGTTCCCACAGAATAGCAGGGCAGAGGCTGAAGGAACGGCAAAGGAATCATATGCAAGTAGAGGGACTGTTCTGCATTTTGCAGCTGTGGGGGTTTCACTCCCATAATTTGACCTAGGGAGAAATCCACAAAATTATAGGGGTGGAAGTCTATTAAAATGAAAGTGGTGATTTGAACCCAAGTGTCTTTCATACAGTGTTGAATAGGTGATTTGAACCCAAGTGTCTTTCATACAGTGTTGAATAGGAACTCCAATGTTCTACCTTTTTCAGTACTTAAAGTTAAATCCCAGATGTATTGAATTGAGTGTTGAGGCGACTATATTGTCATATTTTAGAAATAATCTCTCTCTCTCTCACACACACACACACAGAGACACACACATGTGTATGCGCACATGTTTGTGTGTGCACGCGCACACACAGACACAAAAGAGAGAGAACTTAGCAGTGCTATGAAATATATTTTATTAAAGGTAGCCATTTGTTCAATTTTTCCATAAATATTTTTCCCCTTGGGAAATAATTGAACAAGGGTATGGGGATTACACTTGATACTACACTTGATCTTAGCCAAAAGGCTGAGAAGGAAATGGGGATTGGTGAAATCTTCCAGATTTTAGGTAAAACCTTTTGGGGACAAATCACAGTAGAAAAGCCTTCCCTCATCCTATAGATGTTATGCCTCTACTTGAAAGTTCCCTGTGAGTTCTCCTCTGAGCAGAGGATCTTTCTTGTCCTCTAACACATTTGATCCAGAAGAGTAGGAGGTAATCTGTCAGACATCTATCCAAAAGCCAGAAGCATCTGGTAGCCCATTCTGAGAGTTCTGGCTCCACATGGCAGTGCAGAATCAGAGCAATAAGAGGGCATGGCCACACAATACTGTACTGGAGAATGAAACAACAGCCTTGGAACCTCCCTGCATGGTGTAGAGCTTATCTGCAAATAAGGATTCTTTGCTCTGCCAGAAGGATGTCTATAGAAGTTGACCTGACAGCCTGTTGCTCAAAGTGGATGAAATTATAATCTTTTAGTTCAGAAAGGACTCAGTGGTGCTGAATCATTACTAGAAGCAATGACATTTCTAGCTGTGAACTTTGAGCATTTTCTTTTTATTTCTTCTTGCCTGAATTCCAGTCTTGTGATGCTGTTGATTGCCCAAGCCCTGTGAACTCCAGATGTTGAGCTGATAAATAGTTCACAATCCCAGCTTTCTCTCAGCAATATTTTGGTGGTCCATCCTTGGCCTGGCATAAACCTCAGCATTTTCAAACCCTTCACTTGTTCATGCCTGGCCTTTGCTATCTGTCACTCTGGAATTGCACTGCTGGAAGCTTAACTATACTGTATTCAAAGCCAGGGCAGTGGTTTCCAGATGTTTTATATTCCAACTTTCCTTAACTGCCAATTGAAATGATCAGTTGGAGTCCACAGATCTGAAGGCCAACAGGATGTGGATGGCTACTCAAGGACAATTCAGTGTCAGTTTTTTAAGAATATAGAAAGCCAAGGGGTGGTACGTAGTATAGATCTGCCCACCAGATTTGAAGGCTCCATTCTTCCAGGTTCCATTTTGGAGCCTGTGTGAAAACAGCTGCTTCCAAAATGGAGCTGAAAGTATTGAGGAATCACTGTTTTGTTTTCTGTGTTTTACTTAAGCCCCCCCTCTGGGTGAGGGTCTTGTGGGGGCTTGAGCAGTGTTGCCCATCTCTAACTAGGCAGTGTTGCCCATCTCTTGTCAGTTATGTTAGGCCAGGACTAAATCTCACCAAAGCATTCTCCTTCGGATCCCTTGGGCAAGGTGAAAGTGGAGGGCACACATCATAGTCCACCTAGCCAGTGGGTGATATGATATCCAAATGGCTAAAAAAAATCCCTGCATGCAGATGGACTTGATTTCTCAGGTCCATTTGTATGTGTGGCATGTCATTGTGGAGATGTTTACCAATGTGCAGACGCCTTGCTGAATAGTGACTCCAAGGTCATGAACTTTAGTTTTAGTTAACAACCAACCACATTTATTATTATTATTTTAATTTTCTGTTAACATTTAAAACAGCCTTATGGATGTTACTGCTGATTGTGTGACTTGCTAGCTCATTGAGTAGATGTTATGTAATGCCATTTTCATCCAGGAAACCAACTAGAGCATTGGAGGGAAATCTTTTGAAGGGGAGAAGAATGTTTGCCCTCAAGACCAGGCACACCTAGGGAGAGATTCAAAACAGCCTATAGAGAACAAACTGCTTCTCCTAGAGCAGACTTAACATTTTATAACAGCCACAAACTGCTTTTCAAAATGCATTCCTTTCCTCTTTCCACCCATCTCACTGACTACAATTATGGAAAGCCAACCTCCTCTCACCTTTATCTATCTTGGAAGAGTAGATAGGAAAATTTGGCCCATCTCTAATTTATGTGCAGTCGGATTGATTTTTCTCTTTGATGATGTCAATGCAAAAAAGCTTGCCTGTGCTAGCTCCAATAAAAGAGTGTTTCTGCATTTAAAGAGCACTAGGCTCAATTTCAATTGCAAAATGTTGCATGTGTCCTCTCTGTTTTAGGTTAGGATTATTAGATAGGCATGATTTATGGATGTGCCAGATAGACTCTTCTCCATTGGCACTAGAGAACAGTTCTTCATCCATATAAACATTACATATTCATTCCTATTGGATATCAGTAATGAACAGACATTATATATTGGTATTCTACACAGGTGATTTTACAATATACCTGGTAGGTTGTTATAGATCGAATACAAACTCCTGCTTTCTCACAGACAAAAGAACGGCACAAATCTTTGATCTTTGCCTGACATGTTATGGCTGTAATGGTATGCTCAAAAATCATATGTATGCCAAAAGAACAAGCTTTTTTAGTGTTGGGGTGGGGAAAACATCAAAGAACAGATTACAGTTTGGGGAAAGCATGCCTAGAAAAAAAATAAGAGTCAGGGGAAAAAATAGCTGCTCCAGGCTGCAGAGGAAAGTGGAAACATTATTATAACATCTCAGAAATCTGACTTTTCATTAAAATCATCCACAGAAAGTCAATTCTGCCATAATCCCACCGTCTGCCTCTGGACTAGTTTTGACAAGATCCATAATAATCCTAGCATACTGTGTAATATAATTTCCCCCCTTAAGCTTGGATGCAAACAACAGCTTATCCTTTTCTTTGCAAGACACGGTCCATTTGAACGCAATGCAACCAGAATGTCTATAATATGATTTGGTATATTTTCCATTAGCTTTCCTGGGAGCTCATCTTGTTGTGTAACCATCATTTCTAATCTTTCATAGGGCAGTTTAAAAATCATCTTAGAATGTTGTTTTTCTTCTTGCATGTCCAGTTTATGAGCCAACAAATAATAGTTGGCAAAGCTGCCCCTAAGCTCTAACAGGATGGTTCAAAATGAGTCTCTCATGTTTTGTATTTTTGAAAACTCCTGCCTTTATTTTTAAGCAAGTAGTTTGGCTGCTTGACTGAGGGCCAAGTGTTACCTTGCTGAGGGTCAAGCTTTTGGTTGGCATTTCCTGTCATTTTCCACCCTTTTCTTTCATGTCCTGATCAAACCATGGACTGTCAAATGAAGCCACCTTCTTTTCTATGTGGTTGCCCAAACCTTAGTCCTCATCAGTAATCAGCAGTGAATGAGCAGGATTCTGTATCTCTCCACATTTACACCATGTGTTGTTGTTCACCAGCAGTTCCCATGTGAGCATGGTGGTCTTGCATTTAGGGACTTTGACCCTCAGCCCATTCAGGGTCCTCCAAGTGATCTAGGGGAAGTTGAGTTCCTCAGTTATATTCTCCTTTAAAGTTGTTCTTTGTCCAGTGAGCTCCTTCCTCCATCTTCTAGTTTGCTTTTGCTCTTGTGTGCTCTCAAGAATGTTTACTCTTGCCATAAAGCTCTTCCTGGTGGACTTGTAGTTCATATCCATTCAGAGGGTGTCGAGCAGCATACTCTGCTGCCGAGATGCTCAAGGCCAAAGCTGATGTGCACCATGTGGATAGCTGAGTTCTCCATTTATAGTTTGTGCATTTCCTGATGTTGCTGTTCCCTGTACTAATTTTGGCTTTGGTATTCAGGCAGTGCTGCTTAAAAGAGAGAGTTTGATCAAGCATCACACCATGGTATTTTGGTGCTGAACAATGCTGTAATCGGTTCCCTTGCCATGTAACATCCAACTCAAACCATCCTAACCTGCTGTTTGTTGTCACTGTACTGTTCGGACTGCTTATGTGAGTCCAGCCAGGTTGTAGTTTAAAATACTATGTTACACATCCTTCTTTATTCTGTGTGGTGTGTAAAAGTAATTGCCCTTCTGTGGATCCACCCATCAGAGTGGTTGATGTGTTCTTAGGATGCTTGTTCATTGCTATGAAAATGTATGTTACATTTGTTTCAAGAAGCCAAAGCCACAGAGATATTTTTAGCAGGCAGTTTATTTGATTTCTCTTTCAAAAACCAACCAAATAATGCAGCCAGAACCAGTGGCTTAGGGCGGGTTTCAGCCACCCAGGGCACAGGTCAAACTTGCCCCCCCCAACCTAGGCTCCCCCCCCCCCCAATCTAGGCACTCAAATCAAGACAAAAATCCTACCTCGGTGAGGACAAGGGGGCACTTTTTCCTCCACCGCCGCCTTTGTCCTCCTCTTCTTCAGGCTTCCTCTTCCTCATGGCCAGCTCGTGGCACTGGGTAGTGCTGCGCAGGGCCTGTGGCCACTCTTGGTCCTGGGCTGAGACCCAGAGGCTGAGGTGGCATGTCGCAAGACCAGCAAAGAGCCCACCACTGGCAGTTCATCCACCTTCAGCAGCAATGGTGCCCAGGAGGGCGGGAAGCGAGGCCAGTAGTTGTTGTGGCCCAGCACTCACAGCCGGAGCAGCACCGGGCAGGCCCTGCGGGGAGTGTCCTCGGCCTGGCTGATGCTTCTTCAGCTGAGGGTGCTGGGCAGCAATGAGCACCGGCCTCACTTCCTGCCCTCCTGGGCACCGTCACCGGGATCAGAGGTTGAGCAGCTGTGTGCCTAGGACACTGATGATGGACTCTTTGCTGGGCTTGTGCTGCCTTCTCCTCTGGGTCTTGACTCAGGACTAAGGGTAGGCCCGGGCCCTGCGGAACACCGCCCAGCACCACGAGCTGGCCATGAGGAAGAGGAAGCCTGAAGGAGGACGAAGGTGGTGGAGGAGGGAAAAGTGTCCCCCGGTCCCCACCATGCCATTGGGTCTGCGCAAGGGGGGGCAGGGCACCGGTGGTGGCAGAGGGTCCCGGCTCCCATCCCCATGGCAGACTCCCTGCCCCAGCTGCCAGGAAGTCTGGGGTGGTGGCATCCCATTTCCTATGAAATGTTGCCACCCCCCACAAAGTGCCACCCAGGACAGGCTGCTCCCTAGCCCCCCCCCCCCCCCCCACTATGCCAGAGGCCAGAACCAGCCTTTTCAATAGGCAAAGTGAGGTGATGGCTTAAGGCATCAGATGCTACAAGATGGCAGCGAGGTGTTACAGAAGAAAATGGTATAAAATATGACATACTCTGTTCATAAAATACCCTTCTTTCTCCAGGTGTAGTGGAAGATAGTCTCCTATTATCAATGTTGAATACAGATTTATTTGCTAATCCACACCAGCTTTTGCTCATGGAATGGGAGGGCAACTAATAGTGAAACTAATAGTGAAGACTGTTCCACCAACCTCTTATCTATTGGGCACCCTTTGTATTATGGTTATTGTTCACTAGCACTACAGTTCACTCTCTCGGTTTTGCCACCTCTTGAATGCTTGAAATCTCTACTTATATCTTTTACCCAAATGGACACTCATGGGTGACAATTTTGATATTTTGATACATCTGTCTGTGGGTAATGCTACAACACTTAAAAGAGTTTGGTAGAATGTGAATGTGAGTTTGGTATAATGTAGAGGATAGATGTGCCTGGCGTGCGACTGTCCATAGGGTCGTAAATGGTCGGACTTGACTATGCGACTGAAGAACAAGATTGTTGGGAAATATTTCCAAGTGGAAGATTTTGAGAGCACACCAACTATGGAGGATCAAATCTGCATGGAAACATTATTTAATATTCAGGATCTATCTCTTTTGAAGAGAGGCTTACTGATCAGCCCCATCTCCTTTTCTTTGAGATGTACTTTTTTGGGAGATGATGGCAAAGCCCAAGTGTTTGCATTTGAGTGTACCTTTCTCCTGCCTGTTTGATTTCTTTGTTTGTATGGTGGCTTTAAACAGATTTCCTTTGCATTGTTCAGAAAAGACTTTCTTTATCCAACTTGAGTTTTGAAGGTTTGAAGGTTACTATGACTTAAAAATTAAGGATGTGTGTGCCCGAGTGTGTGTGGGGAGAATTTCAGGTATACTGCTTCTGAGCAAGGAAGTTTTATTTAACAATCCTGGAGGACAGTTTGCAGTATCCATTCATGCTTTATGTGAAGTACAGGAAAACACATTATTTTCCCTTTCAGAACGAACCTCCATATTCAGGAAAATTACATACTGCAAGCTTTTGTTAAAATCTATGGTTTCATGTTGTAAGCAAGAGAAATGATGTGTTTGAAGTTCTATGCCTCTGTGTGTTTACATTTATGCTCCCTTTGCTTTATCTCCTAGTTTATAGTGGTCTGCTTTTTGGGGGGGGGGGGGTAAGAAAGCAAGAAGATTATTGTCCCCAGTATTAAATAAGGAAAAATAGGCAGAATGTAATCACTAGACATCAATCAAGCACATCTTCAATCAGTGTTAAAATGCTAATTGTGTCACTATTAATCACCTAATACTGTCCCTTTCTCCCATCAATTTCTATTGATATTCTAATGCTTTCCTGATCAAGTACTCCCACATTAAGTAGGAATATATAACATAAAATATCAAGATCATGTGTTCTGTTCCTTCTGCCTCCCCACCCTAGTGATGTTGGTGTGAAGCATAATCTAATTAAACTGTGATGTTGAAAAGAAAAAAATATTTCATTCTCTAACTACTAGAATAACAAAAATCATCACCAATTTTTAAACTGGAAGGGGAAACCCCCTGAGTATTAAAATTCATTTCTTTGTGCTCAGTAGGTGAAAGATGATTAAGATGTGTAATATAATCAGGCTGATTTGGTGACAATCAATGTAAGGGCCATATTCATTTTATAATTCAGTGGACTGACATAAATGAACAACTTGCCTGACATTTTAATGTACCCTTGTGAAAGAAAGGAAAAACTACCTATGTACTTAAATAATAGGATTTTCTCCATCTTTGAGGAAGTGGGGATGAGACTTTGATCAAACATTGTGATTTTTTCTCCACTATCAGCCATATTGGGAAATATTCTGGGGATTTTGTTCACTCTATAGTTATTTTTCAAAGCTCCGGCTACAAGGCTGTCTCTGGCAATATTCTTGCTATATATACGTAAGGCGGAAAATTGTAAATCTATGTTTGCATTTCTTATTGCATTTCTGCAATAAAATTATTTTAGTGTTCAGTGGGAAAAAATGCAAGTAAGGCTAGGGCTACCATAATTCTCTCACGACAGACTGGGACAGCCAAGTGAGATCATGGCATTCTTCAAATTCTAAGACCCTGCGGAATCCCCATCCAGGGCAGGCTGACTTTGTCAGTTTAAAATAAACTGTAGTCAAGAGGTTGTTCCTTCATTTTTGAATAAAAATTTTTGGGGCCACTCTTGAAATTGCCCTTCCTCTCCCTGAGGTAACCTCACCCTCCCCTTCAACCCCCATTGAGCTGAACTCATCCTTAAAAAACCCCATGAGGATCTCTTGGAAGAAAGCTCTAAAAAGAGGTCCGGAACGGAAATACAACCCTTGGAGTCCCCGTTTCCCTCCAGAAGGAAAAAAGCAGGAGACAGGAAGGGACTTATTTTGGAAGAGGTCCTTTGTGAGAGATGACACTTCACTTCCTACCCACAGTGTTCCCTTCCTCTCTAGAAATGCTTACTCTATGCATTTAAACCTTTGCGGTCATATGAAGAAGCCCCTCCCAGGACTTTTACATGTTTTTCCTTGAACCGGGCAGGACAGCTTGAACCTGGGACAATCCTGGAAAAACGGGACTTATGGCAACCCTAAGTAAGGCCAAAGTTCACTTCTTTCATGTACCTGATTCACAACTTTTTGAGGTCTGTGTATGTATCATAGGCTTGATGGTGGCAGCAGGTACTGTTTTTCTGGTGGCCAAAAACTGATGGTTGCTATCCCTTCATGTCCTTTGAATGTTACTTCCTGATGCCGTCATATTTCTGGGAACGTTAGTCAAGAGAAGTAGCAACCAGGAGAATTACATTGGTTGCAAAAGTAGGGAGAGAAGTAGTGTGAGATCAAAATAACCTTTTTTTGCCCCAATCAGACCTTGGAAAGGTTACTGGGACAACATCTCCCAAAATATTTCTGTCATTACAGCCACCACAAGTTGGTGTCATCATCATGATCAATGTCATTGTCTTATTACCCCCCTTTTTTTCTTTTTTGGATGTCATTGGAGATACAAGGTTCTTGTTCCGGCAGGTCTAATGGCCTCAACCATTGCTATTTGGTATTGTTGTAATATCTTTTTGATGTTGTATCTCCATCTTCCTCTGGGTCTGCCTCATGGTCTTTGTCCTTCTCTTTTCACATATGCCTTCTGTAATATGGAATTCCAAGACATTCTCTCCAAATGGGCAAACCACTTTATTTGTAGTCTCTATATATACTTTAAAATTAGTTCTGTTCCATTTGTTTCCCTTATAAACTCATTCCTGATTTTATCCCTTCTATTCACTTCAGCAGCCTTTCTCAGACATTTCATTTCTATGGTAACCAACTTTCAGTTATGTTTTGTTGTAGTGTCTATGTCTGGCCCTGGTAACGTAAGGTGGGAATGATATATAGTTTGTATGAGGTGTGTCTTTGTGCTGGTCAGTATTGCCTTGTGTTGTAAGAACGGAGCTAACTGTCCCAATATTTGGTTTACTCCACTACACTGTAAATTAACCTCTTCATTCATTTCGAAATCTTCAGTAAATATTGTTTCTAGATACACTAGTACCCCGGATAACGTTATGACTTGGTTCCACAAGTCATGTTGTTATCTGGTTTTTAGCATTGTCCGGGGTATACACCGAACAATGCCAAAAAACATCGGGTGCGTTGGCGTGCGCGTGTCAAACGCGGTTTGGGGAGCATATGGAGATTATCCCAGGTATTACTGTATTTGAAATCTGCCACTTGTTTTATACTTGTTCCCACTATTTTGATATTTAAAGTATGCTGTTTCCTTCCAATTGCCATTCCCTCAGTCTTCTCTTTATTGATTCTCGTATTATTTATGTTGCACTCTTGGTTCATGGATCTAAAGTGTTGCTGTAATTACTTAGCTGTACAGTACTTGCTATCAATCCCTGAGCATCTGCAAAAAACAATTCATTGATATTGTTTCCATTGCTGGTCTTAGCTTTTTTGCTTATGCATTTGTGGCATTATGCATACTGTATGTGACATTTTCACAATCTCTCTTTCGCCTTTCTCCCCAATATTTCACGAGAACTATGACTTGGTTCTATGAAAATCCAAGTGCAAGACATGAGATTTACAGTACTTTTATTCTCATTTGGATCTTTTTAACATTTTGGAGGTTAATCAGCTTCAAAACCAAAGGCCATAAGCTTAGTACTGTACGATAGAAAAAATAAGTGGCCCAAACAAAAATGAAATTCAAAGTAACCTATATTCATGACTGACTGGTGGCACACTTCATGCTATGCACATGCTTGCAGTGTTATATACATATAATTTCAGTATGCAACAGTTATACAGTAATGGGGGGATACAATCTGTGGTTGCAGATTGCATTAGACCAAATGCCAGAGATTTCACTGATAGGAAAAGTAAAGTGTACTATGATTGCCTTTTGGTTACCTCGTGCATGCATATGTTAATCCAGTTTAAGCCAGTCAAAAGAATGTTTGTTGTTGTTCAGTCGCACAGTCAATTCCGACCCTTTGCGACCCTGTGGACCATTGTCCTCCAGGCACCTCTGTCCCCCACCATCCTCATCAGCCCACCCAGCTCTGTGCCCATTGCATCCAAAATACCATCTAGCCATCTCATTTTTGGTCGCCCCCTTCTTCTTTTGCCTTTCCCAGCATCAAGGCCTTCTCAAGTGTATCTTCTCTTCTCATTTGATGTCCAAAGTACTTCATCTTCATCTTTACTATTTGACCTTCTAGGGAGCAGCTCAGATCCAGGAAGAGCTTAATGGCAAGAACAAACATTCTTTAGAGCACAGAGGAGCAAAACCAAATGAGAAGATGGAGGAAGGAGCTTACTGGACAAGGAACAACATTAAAGGAGGATATAGCTGAGGAAATCAACCTCCCCTAGGTCACTTGGAGGACCATGAATAGACGGAGAGATGAAGTCCCTAAATGCAAGACCAACATGTTAAAATGGGCGCTGCTGGTGGACAACAACATGCTGTATGAATGTGGAGAGATCCAGAACCCAGCTAATATACTGGTCTACCAATTACTGCCAGAAATGTGCACCGATGAGGACTTAAGCTTGGCCAATGACAAAATGAAGAAAGTGGCTTCATTTTGGCAGTTCAGGGTTTGATCAGGACACAAGAGAAAAAAGCTATTCAAAGCAGCAGGCTTGAGCATTTGTATTCTATGTTTCAATACTTCTGTATGCAACCATGGTAGCTACTCAGTGTGATTACTACATAGAGAGATGGATTAGGAGTCAGGAGACCTGGGTTCAAATCCCTGCTCAGCCTCTGAAACTCATGGAGGGGATGGAACTGACAAAACTGCTCCTCAAATATCTCACCTTGAAAGCTGTATGAGGATTGCTATAAACTGGTTTCAGTTTGACAGCCAATAACACACATACTGTTAAATTAGGATAACCATCTCTTTTCTTCTGAGGCACTCCACATATTTAACACATATATGGCAGGCAAGTACAATATGATCTTCATTGTGGAGGGAACAACTGCAGCCTATGAGATTTTTGGATGCAACAGGGGATGGAATTTTGAAGTTGTTGTTCACTTGCACAGTCGAGTCCGATCCTTTCTGATCTCATGGACAATCCATGTGTCAGGCTCCTCTGTCATTTGCTTTCCACCGCAGCCTGCCCAGATCTACACTCATTACACTAACAATTCCATCCATCCACCTCATCCTTTGTCTCCCCCATCTCCTTTTGCCTTCGATCTTTCCTAGCATCAAGGCCTTCTCAAGTGAGTCTTCTCATTTTGGTGGCCAAAGTACTTGAGCTTCAGCTTCAGTATTTGTTCTTCCAATGAGCAGTCAGGGTTGATTTCCTTTTGCCAATATTTGCAAATTTCTTCATATTTTGGAAAGAAAAGAATTTGAGATTTAAGAAAGCAGGGTGTGGGAGCAAATGGCTGTAATCCTTTCAATGTCAGTGTAATGTTTGTAAACCTGCTGCAGCTAATTGCAGCTAATTGACCAGATAGTGATGCACACATTTGTCATACAATTGCTGAGATGTATCCCAGCTTCACAATAGCTAACCACACCAAATTAGCTATTTGCAAACACCAATAGGATTCTGGACAATGAAACTAAAATTTTCCATCCCCATTTTCACATGTTACTTTTAAAAAGTGATGGCTTTCTTTTTTATTTTTCTTCTGCTCAACCACTGAGATATCTTTCAAGCACTTTCTAGTATTTTCGGAAACAGAATGAAAAACCTCTGTCAAATGTGAGCAATGTCAGGTGGATCAGAATGGGGGGATTTTTTTTAATTTATCCTCTGGCAGTTAAAGAATGGAAGACCTGTTTCCTTTTTAAATAATGTGTTTGAATAGGGGTGAAATTACGCAAAAATCCATACATATGAAAGCAAATGAAAAGGCAGCCTTAGGCAAAATAATGTTTGAACAGTACTTTTTTCTGGGCTTTGTTGAAGCATTTGTCTGGTGATTTTTGTACCAGCAGGTCTACTGAAATAGGATGTTGCTTGGTCCCCATGTGGTTTCTTCCTTAATGTTTTGTACTAAAACTTCAAATGTAAAAATGTTCCAAGAGTGAATCTATATGTTTAGTTTGGAAAATATCTCTTTTGTTGGGACTGTAACTCCCAGAAGCTCTCATTCACCTGCCAAATTGTAGGCTAAAAAGTATCCTTCTGCTATATAGTACAATCAGAAATATGATTCTACTGTCTCATATGAAGGGTGATGTTGTTGAAATGCATATGTAGAACTCTAAAATAAAATCTGTAAAAATAAAATCCAGCTAGAGCTCAAATTTACGTATTATCTAGATAAATGTGGAACATTCTTCACAGATGGAAACAGTTTGTTATCCTGATAGTCTGCCTAGGTGCTGGGATCATTATTATACCTATTCAAATGTTTAAGTAAAAGAGTGATTCCTGCCCTGAACAGCTGATCACTGCAATTTCTTATTTTGAAAGAGTGAGGTAAATGGATATAACTCCTACAAATATGTGTTGAGCTATATAATGGAAGCTCTAAGGGATGCAGTGGATTAGTAGTTTAGAAGCCAACCTAGCAGCTTGAAAGCAAGAAATTATAAGTAAATAAATAGGTCCTGCTTTGGTGGGAAAGGTAACCATTATGTGTGCTCCAGAGTCTAGCCATGTCTGCTAGATGACCGTTGAAACGTCTATAGATGCAGACACAGACAGCAAGGGTTCTTTGGCTATAAACAGAGATGAGCACTGCCCCTAGAGCTGGATATGAGCTAGGGACCAACTGATGACCAATAAATGGGCACTTGTGTAAATTTTGATACAATGGAACCTTGTTTAACAAATAGTTTGGTTAACTCATAAATTGCATAACAAAAGGAAATCCATAGAAAATAGTGGCTCAGTTAACAATTTTTTTTTTGGAATGGATTACTGTATTTACTCGACTATAAGTCATCCTGAATATAAGTCGAGGTACCTAATTTGGACCTCTAAAACTAGGAAAATAGATTGACCCAAGTATAAGTCAGGGGTGGAAAATGCAGCAGCTGCTAGTGAGTTTCAATAATTAAAATACATGAAAATATGATAAAATTAATTAATTTAGACATTTTTGTGGGTATGTTTTTGAGTGTTTACACTGACCCGAGTGTAATTCAAGTCCCATTTTTGGACCACATTTTATGAGCTAAAAAACCCAACTTATACTCAAGCATATACTGTAATTGGTTTTCAATGCAGTCCTATGGGAAACCGCGTTTCTCTTAACAATTTTTGGGTTTTAGTGCATTCCTATGGGAAATTACATTCAATGCATTCCTATGGGAAATTCACTTTATTTATTTTTCGTAGTACAAAAGGTCCAAGGGAATGCATTAAATTTGTTAAGTGAGGTTCCACTGAATTGTGTTTCTATTCTTGTTGTCTTCTTAAATACAAGAAGCATTCAGGCCATTCAAAATAGAAGCAATGTAAAATTTTCTGAATGAAAGTAACCCCAAGTGTGTAGTTTTACCTGGTGAAGAAATGCTCTTTTTTAATTGGACCTTATGCAAATTATTTGGGGTGGAAGTCCATAGCTATGAGAAGAGAGGATCCTAGAACTAAAGGATCTGCCTTTTTATAACCATAGCTGAGTTTATAAGAGGAAGGCCTTCACAGCTGAAAACAGTGATTTATCCTTGGACATGCCATTGTTTGGGTTAGAACTCCCAGCATTGCTTAAACAGAATGACCAATGAGGGACTTATGGAAAGTGTAGTTCAAAGATCATGCCTGAGTGGAGGTCTTATTGCTTTGCAGGTGTTCCTGATCTTTGACTTCTGTTGAACTCAGTCAGTTTTGCCAATGGTGCAGGTCATGAGAGTTGCACTCCAACAACATCTTAGGTCTCATTTCAGTTGTGGTCTGCACATCATTCAGAATTGTACCAGAGCAAATAAGCTAATAGTTATGGGAAATGTTTTCTAATTTGTGGGTGCAATTTTTAGATTTTCATTTTAAAAAATCAGTCAGAACAGATTTCTTGATAAAAATGGACATGCTGAGTATATGCAGTACCAATTTTTGCTTCTGAGATCACAGGACGGTTTGATAGGAAGGCCTCAAGAAAGGTTTTCCATGAACCATTTGCTTTATCTACAGCTGGGGTTCTCAACCTTTTAAAGCCATGGGCTGAGTCATGCTCCCTCAGGCAGTTGAACGAGCTGGACTGGTGGTTCCCCTGGCCATAAACTCTGCTGTAAAATGTATCTATGGCTGTCGTAAATGTGTTTATGACAGGCATGGATGTGTTTATGGCTGTTTCTATCACTTGTGGAGGTGATGGTGGTAGGTGTGAGGGCAGTGGGCCACATGAAATGGCAGCACAGGCCAGATCTGGCCCATAGGCAAGGTGTGTGAAATTGATTATTTGTCTAAAGGCTGGGATCTTGTCATAGACCTTTCTTGTGGTAGTGGGGAAAGAACCATAGTGCTCACATAACCAGGGCCCTTTGGAAGACATAGCAGAGTAAGTTTCCCTACAGCCTTTGCATGCCAAGATTCAGATGACAAAAAGACAACTATTTTGCATTCAGAGGAAGTAGAAGCTACCAGCCAAACTGCAAATGCCATTTGATTTGAAGCAAAAGGCAAGGGGGACAAATCCTCCAAGCAATTGTAAAAATACATTCAGTAGGGAAAAAAAATCACATTTTTCAGAAAGGTATCTCAGATATATCATCAGTGATCAAGAGCAGGATGTGTGCTGTAGTTATTTAACATTTTAATTATATTATCTTCTTAAAGAATTGACATGAGCAGAACTTGTTCAGCCTCTGTTTTATTTTTCCAATAACCTATCCAATTTAACACGGAAATATTAGATAATTATTGATTTTAGATTCATATAGCTGAATACATTGCATTGGCCAAATTAACTGATGCCTTATCAGTTCTAGGGCAGTATGAGCCAACCTATGTGTTGAAACAATGTCATAAGGTGAATCTTTGGTCTTATTCCAAACCCACCACAAACATCTATCTTACAACACTTGCCCACTTGGAAATAGGCCACTTTCTGAATGTCCTGAGGAGGTAACAAGCTAACTGACAGGTCATTTTCTATGTTCTCTATTGTAGCACATGAAGGTAACAGGGAAAGAGGAAGACCCAGTAATGAGGAGTAGTGACTTTATAAAGGAAGCAACAGGCTTCAGCTTCCAAAAATTGGTAAGCTGGGTTCTTAATTATAGGATATTTGAAGGTCACTCATTTGTAGGGTTTCTGTAAGTTTTAGGTATTTTGATGTCAGAGAACAGCAACTGCCATAAGTGCAGCTTACTGAGGATTGGCCTGATATGTGTAGCAGATAGGATCCTTCCCTTAGTCAACTGGGAGGTCACAAAGGTCACAAATGGCAGCTCCCTTTGTAATGAATCACATACCATCAAGTCAAGTCAGACTTAAAGCAAACTTTTCTGGGGTTTTCTAGTATAGGAGACTCAGAAAAGGTTTACCATTACTTTTTCTGAGGCTGCCCTGGGGCTGTGAAGCTTGACCACAACTACACAAAATCAGTTTTCTTCTGGGAGGCATATTGAAGAATCAATGAAGAATCTGCAGCCAGATCTAGTCAGCCACCTGCTGTCTTCCTACATATGCTGCAGGTCAGACCCTAGGAGAGAAATAGACAAAGAAGCCTAATGCAGCCAGTTTATATGTGTATGTGTGTTTGTGTAACCCAGTGACGCAGACACACAGTTTTTCTCTCTCTATGGAATGCTGTGCAGCCATTCAGCAAAATGTGAGACTTGTGGAAGGAGGGGGTTGCGTGCTTTCCCTGGAACCTTTAATAGTTTATTTCTGCTTTGAAATGCTTGCTGTTCTTTTGATGGACTGTATCCTGTATTTTAAAATGCTTTCAATATATTTCTTGAAGAAACTTGGAGTGCTTATTTGGCCTAATGCTACCTTTTCTACACAAATCCATCCTTGGGTTGTCCAGCCAAGAAGTGCAATCCAGAAGAACATTGGGGCTTACCCGAGAGGCAGATCCCTTCTGTGTGTGTGTTTTTGTGTGTGTCCATACTGACGTTAAAGGAAAGTGGTTTATCTGAGAAGGATGCCTCACAATGCCATCAGGCAGTTTGAAGATATACCTCTTGTTTCTTCTGATGGAGAACTCAAGAAATGCAAACTTTTCCAGATGCCTGCTGAATAGATTCGTGATTATAGTGTTCGTTTCAGACCCTGGCAGTGCACTTTCCTCCGTCATTTCAGCAGTTGAGGGACTTCTGAAAGAGCTGATCATTAAGACCCAGATTTTGCTGCTGTTTTCACACCAATTTAGACTTGCCTTAACACCTTCAGTTTGGTTGGCACATCATAGACTATCTCCTATATTTACTATAATTCCAAAAAGATGTCATCCATCCTGTGAAAGTAGCTATTTCACATGAACTGAAGATTAAAAGCTTTTGCTACAGTGAATGACTCCCTTATAGCCCTTCACTCATATTGATGTTCTGGAACACAAGTCCCAGCAATCACAGCCTGCATGTTATATTGATATGGATATTGCTTGTCATTGCTACAGAAGTGCCAGTAAAAAGAGGATCCACAGGAAATAGGTAACATGATCAAATCTTGCTAATACAGCATTGCAAAAACTGTCATGAAGGTTTGCAAGTCTAGGCTGAAAAATGTTCTTGCTTGATTTTACATTAAGAGGGTTGATAATCCACAGGCTAAAACAATTTTTTTGTTGTTCAGTCGCACAGTCGATTCCGACCCTCTGCGACCCCATGGACCATTGTCCTCCAGGCACTACTGTCCTCCACCATCCTCCTCAACTCGCTCAGTTCTGTGCCCATTGTCTCTACAATACCATCTAACCATCTCATTTTTGTGTTGATTTGTTTGTGTTCCCCAGAGTGGTTTCTCTTTCACCAAAGGTTGCTTTCAGTGATGATTAGCACAGATGACACTGACTTTGTTTATCCCCAGCAGAGTAGAGGACTCTCATAAAGACTTGCTACTATTGATCGGTAGTGCTTGATTTTGGCACTTGTAGCATTTACAAGCTATGCCGGATCCATACAGTGTTGTACACTCTACTGTGGGCATTGGCTATTAGATTGGAAATTCAAAACCCTCAGTGGGATTTATTCTAACCCAGGGGTTTGCAAACTTGGCTCTCCAGGTGTTCTTGGACTTCGATTCTTAGAAGCCCAAGTCAGCACACCTGCTGATCTGGGCTTCTGGGAATTGATGTCCAAGAACATCTGGAGAGCCAATTTTGCAGACCCCTGGTCTAATCCATTATGGGAACTATCCATGGTTCTGATGCCTCTCCCCCCCCCCCCCAATAGGTTTAGCACTTTAACTTGCCCCAGTGATTTCTCAGACATTGAAAAGCAGCTTAGCTGGAACTGAGTTAACTTTGCAGTCCTATTGACTTAGAAAGTCAAAGGAGATGAAACACAAGTGGGTGTGTATTCCTTAACCTCAAACATGGTTTCAGAGAAGCAGGTCTGTGTAAAATCCCTCCTTCAAGAAGTCTCAATGGAACACTTGGTTTTGCAACTTGCTCTGAGAATCATGGATACCTTCCTGTGGAGAAACACACCCAAAGAAAACACATGTATAATTGGGAAGAAATGATGTTTATCACAATAAAACATGGTTTGGAGTGTTTTTCTATTTGAAAGAAAACATTGGTGCATTCCTGGGACAACCATGGTGTGCTGGGGTTAAAAATTAGCCTTTTTTATGTGTAATACACTGGAAAAATGTTCCAGAACTATTCAGCTGTGTGACCCCTTTAACTCTGCTAAGGTCAATGAGAATTCATCAGGCTGCTGAGTAAATGCCAGGCATGCAAGTTTTCGCTCCTTAGGGGCAAATGTATGAAGCAGAAATGCAGGTCTTAATGGTGGCTTTTAATGGTACTTGTCTGGGTAAATTCCCCCAGCGACCAGTGAATGAAAAATGCTCCCTTATCCTTTTCACTAAGGAGAACTTGTTCATCTGTCCTAGTTTCTGACCATCTTTTATTCTACCTTACCATTAAAGGTAGGATGTCTGTCCACTCTTACACTCCTAGGATGTGCCACTGATTTAGGAGAAGTCAGTTCGACTGTTCAGAACAAGAGTCATATCTAACCTTATTTGCTTTTTTGCTGGATGCTGAACTTTTTCAAAAGCTATTAGGAATTTGATACCTAATTATCTCTGACTAATATGTTGCAGCAATGCTAGAAAATCAATGGGATGACATTATCACTTTAATGAATCCCATGTTTTCCCTTGAAGATTTTTGGTTGCTTCTCAAGCATTACATCCCAACTTTGGATGTTAATATTGACTTACTATAACCCAGTGGTGGAAAACATATAGTCTTCTGATTGTATATGAGGTAAATGGCATATGTCCACAAACACAGATTATTATGTCTGCTTTCTATATCCATCTAGCTCTCGTACCAATTTGTATTTTATTTGTAGACCTCACAATGGCTTACATATTGGTGGATGTTTTGGGTGATTGTGGAGAAAAAGCACTCAAAATGTGTGGTTCTCAGCTCAGCTATATCTCAGAGTAGCCTAATTTTGATGCAGGGAAGTTATTTCTACAAAGTAATTAAAGCTTTATTTCAAACTTCCCAGATAATTATCAATGTCAATGCAACTTTCGAAGATGGCATTTTTATTTCACCATTTCTCAAAATGTAACTTACAAAAGCAATGGTATTTGTTAGATATTTGAAAGTCCTAGCGGCGGGAAAATCGCCGCTACCCATTGGTCAGTGGGCTGGGTCAAGCAGGGTATTTAATCCCCTGCTGACCCAGCCGTTGTTGTTGTTGTCTGTGCTAACCACAATAAACAGACGTGTTGTTGGTTCACCCTTAATGGCTTCCGTGTCCTCACTCCCGCGCCCTGATCTCCGGATCTAACACTGGCGACGAGGATGGGATTTTGAGGAACGGACCAGAACCATCACACACATCAGAGCCACCACTTCCGAAGGCACCTCGCCATGGCTACTTATGTCCCACCGACACCCTTCCAGCCGAAAGACGAACGATGGAAGAGCTATATGGACCGGTTTGAATTCTCCCTGCTAGCTGCGGAGCTGGGGGAGATCGCACCGGAGCGGAAGAAGGCGTTCTTCCTTACTCACTGCGGGGCCAAGGTCTACGAAGTGGCCCAGTCCCTGGTAGACCCCACACCAATTCTGGATGTCTCATGGGAAGCCCTACAGTTGGCCCTCAAGAACCACTACGCGCCAGAGCCCTCGAAGTTAGTGTTCCGGATTCAATTCCGGGACCGATATCAGATGCCGGGGGAACCCATCGGCGAGTACGTGGCCGCCCTGAGAGCAGCAGCCATCCCGGCCGTCTTCGGGCCATTTCTAGAGGACTCTCTGACCGAGCAGCTCATCAGAGGAGTCCGCGACAATAAGCTCCGGAAGAGACTATTGGCCCGGAGAGACCTGACCCTGGTCGGGGCCATCGAAGAGGCCAGAGCCTTCGAGCTCTCGACGTCGGCCGCAACCTCCATCAACCGGTCCCCGTCGGTGCATCGCCAAGCCTCCGCTCACCATCAGGACATCGTTCCCGACGAGGACGAAGAAGAAGAAGCAGAGGTGTGTGCGACCGACGGGGGAAACTCGGGCAGGAGCAACCAGCGTTGCGCCAGCTGTGGAGGGCCACACCAGCGGGCGCATTGCAGATTCAGGGAGGCCATCTGCCGCTACTGCGACAAGCGGGGACACATCGGGAAGGTCTGCAGGGCAAGACAAGCGGAGAACCAAGCTGACCGGCAGATTCAAAAGTTCCCGCCGGGCAAGATGGCCGCCAACCAGAGGACGAATCAAAGGCGCCAGGGGCGAAACAGCGGCAAATTCGAAGATGCCGAGACACACACGCTCACGATAAGCCACACCGCCACACAGAAGGGGGAGAAATACTACGCCACAGTCACGATCGACGGGGCTGAATGTCCAATGGAGGTCGACTCTGGGGCCGCCATTTCCATCGTCCCGTGGAGGTGGATGAAGAAGGCATTCCCGTCTCTAAAGGAATCAGATCTCCAGGCCCAGCGGATCCGGATCAAGGACTGCCAAGGCAAGTTCCTCCCCGTCGCGGGACAGAAGTGCGTCCGAGTCACGTACGGCCCGAAGGAAGAAAGCCTACCACTGACCATCGTCCACGGGGACATCCCAACGCTACTGGGCACCAACTGGTTCCCCGCCTTGGGGCTGTCCATCGCGGGCATCCACTCCACCGCGACTGACCAACCCGGGGACGCCTCACTGAGGGACGACCTGATGGCCAAATTCCAGGACGTTTTCGGGGAAGGTTTGGGCAGGTATGTGGGGTCCCCTATATCATTTGTGCTCAACCCGGGCGTTGCTCCCATCCGCCTTAAAGCCCGGAGAGTTCCACTAGCGCTCAAGCCCAGGGTCGAGAAGGAACTTGATAAACTGGTCGCCCAGGGAATCCTTGTTCCCGTCGACCACGCTAAGTGGGAGACTCCCATAGTGACCCCCATCAAACCGGACGGGTCAGTGCGCATCTGTGCAGATTACAAATGTACAATCAACAAGGCTTTAGAGCCGAGCGCGTACCCGGTCCCGGTCATAGACCACCTGCTCCATTCTCTGGGCCCTGGCAAAATCTTTGCCAAGCTCGACCTGGCCCAAGCCTACCAACAGCTTCCGGTGGATGATGCCACGGCCGAGGCCCAGACTATTGTCACGCACCGGGGGGCATTCAAGTGCACAAGGCTGCAGTTTGGGGTCAGCATAGCCCTAGGGCTATTTCAGAGCACAATGGAGAGGCTTCTCCAAGGACTCCCGGGGGTGGTGCCCTATTTCAATGATGTCCTGATAATCGCCGGGGATTCTGGCCAACTCAAAGACAGGGTCGCCGCCGTCCTGGCCAAATTCAGGGCCGCGGGGCTCAGGGTGAAGCGGGACAAGTGTCTGTTGGGGGTCCCCTCTGTGGAGTTTTTGGGGTTCCGCATCGATGCCAAGGGCATCCACCCCACGAGGGGCAAGGTGGAAGCGATCCAGAACGCCCCGGCCCCCAAGAACAAGCAGGAGCTACAGGCGTTCCTGGGGCTCCTGAACTTTTACGCAGCCTTCCTAAAAGGGAAGGCCACGGCGGCTGAGCCCCTGCACAGACTGTTAGCGGCCAAGGCAGAGTGGGTGTGGGGGCCCGAGCAAAAGTCGGCTTTCGCGGCTGTAAAAAATCTCCTCTCGCAGGACAGTTTCCTGATACAATACAACGCGACCCTGCCACTGGTCCTCACCTGCGACGCGTCTCCCTACGGCGTCGGCGCAGTCCTGGCCCACCGACTCCCCAACGGTCTCGAGGCGCCCATCGCCTACTATTCCAGGACCATGTCGTCAACGGAGCGAAACTACGGCCAGATCGACAAGGAGGCGCTGGCGGCAGTGGCAGGGGTAAGAAAATTTCATGACTACTTGTATGGCCGGGACTTCGAACTTGTGACTGATCATAAGCCCCTGTTGGGACTCTTGGCCGGCGACCGGCCCACAACCTCTGCCTTGTCCCCCCGGATGCAAAGGTGGGCCATTTTCCTCTCCGGGTATTCGTATACCTTGGTCTACCGGCCTGGAAAGCACATGGGCAACGCGGACGCGTTGAGCAGGTGCCCCCTCCCGACCCTGGACGGCGCGGAAAAGGGGGAGGCATCAGTTCTTGCCCTGGACATCCTGGACTCTGCCCCCACCACGTCGGCCGAGGTCGCCAGGGCGACGGCGAGGGACGCCGAGCTCCGAACCGTCGCCAGCTGGGTGCAACGGGGCTGGCCGGACAAGGGGGAAGGGGAGTTTAAGGTATTTTGTGATAAAAAAGACGAAATGTGCTGTGTGGGGGGTTGTTTGCTGTGGGGGGACCGGGTAGTGGTCCCCAGAAAACTCCGTCCCAAGGTCCTAGAAACTTTGCATGCCAGCCACCCGGGAATAGTAAAGATGAAGGGGCTAGCCCGAAGTTACGTATGGTGGCCGGGTATTGACAAAGACATAGAGTCGTGGGTGGCCCAATGCACGCCCTGCCAATCATCACGGCCCAATCCACCAGCAGCCCCGGTTAGAGAATGGGAACAGCCCACGGGCCCATGGCAGAGGATCCACATTGACCTCGCCGGCCCCTTCCACGGCCAAACATTCCTGATTGCAGTGGATGCATACTCGAAATGGTTGGAGATCCGACTCCTGAGTAGCACCACAGCCAGAGCAATCATCAAGGAACTCAGACAACTTTTTGCAACGCACGGCATTCCAGACACCCTAGTTTCCGATAACGGGCCCCAGTTCACAGCCACTGAGTTCGAACAGTACCTGGCATCCTTAGGTACCAGGCACGCTCTCACCTCCCCGTTCAGGGCACAAGGGAATGGGCAGGCCGAGAGGTTCGTGCGAAGCGCTAAGGAGGCCCTGGAAAGGCTGGGACCAGGGGACTGGCAGGAGCGCATAGACACGTTCCTGTTAGCCCAACACAATCTGCCCTGTGCTGCCACGGGAAGGGCCCCCGCGGAGTTGCTCATGGGCAGGAGACTCCGCTGTCAGCTGGATCGGTTACACCCCAGGTACTCCCCAGACAAGTTTAAGGGGAACCAGCCACAGGGCCGGACGCTGGCCATCGACTCACCCATCTTCGCCAGAAACTACGCGTCCGGCCCACCGTGGGAAGAGGGAACCGTCAGCGAAATGCTGGGTCCCTACACTTACAAGGTTCGCCTCGCTGATGGTCGAACATGGAAACGCCATGTCGACCAACTCAGGAGGCGAACGAGTCCCGACACGGATAGCTACCTCCCCCGGGGAGTGCAGACCGGCGTTGAGCCAGTCATGCACCCGATGGACGAACCGGTAACCGACCCGATTCGGCCAGAGGACAGCCCCGTTCGAATAGCGCCATCACCAGTCACCTTACCGTGTGGAGCAGGCTCACCCCCGGTCACCGCGGAACCTGACGCTCGTGTTCTGGAGCAGCTCCCGGCCCAGCCAGGGCAGAGCGAGAGCGACAGGTCCACTCTGCTCGATGCCCCAGCGCTGACTGAACTGCGCAGGTCCGATCGGGTAAGAACACGCCCCCGTCATCTGGAAGATTATGTATGCAAATAGGGAACTGATGCATTCTGGGGGGAAGGGGTGTTAGATATTTGAAAGTCCTAGCGGCGGGAAAATCGCCGCTACCCATTGGTCAGTGGGCTGGGTCAAGCAGGGTATTTAATCCCCTGCTGACCCAGCCGTTGTTGTTGTTGTCTGTGCTAACCACAATAAACAGACGTGTTGTTGGTTCACCCTTAATGGCTTCCGTGTCCTCACTCCCGCGCCCTGATCTCCGGATCTAACAGTATTCCCTGTGGCAATATATGGTTGTGAGAGCTGGACCATTAGGAAAGCTAAGCGCAGAAGAATAGATGCCTTTGAGATGTGGTGTTGGAGGAGAATTTTGAGAGTCCCCTGGACAGTGAGGAGAACAAATAGGTCAATCTTAGAAGAAATCATCCCTGACTGCTCCTTAGAAGGTCAAATAATAAAGATGAAGCTAAAGTACTTTGGACATCAAATGAGAAGAGAGGATTCACTTGAGAAAACCTTGATGCTTGGAAGGGTCGAGGGCAAAAGAAGAAGGGGACGGCCCAAGATGAGATGGCTAGATGGTATTGTAGAGACAGTGGGCACAGAGCTGAGCGAGTTGAGGGGGATGGTGGAGGACAGGAGTGCCTGGCGGGCAGTAGTCAATGGGGTCGCAGAGGGTCGGAATCGACTGTGCAACTGAACAACAACAAAAAAACTTACAAAAGTTACTTCTTGTTACATTTTTAGAAACATAGTGCTAAAAACACTGACCTGTGTTAAGAAATATCCTTTCTTCCTGGCACTCTCGTCATACACTGAAAACCCACAACAGAGCAGAATAAACAATACAAGTCTATAGTTGAACCTTGAAGTAATGCTTGTCCACCATTTCTTCTTCTCCTCCAAGTGCCGAATCCATTCTGAATTTTGGATATCACCATGGTGACAGTCTTCCTGTTCTTAACTCCTTGTAACAGTTCTTCTGAGGACATTCCACAACAGTCTTGCAGATTATTTAACCACAAAGTCCGTCTACATCCAGGGCCTCTTTTCCTAAGGATCTTCCCTTTCATAACAGGTTGGAGTATTCTATATTTTATGTCATTTCAAGGTATTGGAGCTGTCTTTGTTTAATGGTCTTAAACAGTTCTTGTTCTTTATCCAGCTGGTGCAACAATTGTGCATTAGTCACATGATCAACCCATGATATCCTTAGCAGCCATCTGTAGATCCACATTTCAAAAGCTTTGATTTTTTTTTCTTCAGATGCTTTAGTCAATGTCCACGCTTTGACTCTATACTGTATAGCAACATTGGGAATATGGAACATCTCACTGTTTGGATATTTATACCAAGAGCTAGATCTCTACTATGTGACAAATGTCACATTTTTATGAAGGTGGATCTTTTCTATTTGTATTTCAATCTCTACCTCGGGATCCCACTTTTCATTTAACATACTTCCCAATAGACAATTTTATCCCCTCTTGCAATGTCTTGTGTTCCTCCTATTAGTTTGCAGTGAGTTGGTGTTCGGCTTATACTAAGATATTTCATCTTTTTGGTGTTGAGATCCAAACCATATTCTATCCTTGAAGCTCTGACTTGATTCAGCATCAACTGAAGAGCTACAAGGTTTGTGGCCAGAAACACTGTGTCATCAGCATATCAAATGCTATTCAGGTATCATGCATTAATTTTAATGCCAATGTTTACATCTGATAGTGCTTCTGAAAAAAATACTCTCTGAATATATAGTAAACAGTGTCGGGGACAATACAACCTTGTTGCACACCTCTGCAAATTTGAACCTGCTCTATCAGCTGCTTTTCAACTCTGACTTGAGCTATCTGATTCCAATAATGGTTGGTGATGATTCTAATATCCTTATCATAGACACCTATTTTCTTCAGTGCTATGCTCATCTTCTCATGCTGGCATCTGTCAAAGACTTTTGCATAATCTATAAAACATGCATGCATGTCACATCTCATGTCTCTACATCTTTGTATGAGGGCCTGCATCATAAACAGTTCCTCTCTGGTGTCCATAGAATACCATTTCACTAGGTATTAGATGCTGGTATAAATAACAGTTTAAAATTTGCAGATGTCAGCCTCAAGCCTATTTGAAATGTGGGGTGTCATAGCTCTGTGGGTAAAATACGTACCCCACTTTTCAACTTCAGAATCTCCCTTTTTGCAGGTATGTAAGCTAAGGATTGTCCCATTGACTATCTGCTTAAGCAAGGGGTTCCTGAATATCCTTGGCAGAATCAATAGGGGTGAAATTACCATGTTTAATACACTGCTGAGTATACAGAAAAACAGCAGGACTTGGGGTAAGAAACTTTCACATGTACTGCAAAAGTAGTAAAGTTACCTTTTGTGAAGTTATTGTTGTAATGTACTGTATTTGCAGTACGGTACTGTATTTGTAGAACAATTAAGAAACCCACTGGACAAAAAATTAATTGGAAAAATAATTATTTCCAAGTAAAGTGTTCTTGGCATTTTTACTAGTATTTATATATATTAGTAATTGCTAATTTATTATTACTTCCCCCTAATTACCTGGTAGACATGATAATAAATGTACCTGTGCATCTAATAGGCAGAAGTTTGCACCCCTCTCTTTAAAAAGCACAAGTGCATAAGATAAAGAACAACAGAAAATCTTATCAAGACATTTGTAGAATGGGAATTTAATGATCTTCTTCCCTTTTGTAGTCATGAGAAAAACTCTGCTCTGAAATCTATATTTTCTTTGTGGGGTAAATCTACCAATGATACCCATTAGGGAAGTGTAAAAATTTAATATTAGTTTGTTTTTTATGAATTCTCCAAAATTCACAGATTCTTCACATTGAAATGGATATAACTTTTTCCCTTGCTCAAAAGCCAGGTGCGACTCTAGGGTTCAGTGCTCATCTCTGTTTCAAAGCCGAAGAGCCAGCGCTGTCTGCTTCTGCAGACGTTTCAATGGTCATGTGGCAGGCATGACTAGACACCGGAGAATAATAAAAAAAGACAGCAATTGAAATTGGCAGATCAGCACTAGCGTCCATCTGAGCACTGGGCTTTTGAGTGGTGAACATTACCTACCGGTATGTTTTTTGTACCTTTCAGTATTCAGTCCTACAGGGTTGATTCTTTCTATATTCAAACACATTAATGCTGAATTAGGATTACTCTATTTTTCCTTGAGAGGCTCCTATATGGCAGGCAGGTATAGCATGGCCACTGCAGATGGGTGAACACTTTTTTTCAGTTCATTGGTGAAAAATGTGCTCCAAGTTTGCAAATTATTTGTACAAGATGGAAAGTACTTGAGGTTTGAAATGTTTGAAAGCATGAGGATGTGTCAATGGCTGTTTCTCCATCCCTGCCACCATACCAGTTGGCACCAATGTATATCCCCCCCCCCCAGACCTTATGGCATATGCTTCCCGATATCACGTGGATGCAGGTTCAGATCAGATTTAGAGGAACATGGTAAAAAGAGTCTCTTGATGAGGGTGAAAGAGTCAAGAGTCAAGTCAAGGGCTGGGTCACGCTCCCTCAAACAGTTGGCAGTCTGGACTGGTGTTCCAGCCGCCACCACCAGAATTGGCTGCAGACTCATTTACGGCCATCGTAAACATGTTTACAACAGCCAAAATTGAGTCCATGGCTGTCGTAAATTTGTTTATGATAGCCATAAATGAGTCCACAGCTGATTCCGGCAATAGCTGGAGTGAGGGGAGGGCCAGATTATTTGGCCATAGGTTGAGAACCCCTGGTGCAAAGAATGACTTAAAGCTCAACTTTTTTAAAAACCCAGTCTGGCCCCATCACTCTCTGGCAAATAGAAGGGGAAGAAATGAAAGCAATCTTGGATTTTATGTTCTTGGGACCCAAGACCATTGCAGACATTAATTGCAGCCATGAAATAAAAAAGATGCTTACTCCTTGAGAGCAAACATAGGCAGCATAAAAAAGGTAGAGGCATCACCCTGCTGATAAAAGTCCACATAGTTAAATTGATGGTATTCTAGGTAGTAATGTATGGATGTGAAAGCTGAACCATAAGGAAGGCTGAGCACAGAAAACAGATGTGTTTGAACTGTGGTGCTGAATAATATTTTTGAGAGTACCCTGGACAGTAAGGAGATCAAACCAGTAAATCCTGAAAGGAAATCAACCCAGACTGCTCCTTGGAAGAACAGATACTGAAGCTCAAATACTTTGGCCACCAAATGAGAAGAGAGGAGTCACTGGAGAAGGCCCTGATTCTAGGAATGATTGAAGACAAAAGGAGAAGGGGACAGCAGAGGATGAGATGGTTAGACAGCATCATTGACATGGTGGGTGTGGATCTGGGCAGACTCTGGAGGATGATTGATGGCAGAGGAGCCGGGCATGCTGTGGTCTATGGGGTCGTAAAGGGTCAAATTCGACTGTGTGACCGAACAACAAGTAAAATGTTTAGTTATTCAGTGTGGTGCAGTCAAAAGAGTGATGGCTGAATTCAAATTGACAGAAAGAAAAGAGTTTTTCTCTTTTGCTTCGTCCATATTGATCAAAATGAAATGCTGGACAGCATTTCCTATGTTTTGGCAGTCATGAAGTAAAGGACTATGACTGGGAGAAGTTCTCTCTAACCATAAAGAAAACAGCATCTCTTTTTTGTTCATTTGTTTGGCTTTGTTTTACTGAATATCTCTTAAGAGCTCTGCTTGCTTGTAGGCTCCATAACAAGTTAACTCAACAGTGATGGGTTGCGGGCGTTATGCTTCTACCTCACCACTGCTTCGGAAGCTGCACTGGCTGCCAGTATGTCTCCGGGTGCAATTCAAGGTGCTGGTCATTACCTTTAAAGCCCTACATGGTAGTGGGCCAGGATACTTAAGAGACCGCGTCACCCGAGAACATCTGTCTGTCCCACCAGGGCGGATCGGAGAGGCTCTCTAATTGTTCCATCGGCTAGAGAGGTGCATCTCTCTAGCACCAGAAGGAGGGCCTTCTCTGTGTCCACCCCAGCCCTTTGGAACCTCCTGCCAACTTAATGACGCTTACAGACAGAGCTATTGCCCTATCAGAAGGGCCTAAAAACCTGGCTGGCAGGGCAGATGTGGGGCTATACTAGTAAGGGGTCCCATGTTGTGTGGTTGATTTGATTGGACAGCCACCTGTCTCTCTCTTTTAAACCTTTTAAAATTTTTAATTTTTTAAATTTTTGAGTCTTATAAATTTATAGTTTTAATTTTTTTAATCAATGTTAATCTCTGAATTTGTGCGGATATAGTTGGGTTATCTTGATTATCTTGTATTTATTATGTATGATTTTCTGATTTGTAAGCTGGTTAGAGTTGGGTTCGCCTGAGTGGGGCAGGATATAAATTTGAGGAAATAAATAAACAGTCATTCAGAATGCAGAAATGGCCTCAGGCAATTCCTGATTTCATGCGGCATTGCTAGAATCCATCCAATTCAGCAGGATCACCTCTGCATCATCTTCCCCAACCCCAGCTCTTCCCAGCTCTGCTTAGCTAACAGATAATACTGTGAGTTGAGACAGATAGTCAACCCGATAAGCCGGAACATGAACTAGCATATTCAAAGTAATTTGTAATGTGTGAACAAAGTGTATACTTAATTATAGATGCACAGTTTGCTACAGTGGGCAAGAAGGAATATTATGCACACATCTGCACATACACACTCCCCCTTTCCAGTAATGTAGTGTGTTCCCTTGTGTATTTCTTTATAAAGGCTGATGTTATAGTGATAAAAAAGGATGGTTCCCCTCCCCCTTTTGTTCTCAGTATAATCTGTTTTTGTTCCCATTTATAGAACTGCAGAAAAATAGCCTAAGGGCTATTTCTTTCTTTCTTTCTTTTGGTACATTGTAGAGGAAGAAATGGTGCAAGTTAAAAATATATACTTTTTATAACAGACTTGTTCAGGGTCTTCCAAGATATATCAGAAGAAGTCCTCCTCTACACATGAGGAGGAAGGAGGGGCCAAGTGTTCTTAAGGTAAAACCAAACAAACTGTCCCCTCCCATATTTATTCCTTCAAAATGCACGCATTAGTCTCTTTCTAGTGGAGCGGTGGGTGACCTCCAGACAGTGGTGGACAGTAACAGGTTCGCACACACCCCGGTGGGGTTGGGGTGGGAGCAAAATGTTGTGGCCTTTGGGCAGGTGGAGAGCGAAATTGGCCACACCCACCTCCCTGCCCTGACCAGACGAACACAGCTACCATTTAAAAAGATTTATTCTGTGCAAGCATATCAGAGAGTAAACAAAACAAAAAGACAAAAACGTTGTGGCACCTTAAAACTAACTGCTGTATTTAATGTGAGCTTTTGTGGATCAAGTCCACTGGCTCTTTGGGTATAAACAGAGAAGATCTCTGAACCCTAGAGTTGGTAATGACTGGCTTTTGAGCAAGGGCAACATTTACCTAATAACAGAAGATCCCTGATTGGGATTCAAATTTGATGTCACGTTTTGTCCCTGCAAGTGGTTCAAGGTCTCTCTTGCTCAAAAGCCAGTCATATCTGACTCTAGGGTGCAGTGCTCAACTCCATTTACAGCCAAAGAGCCAGTGCTGTCTGTGTTTGCAGATGTATACATGACCATATGGCAGGCATGACTAGATCACCCACGACGTAGGCTCTGCCCATGACATAGGCTCAGCCCATGATGTAGGCTCCGCCCATGGTGTGGTAGCGAATTTTTTTGTTGCCCACCACTGCCTCCAAAGGTCCAGACTTTGAAGGGTTGGAATGGGTACCTGTGACCCTATCTCCACAAATTCCCCCCTTACAAATTGGGAGGTGAGTTATTGAAGAACCACAGTAGTCCCACCATATACCCACATTCTCTCACATACATACATACATACATACATTTTCTGGAAGGCACCCCATCTTTACCAGTTCTGTGATAGGCAGTTAAACCATGATCAATTCCATGCTAGAAAAATGTGTGTCTACTGAATTTGGCTGGTGCAAATGAGGCATCAGACTTCTTTGCAATAGCAGTTAGCAATTACATTTATATACCAACCCATTGTGCTTACAACACTTAAAGCCTTCCATATCTATCATCTCCCAGCTGAAACCTGGGCTTCCAGGGTTTCCACAAAAATGTCTGCACATGTATTCTATGTGCCTACTTCCCTGACCTCATTTGCAATACCAAGTAGGAATTATACTTATATATCACCCAATAGCGCTTAGTGCACTCTCTGGGCAGTTCACAAAGTAATTAGCATTTTGCCCCCAACATGTTGGATACTCATTTTACCAGCCATAGAAGTATGGAAAGCTAAGTCAACCTTCACCCGGTCAGGATCAAACTCATAATGTCAGCAATTTGGCTGCAGTACAGGAATTTAACCATCACACCACAAGGGCTCCTCCTTCCTTGATTTTTTTGATTTTTACTCAAAACTCATACTGCCCCAGCTCTTCATTAACATGTTTGCTCCCTGCACAGTTAACATTTAGTATTTATGCATTGATTTTCCCAATACAGTGGAACCTCTGATAGCAAATGGCTCGGTTAACATAAAAATTGCATAACAAAAGGAAATCCAGAGAAAATAGTGGTTCAGTTTACGGAATTTTTTCGGAACGAATTATTTGGTTTTCAATGCATTCCTATAGGAAATTTGGTTCAAGTAATTTTTGCTGTAAGAAATGTCCCGGAGAACGCATTAATTATGTATTTTTGTAGACATATATTAAGTGCCTTCAATGTGTTTCTGTGCTTTTTATAATTTTGCTTAGTTTTTCTATCTGCAAACATTGACATAGCTTAGTGCAGGGGTGGGCAACCTACAGCCTGTTGGCCAGCCCCGGCCCACAGTGCCAATTCATCCAGCCCACTGTGATGATCCTACTGCTGCCAGAAGTGACAGGAGTGCCAAAAATGTACCAAAAATGCACAAAAAATGGTTGAAACAACACCACCCTTAATCCTGCTGCTGCCATGTGAAGCAGTGCAAGCAGCAAAACCACCCAAAGTCACATCGTAAATGCACCTGTGGCTGTCATAAACGTGTTAACGTCAGCCATGGGTGCATTTACAGCATGAGGAACCATGCCTCCAACCCACTCAGCTATGGTGGTGGTGGTGGTGGTGGTGGTGGTGGTGGTGGTGGTGGTGGTGGTGGTGGTGGTTCTCATTGTCCAGCCCATGGCTCGAAAAGTTTGGCCACCCTTGGCTTAGTGAGTTGCTACAGAACCAATGGCTAGATGAGTTTTGACTCTCTTCTGAGCCTTGTAGAACAGTGCATGTCCAAATTGCATTTGTGGCTGATGGGGCTGTGTGTCTTGCCACTTGTGCAGCTTTGGGCAGTCTGCACAATTCCAGAGACCCACCAAAAGGAGGTACTGGATCTGAGTACTTCACATGTATTAATGTGGTGTAGTGTGTAGAGTGATGAATAAGGACTCAAGAGACCTGGCTTCAAATCCCTGCTCAGTCTTAGAAGCTCATAGGTGTGTAGCAATGGTATAACCATGCACATACTTTGTAAACCTACTATGGTTCACATGCAGCAGATGGATCCAAAGTAATATAATATAACATATGTAGAAAATCCTGAGAGGATAATTATAAGTGGGATTTGTTTTGACAGCACTTAGTTATTCTTATTTTGGGGGCATTTATCAAATGTGTCCATGTGGTTGAACACATTCTTGTTCTCTTTTTGGATTGCACCACGAGCTCAGAAATGTAATTGATTAAATGGGTTAATGAATTAAAAATGAACAATGTAGACGGAGCAGATGACTCGCTCAGCTTTAAATTTTATTCTTGTCAATCAATTCATCTCTCCTGATTTAAGCAGGCGACAAGTTATGAGCCTGACAAGTTTATTATTGTTACTTACTACCTTTATTGCTTTCCACTCCAAGTCTGGTGGCTGTTTATGAGTAATGATTTGCTTAATACATTGACAAGAGGACCCAGTGGACTTACTTCTGTTTATGCGGTCAGCAACCTATCTTCTTTATTTGTTGGAAGATTCTATAGCTATAGATAAAGATATTTATGATGACACAACGATTACTTCTCAAGATGCCTTGATCGATGAACACAAAATGAGAGCATGGGATATGCTATAAAATACTGTACAAAGCATAAATCAATTATTTTAAAATATATCTACAAACCTGTGCTTTGCTACTTCTTATGTAGGCAAGAATTTCCCTCACTGTAAATAATTTTAATTGATTGTGGGGCAGGAGATCCTTGGAAGTGTGGCTGGAACAGGACATTTACAATAGCTCACAGGCACAACTTCATGTGCAATACACATCCTGTTTTAATGTGATTCCTTGTATTAGTATGCATTAAAATAAGTTGAATGGATTGAACTTCAGAAGTCCCAAGGGCAAACTCTCAACCCAATGGATGACTCCAGAGCCTTTTTGTTGTGGGTAGTTTTACAGCTTTCCATATGAGGAGACTTCTGAGGCAAGGGTCCCCAACCATCGGGCCAGGAACTGTCCTGAACCAGGCTGCAGAGGTGGGTGGCACTGGGAGTCCCAATAGCAGCTTTCTGCCCTCAACAGGCTCTGCTAGTTCTGCCCAGTAAATGGAGCAAGAGCATGGGCTTCAGACACAGAAGATAGGCAGGTGACCGTGCCCTTCCTCCACATTGCTTAACTATGGCAGATCTCCACACACACCCCCCCACACACCTGTGTGCTTGCACTGTCCAATCCTACCACCCCTACTTACAGGTCCATGAAAAAATTGTTTAGCATGAAACCTGTCCATTACGCAAAAAAGTTTGGGGGGCCCTATTCTGAGGGATGTAAAAGCTAGACATGTAAAACCCTGGTCTGCTTAGTGCCGTCAGCCATCAGGCCTCTCCATGTTCCCCTTGAACCTCTTGGCACCAGCAGGCTCAACATGGAACTTCTGAGACTCTGAGCAGCTAGCAGTGGTCCTGCAATCACCATGCAGCAACCTGGGATTCCTCTTAATGAAAGAGATCCCAGACCTTGACTATGGAGAAAATAAAATAATATTTTGGTAGCAAATGGCTTGAGCCAGACTAATCTCTTCGTTTTACCCCTTTCAAAAATCACACGATGTATTGAAGAAAGGTTGTTTATTGTTCTTGAAGCATATTGAAAAGGTTACAGTTCATCTGTTGGTCTCAGGATACAGATAAATTCAAAAAACACGTTTCTAATCAAAAGATACAGGAAAATTCACACTCAGGTTTTCCCCATAAAAGAAAAGTAACCTGACTAACTTCTAACTATCACTTTGAAGACTTAGAGAAGCATGGACTCCCTAGTGACTAGGACTCCCACTCAAGCTCTAACTCAAACTAACTCCCAGTCACATGTGTCTAGAACATAGAACATGGCTCCTGGACCACTAAATTAGCATACAGCCAATCAAAGCAAGCAATATAAGTAAACATTCCCCTGTTCCCAAAACAAAGACTTGTTGTTCCCATGATCAGGATGTTGATGTGGACAGACATTCCATTCCTAATGGGTAAGACAAAATACAGGTCTAGAGGCCTTGACTGGGTCTCTATTCTTGCACCTGCTGCTAAGGGCAGTAGAACCGGAACAGGCCTTTGCATCTCTGCACCATATTGAATAACATGGTACTGTGCTACCATGTCATAAGCCCTACTGCAATTTTCAAAAACATAGCTTGGGTGCCATTTTAAAACCATGGTACAGCTTGTTTGTATGAAAGAGAGACAGACAGGGAGTATATGTGATGTGTTTAGAAGTTACAGATTGGACTGCAACTCTGAAAAATTCTTGTAAAATTTGCAACTGAAAAACACAAGCCAATAGGGTGCATCCATTTTTCTAAAGCTTGTTGTTGTTCAGTCGCACAGTCGATTCTGACCCTCTGCGACCCCATGGACCACTGTCTGCCAGGCACTTTTGTCCTCCACCATCCTCCTCAACTCGCTCAGCTCTGTGCCCATTGTTCACAATACCATCTAGCCATCTCATTTTTGACCGTCCCCTTCTTTTTTTGCCCTCCACCCTTCCCAGCATCAAGGCCTTCTCAAGGGAATCTTCTCTTCTCATTTGATGTCCAAAGTACTTTAGCTTCATCTTTACAATTTGACCTTCTAAGGAGCAGTCAGGGTTGATTTCTTCTAAGATTGACCTATTTGTTCTCCTCGCTGTCCAGAGGACTCTCAAAGCTCTCCTCCAACACCACGTCTCAAAGACCTCTATTCTTCTCCGCTCAGGTCTCCTAATGGTCCAGCTCTCACAACCATACATTGCCACAGGGAATACCATTGCTTTGACTATGGGAATTTTTGTTTCTAAAGCTTGGGGAGGTTAAAACTGTTGCACAATTTACATCCTGTAACATAGCTGGGAGTTATTACCACCAAGATAAGACATTGTGTGCTCAGTATCGATCTCTACTTGGTTGGATACTGCTAAGGATTTTCACATACAGTAATACCTCATATAACATTAGTATCGAATAACACGAAAATCGCATAACATTAAGGAATCTGGGGGGAAGAATTGCATCAGATAACATTAAGATCCTATGGGATGCTTCAGATAACAACCGCTAAAGCCTGTGTGGTTACAATGTATCTCTATGGCTCCCATAGGATTTTAACATGCATCGGATAACACTAAAAATCATATAACATCAAGACTTGTGGAACCAGGTTTTAGTGTTATATGAGGTTTGACTGTACTCTAAGGATCTGAATCAATGTTTTTTTATTTCTTTTACTGTATTGCCCATTTTCTCAAACTCATATATAGATTGCACACTTCAAGAGCCTAATCTGTCTTTCAAGCTGGAGATCCACAAAACCTTCTGGCCATCTAAACTGGACAAGCTCAGAGGTTCTTTTTACATTTCCATGTAACCAGATTGAATGGTTTGGAAGACTATAATGTAACTTTTTTTTCCATAGCCTTTAACCTCTCAGTGCTATGACCAATCGAGATGGCTGCTCTCATCTCACAATTTTCCATGCTCTTCAAGGTAAAGTAGGATAAGCAGTAATTTGGCTTTCGACATGAATTCGATGAACCTTTTACATTTTGGTTGGGTGGTCTGGCAGCTTTTGCAATGTAATGAAAATCATGTACTTTTGAAAAAATACACCAAAACTAAGGCACTCATGAAAATAAGGGTTATGTCATTTGAAAGATCGTCTTGGCAACGTTAAGAATTAGTAGAACCCAAAAGCCAAAAATGCAAAGCGATGATGTTATCACTTTCGGAAGTAGCTTCTGAAAAGTGACATTTTTGCTGGGGGGGTTTCGGTTGTTGGGGGGGGCAGTGAAAAAACACCCAACCAATTCAGGTGATCCAAAGTGTGTTTGAAAGATGAAATATTAACCTTTGTGGGTGACTTTAAGATATGGAATTGGACTTGGAAAAATAATCTATGAAGCGTTTTACAAAAAAACACTCAAATGAGATCCCACAAATGCAAAAAGAAAAAAGAGGGGAAACCAATTTAGAAACTGAATATGACAACTTCCCAAGTTGGATACAGTTCACATATAACATGTGGAGAAAAATGACACCAAAGCAGGAATCCTCAAAAAAGATATTGAGGAAAAATGTGACTCGTTAGAAAGACATTTCCGCTGGGGTGGGGGATTTGGCGGCAAGCCAACAAAAAACTGATCGACCGATCAAAGTGATCCAAAGTGCACTTGAAAGAGGACAGAATAACCTTTCTTTTGACACTTATACAATTTGGATCAGACATCAGAAACATTTTATATGAAGGTTTAAAACCAAAAACCAGCAAATGTTTGTGACTGTAAATCCTCTTCCTCTCTCTCTTTCCCCCTCTTTTCTTTTCTGATCACCCAGCATGGGCTGTCCCCACCTCCTTCCATTGTCCGAGTGTGTGTGTGTGTGCAAATAAGTGCAAGTGGAGTGAGTCAGATGGGTGAGAGAGAAAGAGAAGCAACCACTGGAAGGGAGAGAAGAGAGGCAAGGCAGAATGTGCTTTTTGCTCTCCGGTCTTTCTCCACCCCCACCTTCCTTCCCCAACACCCACTGCTACAACTGCACACCAAGGAAAGAGAGGTCAGGGGACTGTATATGTGTCCGACGAGCCTCCAAGCCGGTGTCTTCCTGCAGAGTCCATCACCAGAGGCAGCCAGCGCAGGAAAAGCACTCGCAAGCCATGGATGAAGGGGTCTCTTGCTTGCCCAATGGTATTGATATATAAATGACATTGTTGCCCATCCTGAAAAAATCTTTGCCCACCCACATCTAGAATCATGGCTCTGGCTCTGGCTCTGGTGGGTGGGTTACATTCAAAGGGGAGGGAGCCAGCAAGAGAGCTTCCTTTCCTTTCCTGCCAGCCTGCTGCAAGGCTGGCATGGTGGGGGGGGGGGGGCCCTCAAAAGCAGGCCAATGCATTTAGAAGGGGAAATCCACCCATTTTCACCTCTGATCTTCTCTTCCTTCCTCCACTTCCACCCTTGCAGAACCACTTCAGTGGGAAGGTAAACAGCATTCAGTGTTGAGGCCTGCCTGCCGCATGTCCACCTTAATGTCTGCAGATGCAGACAGCACTGGCTCCTTGGCTAATATACATAGATGAGCACTGAATCATAGAGTCGGATACTACTAGCTTTTGAGTAGGGCCAACCTTTACCTTTATTTCATTGTTATTTGCCTCACCCCCCCCCCCAAAAAAAAAAAATGTTGCAGGTAGAGTCTAAAGACACTACCATCAGGGATTTATTTCGTGAATTTGATTTGCTACAAGGGCAAAAAGAATATGATTGTTGGTCTTCATTTGCAAAATTGACTCATTTTGTCAATGTCAATGTCCTTCGCCTGTTTACCACATCGAATTCACGAACTAAATCCCTGACGGTAGTGTCCTTAGACTCTACCTGCCACACTTTTTTAAAATCTCTGATCAAATTCCTCTGCTCAAAGCTTTTCATTTTTTCCAGTGCTTGGGTTAATTAAATTTCCCCCAATACTCAGTGAAACTCAAGGTACATGGTGGTGCTACCAGCCAAACTCTGTGCAGAGGCAGCCCCATCTGCATAAACAGATTGGATTAAAAGATTTTTTTAACCTTCTTAATTGCTAAAAAGGTGTTCTGCAAGAGTCACACAGCACATATTTAAAAATGTAATTTTTATTAATCAAGATGCTTCTAAAAACAGATGACTAACTGTCTTGGAACATATTCCTCTTTTGTTGTGAAAGAAGGGACTACACCTCTTGAAAGACATTGGTTGCTATATGAAATGTATATATAGTGGTACCTCATACAATGAAAAAACTCCATTCCACAGGGTTCTTCGTTGTATGGTTTTTTCATTGAATGGCGTACCACTGGTCGTGCATGTGCATGACTGGGAAAAGCCTTTGCCTGCTCTGAAAGGCAAGCCTGGGCTCAACCTGCATACACCCCCTGCTCGCCTCAGAAGGCAAGGGGTGAACAAGTGCCTTCTAAAGCAAGCTGGGGGTCCACGCGTGCTGTGCCCTGGCTGGCCTCAGAAGGCAAGGGGCAAACAAGTACCTTCCGAAGCAAGCTGTGTGTGTGTGCATGCTGAGCACTTGTTTGCCCCTTGCCTTCCGAGGCCAGCACGGACTTAGTGCGCATGGACCCCCGGCTTGCTTCAGAAGGCATGGGGAAGTGCTGGCCCATTTCCTTCTAAGGCAAGCCTGGGCTAAGCAGCACACACCCCTGGCTTCCTTTGGAAGGCAAGAGGGGAAGTGCTACTAATGTTTCCTTGTTGTACATGGGAAGTTCTGTCTTTTTTCTTTTTTGTTCTATAAGGTGCTGTGCTCAAAGTGCTAAATTCATTGTTAGTATGTAGGATAAAAGAATATTTTGAAAAATTTCAGTCCCTCCAAAGATGTGCTTAGCAGCCCATTGGCCCCTTTCCTAAGTCAGTAATTTTAATATCAAAGTCATCAGAAAGGTTACCAGCAGTCTGTAAGATGAAGGGAAGGGATTATAGGGGTAATGAGGCAGATCAGCACCAATGAGAAAATAATAACCATCTTGTAATTAGAGCATCCTCTTTCAGTCTAAACATTGACCATAAATAACTAAATCCTTCTCCATTATTTGCTTAAAAGGATACATAATTGATTATCACCTAATATGGTTTTGCAGCTGAAATTACACAATTAATTTCTTTGCTAATGTACTGTACATTATTTAGATAATACATCATTGAATAAAATGTCTACTCTTGAGCTGGCTTGTGCAACCACTTTCTACAGATCATAAATTCCACCTGATCTAGCCATAAACATGTGTCTTTTGTTGCTGTTGAATGTTTTCACTTCTTCTTCCATGTCTAGGCCAGATGTGAAACTGCCAAAATGAAAGCACTTTTTGGTGAGTTCATTCTGCAGTTTATTTCACCCAACCTAGTGTGAGAAAGATTATCTAGCACAAGGTGGTAGGCATGGGCTGGGCCACCAGGGCAGGGGGATTCATCCTGGTGCTCCCTCGCCTCTGGCACCCTGGGGCACAAATAATAATTTTATTATTATTTTATCTGCCCAGCATGCTGCACTTTAGATTAAACCATTGCTCCAAGCTCCCTCCTTCAGCTTGGAGCAATGGTTTATTCTAAAGTGGTATCTAAAGCGAGGAGCGGTGAAAAAGTGGTTCATGGGGGCAGTCTTCTCTCCCGTCCCTTGGTCACCACCCCTCACCCCTGTCCAGGGCCCTCCCACGGTACCCAGTACACTCCTGAAAGGTGGCCATTGTCTGGGGCATGCCCGATTGTGGTTAAAAACATACCTCAATCTTCAAGGAGGCTCTGCATGCCCCTCTTATATGTAGTGAGGCTTTGATCCTGGGCTGAGTTACCATAGTAAGGAGCCTATAACCAAATATAACTATTAGAGGGTTGATGCTGAGCTGCACAATTTCACAGAACCCATCTAATAATTTTTAGGATTCTTTTGTCTCAGTAGGCAAGGCCAAGCTGAAGTTCAATGGGAATCTCTATTCTGTAAAAAGGGCCAATTTTCAGCCTGTAATAGGCATGGGAGAATGTGTTTTTCCAAAAGTAAGAACTATAATTTTACCAGCAAAAGCCCTAAAATTCCACTATTGTATCTCGTAAGACTAATATGTATTGCAAGAAAGAGATGAATAAAATTTCATAGAAGATCCATTTGACAGCAATCGTTTCCAATAATGTAATAGATATTTTATATTTTAGGAGATATAGCTTACAATAACTATTTAATTTTATAACTACTTTTGTACTTATGTATACTGTAGTATGAAGGAATATAAATCCTGCATGTCTTGTTATTTAACATCAGAATAAGAAACTGTTTTCCCAAGACTTTTAGACTGCAAACTGTCTTATCCTGCAGCAGGATACAATAACTGCTGTAATTTGCAGCTATAGAGATCTCGTAAATAACACAATTTGTGCTGAACTATAATAAAGCTTGTCTTATTGCTTGGAGGTTTAGAATTGCTAGCCTTAGATAGGTTGGTTTCATCTTTCTGAGCAATCAACTAATTTTTTTGTGCATTCTCAACTTTTATGCTTAGTTTCACAAAGGGAAAGGCACTAGTTCAGGCAGAGTTATTTTGAACTTATATCAGAAATGTGAGGGGGAGAGTGGCTATTCATATGGCTAAAGGTGGGAAATCTCATAAGGTTTGGAAATTCCTTTATGAGCTGCCTCATAGTGTTGAAATACCATCAACTGACAAGAATAAGAAATTTATTTCTACTATGGTTGGAAGGGCCATTTTTATATGAAACATGTATCCACCTTAATTGAATTTTTTGAAGAAAAGAACCAATGGAATAAGATTTACTTCTTCTAAAATTTACTTTGAAATTCCTCTTAACTTTCTTGTAAGACTATTGATGTCACCACATCTTACCACAATACACAGGCCAGCAAATGCTGAAGCTAGACTTGCAAATTTTCTTCATCCAGTCATATTTTGAGAAAGAGCAGGAACTTAGTTATAAAATAATGACAATGAGGTAATATATTCTAGACCATCCTAAGCCTCTAGTAAAGAAAGTAAATGTAGTGTCACACACAATACAGATATAAAATATCCATGCAATTTATTGGCATTGAAGTCTGCTGCTGATTTATTTGAATGTTTTGTGTGGAGAAGCATAATAAAGATGGGAGGCTCTTTTTCAGATACCTGTATTATGACATTGGAATGGATGGTTATCTGCCCTCCTAAAATAAATATTATAAATAAGTCTATATTAGTATTTTTGGAATAGTAGCCGTGTTAATCTGTGGTTCAGGCATATCAGAAAACAAAACAAAATAAATAAAACAAAACAAAATAAAATAAAAAACACTGTAGCACCTTAAAGACTAACTGCTATATTTTTATTGTTAGCTTTCGTGGATCAAGTCCACTTATTTAGACAAAGAGTGAAACTTACAGGCATGGTTTTTATACACCAAATTCAGGGGATCAAAGGGAGAAGGGGTGTCGTCAAGCAAGATGACAGACAAGCAAGCACAACAATACAGTTTCACACAGCCATTAGTAACAATAGATTATTCAGATTAGCTCTAAATGACTCCCTTTCAATCTCAAGGTTGCTGAGAAAGCCCATTCTGGTCTCTGATCAACTTTTGACCTGTATGTCAGAAAACAAACAAAAACACTGTACCTGGTTACTTTCTGTTTTGCTAAAGAGAATTGGCAGAAAAGTTGCAATATAATATATGATATCATATACCAATCTGTGTATCAAATTTGATAATGTCCCATAAACCTTTCACTAATGTTTAGTCCCCTGTGATGGGTGTCTTAACAGATGGATGTATTTGATTTCTGCTGTCTCCCTTTCAATCCTAGTTTTGTAATTTCTCTGTTCCAGAATTGTAACTTTCAGGTCTTGGATAGAGTGTCCAGCTAGATTGAAGTGGTTTGAGACAGGTTTCTCTGTGTAGACATTTATCTATATTAGTAGTTACTCTATTGGCAAGACAGTACAAATGAAGTCTGTTAAGTCATGCCTTGTAAGAGTAATAATAGTACAGTAATACCTCGGATAATGATTGCCTCAGATAACGCTAAAATCGGATAACATCAGGGAATTTGAAGCAAACATTTGTATTGCACAACGTTAAGATAACGTTGTGCTAAGCAATTGTTTGCCTCAAATTCCCTGATGTTGATCTCTGCCCCAAAGCCCACAAGGCTAGAGACCTGTGGCTTTTGGGGCAGAAATCTACTGAGGCTTAGACCCACCGGTTTGGTTGGGGAGAGATCGGGCACACCTGTCCCCCCACCCCCAGCCAAACAGGCTCTACGGGCTCTCTGCTTTGGGATCAGGGTGGCTGGAGGTGCCTTCCACCACCAGCAACCCTGATCCCAAAGCAGGCAGCCCGGGCAGGCTGCCAGCTTTGGGATCACGGTGGCTGGAGGTGCCTCCCCAAGCAAACCAGATTGCCCCCATGTTCCCTTTCCTCTTCGGATAGGGAACAGGGCTTTTTTAAAAAGTTGTGCGATCAATGCATCACACAATGTTGAAAACTGGATAACGTTATGACTTTTGGAACCAAGTCATAACGTTATCCAAGGTACTAGTGTAATACTAAGGGCAGAGAAACTCTCAGAATATTTCAGCCTACATGATAAAGGTAATATTCCATCTCTGAATAATTTTAACAGCAGTAGTTAATATTAATTGTAATGATAGTAATCATTCACACAACATTTCACCATTATCAGATCTTCTAAATCAGGGATTCTCAATCTGTGGCCCATGGGCCTAATCCAGCCCACAGCACTATTTCATATGGCCCACCAACACCATCTCTGGAAGCGCCATGTGGTGGAGGAAGGGCAAAATGGCCATCCAGCCCCCAAAGCTGTCTGAGGGAGCATGACCCGGCCACTGGCTTTAAAAGGTTGAGAATTTCTAAACTATACCATGTCCATAAACTTGGCAACAGTCCTGTAGGGTGGGCTATTTTATTTTATTTTTATTTATTTTATTCAACTAAAGCTGCAAGCACCCTCACCTCAGAGGCAGCCTCATTTAACTACATGAGGTTTATTTCCAAGTGAATAGTCATAGATTTCTCAGCATGCAGCTTTGAATATGGGACAGAGAGGAGTACTTGTACCATGGATTTTCTTATACCAGCTCAGAATTTTGTTTTTCTTTGCTCGTTTTGTTGCAACAGTCCCTTTGTTTCTTCCAAGTTGAAATTATCTTCCCATGTGAAAAAGGAAACTTAGCCAGCTTTCAGGAAGGAGATAATGCTTGTTTTAGGTCACTTTAAAATTTCAAAACTTAGCAAGCTTTCATAGTTCATTACTACTTCTTCAGGCTAATGTAGCATGGGACATGTAGTCCAGCCAGGCTTATTCTTAGATGCAAAAAGGGGAACAGCAGAAACAAACAGTCTTTTTTGTAATTTAAAAGCAGGAAACAAGGCTTATTAATTAATTAATTAATTTAATTTTTATACTGCCCAATTGGGAAATTTCCCACTCTGGGCAGTATACACACAATATCAGATAATACAACAAAACACACAACAAATCAACAACAGAACAATGAAACAAATATGTCCCAAATAAAATACAATGTCTTTCAATGTGAAGTCTGAGCCTGCTTTTGGCTGATGAGCTAGTCAATGTCTGGTTCCTGCTAATCGTAACAGGTGATGCAAGTGTGCATCTATTAGTCTGGATCTCATTGGAGATTTCAGATGTTTCAATTGGGAAACAGTCTTTTCACAGACATTGGTGCTTCTAAAGATGGTTGTCATTTTGAGTGCATAGACGCTGACTGGGAGGCGGAAGGTCAGCAGTTCGATTCCCGAGTACTGCAGGACAGAATGAGCTCCTCTCTCTATCTCAGCTCCTGCCAACCTAGCAGTTCGAAAGCAAGAAATGCCAAGTAGATGAATAGGGACCACTTCGGTGGGAAGGTAACAGCGTTCCGTGCGCTCCGGTGTCTAGTCATGCCTGCCACATGACCATGGAAACGTCTGCAGAAGCAGACAGCGCTGGCTCTTCGGCTTAGAAACAGAGATGAGCACTGACCCCTAGAGTCGGATACGACTGGCTTTCAAGCAAGGGAAACCTTTACCTTTCCCCTGATATTAAAATATATGTCAGAGGGGAGAGATGCATAGAAATTAGTAAGGCTGCTTGACTTAAATGCATATTTCAGAGAGTCACAAGTCTGTAGTTTGGCCAATTCCATTTGGTAAATGGGATCAGCAATGTCAATATCAACAGAAAATGGGTTCCAGAAAAGGGTTTGTGTTGTGGGTGGGTGGGTTGAGGTGTGTGTGCGTGCTTATTTTTATTTTATTTTTTTCTTTGGCTCTGCCCACGACGTCATGACATCATGATGTCAGCTCCGCCCACACTGTGATGACATCACGGTGGGGTAGTAAATTTTTTGACATCCCACCACTGGAAAAGGGGCATGGCGTGGAAGGACACAGTGACTCAAAATAATGATTATTTTTTATATTTACTAGTTGTGTTTATGTACTCGCTGCTTTATATGTGTTTGTGAACCACCCTGAGTCAGTCCAACCAAGTAGGGCGGTATAAAAATCGATAAATAAAATAAAAATAAATAAACAGATCTCTCTCTTCCTCTCTTTTCTCCTCCTCCTTGCCCAACACACAAGGAACAGGACGGACAGGCTCCTGCTATTTCATCGTGGTTAGGGAGAGTAGCAACCAGGAGCCCGGGGAGACAGGCAGTGACCACTGGGTGTGAAGAGGGCTGGCATCAGGGGCCGGGGCTGGCAGCATGGGTGGTCTGGGCTCCCTCCCTCTGCCTGGTGGGTGAGTAGGTGGGTGGAGGGCTGAGCCAGCAGGTGAGCAAGTGGCCCCTGCCCCAAAGAGCTGCATATTCCTGGCTCCTTGTTGTATGGTGGCGGTGACTGGAGCATACATAAATGCTGGGTCAGGGAGCCCAGAGCGGGGTGAGAGGAGGAGGTGGGTGGGGTGGGGCAGGGCAGTAGGCAGGGCCAGCCAGTTTTACTGCAGGTTCACCTGAACCAGTCCAAACTGGCTGGACACCAACACTGATATAGGAGCGCTAGAGTGTCACTTATTTTCTATCAGCAATTTTGTTCATAGAGTAAAGGCATGGAACATTTGGAAACAGATGATGGATGATCTGATATTCCATTCAGGATCAAGTTTATAGGACAAACTAGACAGGGTTATGCTGGTCTTGGACCAAAATAAAGATTTGATTGATTGAACTAGACAGGGATGAAATCAAGTTTTAAATCAAAGCCGGAGCAGGCTCTTTGAAACAATTCACTAATCACACACTTGTTTATTTATTTATTGCATTTTATACTGCCCATTTGGGAAATTTCCCACTCTGATTCAATGAGACAACTTTAGTTGTGACCACCTACTGGATCTCAGCCTCTGTTTAGTAGGTTATTTGAAGACTGTGTAAAGCTCACCAGCAGTTGAGAGAGTATTGATTTCCAGGCAGAAGAAGAAAAAGTTTTGCAAGTCACTTTGGGACACAGTATATGCACTCATTGTCTCTCCTCCAATTTGCTCCTCTTGGTTCAGTTTTTTTTTTTGCATGGCTAAGTTACACACACTTAAGGCATGTAAGAATGATCCTGTGCTTAGCCTATGAGCCCTGATACCACCTAAAATATTTGGAGAGGGATGTCCGGGATTTAAAACTACCACATTTCAAAAAGTTTTCTTTTTCTCCACATTTGTTTAATCCAAGATTTGTCTCCTTGCTTGGAAATTCAAGAAAGCCTAAAACCTGGAGACTTCAGATGGTGCCAAGAGGTCTGGCAACCATTTTCCCTAGGATAGCTAGATGATTCAGTTTATTTTAAACCCAATCTACTAATACACGAGGGTGAGATACAGCATGATAGCAAAGTATCAATCATTTGGACAGACTGAGCTCTAAAAACATAAACAAACCAAGATACATGTCATTCACAAGGACTCAGAACCAGGAATTTTCCTTAAAGCTAAGAACACGTATCATAATAGAAAGACCAGTCAGCCAGGATGTCTTGTCAAATCCATAGATCATAATAAGAAATAAAACATATGAGTTCTCCTGAGAGCAAGTACCGTGCATTTCTTCAAAGCTACCCATGATTGCCTCTCTGTATTGCAGGTTAGGGAGCAAGTCAAGATGTGAAATGATGGACATGTTTGAACACCAGTGTCCTAAGTTTTGCTAACTCAATAATAAGATACGTATTCTAGTAATTATTCTATCAACAGCTTTCAGCCATCACTGTGAACTCTAAAACAATATTGCAACACATTAGACTTCTGAATAGGAGAGGCCAACTGACCTTCTGATTTATTTGTGAGCTTCTGACTGGCCTCATCAGAAAAGGGCATTAGCAGAAATTAACAAGTCTCTTCTTTTGATACCCTTGTTTATCTTTCAGGGAAAATCTGCAACTCAGAAACCTCCAGAAATATTATCTGGAGATTTGTCGGTTCTCCCTTCTTCTCTGGCCCTAGAAGTGTAAAATTAAGTTGTGTTGCTCACCCTTGGCTTCCTTTCCCACCTCCTGCAAACTTTGCCCCTTTATCCTTCTTTGCCTCTGCTCTGCTAATTGAGGCAATCTCAAGAAACAAACTCTTCAACCCGTCAACTTCACATCCTGTCTTTGTCCCCTCAGGACAGACTGCTTTCTAACCAGGGTCCACACGAATATTTCATGCACCTGCTTTTACATTCTAATCGAGTTTCATTTGCCTCTCGGCTTGGTTTGGCAGCTTACCCAGTCCCCCTTGTTCCCTCCATAGAACACCTAATTATTAAGTAATTAAAGTTCATTTAATAAAAAAAAAGGCTCAAGGTTTTTTTTAAGTGGGAAAAGCAGGGAACAGACCTTGGGGCTGGAGCAAGACTAGGACTATTAAATATTCAGTGCAAACCCCTGAGGAGAAACATTTTAAAATGTGTTGTTTATCTCAAATTAAAATTTGCAAGGTTGTTTAACGGGAAGGAGGGATCCATTACCCCCTCACTATTCCTTCATTTGCCTTCCCAACTGAACAGCAGCTGAATCAATTTTGTTCTGATAGAAGAGAATGAGCAGCAGCGAACCTACAAAGTCAAATGTAGAGTGTGCCAAAAATGTATGTACATGTAAAAAAGGGGGAAATTATATTAGAATTGTAATACTGTACTCAACATATACCAATGCCAAAAGATGAATACAGGTCAAGTTTGACCTCTGCAATTACAAGAGGTGTTCAAAGTGGTTACTATCAACATCCAGATACTTCTGATTGTGGCGAACTACTGCTTGAGCAATGTTAACCAAAGTGTCCACTTGTATTGCAGCACATGCCATTTCAATTCCTTCCCAAAGTAGTAACAGTGTAGCCAGTTTCCTATGGTGCCCCATATTCTTTAAGGCCCTCTATAGGTAGAAGTAATAATATTCATGTCAGAAATTATTTTGGGTTGAAAGGATTTTTGCAGAATAAACTCCACTCACAGAATGTCCAAGTGAGGCTCCTTTCATGTCCCCAAGAGCTCAATCTGTCATGCAATATCCTGGGTTTCGAACTGCCAACTTGCCAGCCTCCAGCGAACAAAAAGAGCTTCTTAACCACTCAGCCACCACAGCCCCTTATAGGTAGAAGTTGATGGTATTGAGTCAAGAGAATGTGGGGGAAGCTCAACTGCACCTCTTCAAAATGGTCTTGCACTCCTTGAACAACAAGCGTGCTTCCACCACTTTTTTGCTTGCCCTGCCTGTTGCATTGTGAAGCTAACAATAATTGTTCTGAGCAAATATCATACTACACATTGCTGCCCTAGTTGAATTCAACTTTGAAAAATAACACATAGATAACATAACTTAAAATGTGTATATATTTTACACCCTCTGTATGCAGCAAACCTTTCTTGAATTCTCTCTAAGTTTTAATCTCCTTTTTCCATCCAAGGTGAAAACAAAATATGACAACTGTAGTAACTGTATTGTGCCAGAATTGAGCTCAAATGGTGAGGAAAGGATGAAAGACATTGTCATGTATCATGAAGGGAAGAGCGGTTGGATGTGGTGATGATGGCTGAGTCTTTGTGAAAATTAGGGCCAGTCTAACAATTGTCCAATCTTTTCTAAGACAGATATCAAGGATGTCTAAAGAAATAATTGCTGCCATGCTGCACATTTAAACCTGGCACACCCTGTTCCTCAATGATGTATTTTCAGTAACAACCTTGCTTATGGAAGCTTAACATGAGCCCCTGCTTCTAAAGACTGCCATTGTCCATTAATTAAAGTTTCCTTATTCTAGTTCATATTTTGAGATGTTCTCTAAACCTTTAATCTAATTAATGATTCGTGTAAAACAGTATTGTTCTTTGTAGTGCCTAGAGATTTATGCCCCAGGTTACAGGAACTCAGCCCTGTACAGCAGCAAAGAAATGAATCTTAATTCTGATCGTGACAGCATCTAACAGTGGGTTTATCTATCACAAGTCTGGGTTGTAAAAGCTACTTTAGTGCAGTTCTCAATTCATGGGGAAGGGGAGCATCAGTCTTTCTTGGGCATTAAGCTCTCCACACAGCACACATACATACATACATACATACATACATACATACATACATACATACATACATACATACATACATACATACATACATACATACATACATACATACATACATACATACATACATAGGAGAAAGTCAGTCAGACTTACTACTTCTTAGTAGACATAAATAAGATTGCTCTGGAAATGTCCTTAATGCATTCTCTGATCCTTTACTGCAAAAATAAAAGTTTGAATTCAAGCCTATGGAGTACAAAAACATCACACCATGTGGAATGGCTGAATGCCAAAGTGTGTCTCCCACCAGGACAAGATTCATGATGGATGATTTGGAAGTAACTTAATAGACTTTGAAGACAAGTAAAAACATCAAGTAAAAATCAAGTAAAAATGATGTACTTGGGTATAGGGCATGTTTTCTGTTAATGTGGAAAAATGCAATCAATACATTTCTGTGTAAGCAATTTATACTCCACCACATGTTCATATATATCTATGAATTAAAATTGTACAATACTGTACTCTGGAATGAATGAATGAATAAATCAATGTTTTGTGTGGTTAGTTCTTTATCTGCCCTGATAACTTTAGGTCAATTTGTCATCATGTCCGCACAAAATTAAAAAAGCTGGGGGAGATACAGAACAAAACATGTCCCCTTTCTGTCTTCCTAACTCACATTTTCTGCTACATTATGGGATGCCCTGTTGTCAATATTGATCTGGTAGAGTATTTTTAACAGTTATTAAGGGTCATTCAGAGAAATGTGCCACTTTATTAATTTTTATTTATAGACTTTGAAAGGAAAACAGTTAACAGCTTTGCTTTTCAGGTTTAAATTGGGAGGCCTGCGGGTATAGTTGTTCCAGTACTGAGTAACTGCCAATAACTGGGAATAAAAATTAGGAAAAATTTCTCTCAATTCTATGAAGGAATCAGAGAATATATAGTGAATGAGTCCTTTGGTGTGAAAGGTACACTTAAGAAGTAGGTTTGCTATCAAGATAATGTTTAGCATTGCATAAATAGAGGATGTTACATTGGTTTAAAATATGCATTGCCCTAAAATTAGCACTGCTCAAGTCTCCATGTCAATATTGGGGTTGGCCAGAGTGTTCAAGAAGCTTTAAAAGTCATCTCTTGGAGGTATTGTCTCTGTGCATACAATCCAAAGAGTTGGAAGGAGAAATGGGGTAACAGGTGGACCACGCTAACTGTGAAATTCTGAGAGCTATAATTTGAGAAAAAAAACACAAAATGTCATCTCTCTGCCAGTCTACAATTAAGCCTCTGTGTAAATGACCTCAGCAAAGGAAATCTGTCTACTCAAAAGTTAATCCATTCCATTGGCAAAGGATTGATAATACTAGAAACTAGAAAGTTTTTCTTTCAATGTAGCTGAAATGGTTGTCTGATGAGTCTCTTAAAATAGCAGAGGAAAGAAGGAATGCAAAAGCCAAAGGAGAAAGGAAAAAATTCAACCAATTGAATACAGGAAACCTACCTAAATGAACAATGCAGAGAAATAGAGGAAAACAACATAAGGGGTAAGACTAGAGATCTTTTTTTAAAAAATGGGAAAATCAAGAGAACGTCTAAAACAAAAATGACCATGATAAGAGACAAAAACGGTAAGGTTTAGCTGATGCAAAAGAGAGTAAGAAAAGATGGCAAGAGTACGCAGAGTAACTTTACAAAAAGGAACTCAACACCCCTGATAATCACAATGATTAATGTGCTTGAGCCAGACATCCTAGAGAGTGAAGTCACAAAGGCACTAAAAAACACTGCAAAAAACAAAGCCAGTGGACATGATGGTATCCCAGCTGGATTTTTCAAAGCCCTAAAGATGATGGAATCAAATTATTGCATTCTATATGCCAGCATATTTGGAAAACACAACAATGGCCACAGGATTGAAAAAGATCAGTATATGTTCCAATCCCAAAAAAGGGTAATACAGTAATACCCCAGACAACGTTTGTACAGGATAGACTTCAGCAGCATATGGAGAGAGAATTACCAAAAGTGCAGGCTGCGGGACTAGAGACCACATTGCCAACATACGTTGGATCATGGAGAAAACAAAGGAATATCAGAAACAAGTCAACAAGTTTCATTGACTGCACAAAGGCCTTTGACTCTGTGGACCACAGCAAAATGTGGCAAGTAATTAAAGAGATGGGAATATCAGAACACCTTATATGCCTCATGAGAAATCTGTACAAGAGTCAAGAAGCAACAGTTAGGACAGAATACGGAATAGAGTTGTTTGGAATAGGAAAAAGAGTAAGACAATGCAGCATTTTGTCACCCTGCTTATTCAACTTATACACAAAGCACATAATGGGTAATGCAGGGTTGGACGAATCACAAGTTGGGATCAAAATTTCTGGAAGAAACAGCAACTTGAGATACGCAGATGATACCACCCTAATGACAGAAAGTAAGGAAGACATAAAGAAGCTGCTGCTTAGTTTGAAAGAGGAGAGTGCAAAATCTGGCTTCAGACTCAACATCAAGAAAACCAAGATAATGGCAACAGACCCTATCAGTCCCTGGAAAATAGAAGGGGAAGAAGTAGAAGCAGTGACAGATTTTACTTTCTCAGGATCAAAGATCACTGCAGATGGGGATTGCAGCCATGAAATTAAAAGGCGACTGATTCTTGGGAGGCAAGCGATGAGAAACTTGGGGAACATAGTGAAAAGTAGAGACATCACATTGCAAACAAAAATTCACATAGTCAAAGCAATGGTATTCCCGGTGGCAATGTATGGTTGTGAGAGCTGGACCATTAGGAAAGATGAGCACAAAAAAATAGATGCCTTTGAGATGTGGTGGAGGAGAGTTTTGGGAGTACCCTGGACAGCGAGGAGAACAAATAGGTCAATCTTGGAAGAAATCAACCCTGACTGCTCCTTAGAAGGTCAAATAGTAAAGATGAAAATGAAGTACTTTGGACATCAAAGAGAAGAGAGGATTCACTTGAGAAATCCTTGATGCTGGGAAAGATGGAAGGAAAATGAAGAAGGGAACGGCCCAAGATGAGATGGCTAGATGGTATTGTAGGTGCAATGGGCACAGAGCTGGGTGGGCTGAGGAAGATGGTGGAGGCCAGAGGTGCCTGGAGGGCAATGGTCCATAGGGTTGCAAAGGGTTGGAATCGACTGTGTAACTGAACAACAACAGCAACAAAGCTGAAATCCAGCCCTCTATCACCCAGAGGTATTGATTTCATTTTATTTGATTTTATTTATTCGATTTATATGCCGCCTACTCAGCATACGCCGATTTAGGGCGGCTCACAAAAATCACAACTTATCAAACATTACAGTACAATAAAATACAACAATATAATAAAATGTAACAATGCAATAAAATATAACAATACAATAAAAGGTAACAGTGCAATAAAATGTAAAAGACCAACACATACATTGACAACTGTGGCAATGCGACCATCATCTCCTGAATCAGCAACCAGCCCTCCCCAGCTGTTTCTCCTTCCTCAGGCCGGGTGGGTAAGGGGCCAGCGTCTAGCAGCAAGCAGTTTTTAAACAGGCACTGATTCTCCCCAAGGACTTTGTAACCTTATTTTGCAGTGTGGTTTTGTTTTATTGCACTGCTGTACTGTATTGTTATATTTATTGCATTATACTGTATGACCTTTGATTATGTTATATTACTTTTGATTGTCTTATATCTATGGTTTCTGTAAACCGCCCTGAGTCGGTTGCACTGAGTAGGGCGGTATACAAATCGAATAAATGAAATGAAATGAAGTGTCCCTCCTTCCTCAGGCCGGGTGGGTAAGGTATTCAAAGATGCTCCTCAGGGCAAATAGTCTAAGTTTCATGAATGCCCCCATTGTTTGCCCTTGTGATCAAATTGACAGTGACCAATTTCTCATACATTCTGATGGGAAGGAGAGAAAGAGAACACTTTTGCAACATAAAGTGAACTACCCTGTTTCCCCAAAAATAGGACCTCCTCCTATAGTAAGGCACCCCCCCCTATTTTCCCCACCTCAGAAATATAAGGGCCCCCCCCCCCTGAAAATAAGGCACTCACCTAAATCTTGCCCTGGCGATCCACTGTATCAGCAATAAATGTGCACTGTATTCTTCTTCGTCATAGAAAAATAAGACATCCCCTGAAAATAAGACCTTGTGCATATTTTGGAGTTTTTAAAAATATAAGACAGTGTCTTATTTTCAGGGGAACACAGTAGTTAAATGTTGGAATGGGTAAAAACATTTCAGAGTGCATACTTAATAGTACAATTTGATTCCAAAACTAGGGGTGTGTGATGGGCACATATTGCAACAATATTTACATCTCAAGGCCATTTAATAGTACTCCTTCATAAACCCTTCATTGTTCCCCCAAATAAGTTGGAGCAGAACACGGTGGCCCAGAACAGCAATTTTTGAGTAAAATATGAGCAAACCAAATTCATAACAGACATATGACTAGATGAGACAGAGACAGCAAACCAGAAGACATCCTGAGGAGCAACATTTCAGTACCCATTCTGGGCAGAAAATAAGTATTGTGCAAAGCAACTGGGAAAGGTGACCTTCAAGTAGGACAGTCCATCAGAATTCATCCAATCTATCAGACTGATGAAATCAGTGACCACAGCTTCCGTTCCTGGTTGTTTTGTACAATATTGATCTTCTGCCCGGAATGAGTACTGGAACATTGTTTCTAGGGAGTTTTTTGTGGTTGGTCCCATTGAAATGAATGGGGCTTTATATTTGTGTAAATATAAAGTTTGGTTTACTGCAAACTCAATCAAAATCCAACCACTTTATGCAAGCGACTGTTGCATGAACAGAATATTTATATTTCAGCAGCCAGCATCCTGTTCTGTAGTTCCCTTGCACAATAGGAGTAATGTCACAAACAGCAGAAGATTGATGCTAGTTAAAGTGCTCCTGTTTCAGTTTTGAGTTGTGTATGACTTGTGTATAATGATGTGAAGTCATATGAACCCCAAAATTGAAAAGGGGATTCTTCAGTTAATGGCAATTGGTTGCTGTTGGTGGCAAAGCTATGCAATAGGATATTGCCCAGTGAATTTTGCTAGTAATCTGCTTTGTGATCCATTGTTGCTTGTAAAGTGGTGGGCTTCATGTGTGAAAATAAAGCCATTAACATGATTTGCACTTGAAGAAAAATGAAGTAAAAATGCACTCATACAAAAGTAATCAGACTGAAAATATACCCCATCTGTTAGATGTTTTTACAACTGGTTTTCTTTTGTCTCTATTTCTACAGGACCATTGAGATTTCTTTCCCAGACAGACTCTGTCACAGCATTTACAGGAGACACAATTTTGTTAAAATGTGAAGTCCTCGGAGAGCCTATGCCTACAATCCACTGGCAGAGGAATCAGGAAGACCTAGCCTTGATTCCTAGTGATACTCGTGTGGCAGTCCTGCCTTCTGGATCTTTACAAATCAGCCAAATTCAAGCAGCTGACAGTGGGATCTATAGATGCCTTGCGAAAAATCCTGCCAGTTCGAGAATTGGCAATGAAGCAGAAGTCAGAGTTTTGTCAGGTAAGGAAATGTGTATCTTTTACTAGTGACACACTGTCAAACTTCAACGTCATCAGTAAAACATATCTATATGTATCTCTCTGTGTAAAAGTAACTGTCAGTTTTGGTAATAGCTTTTGAGGAGTGTTGTGAAAAGAAGTTGCTAGACACACTGAAGGTCCTTTAGCTCTCATGGGAGATCTTATTTCCAACATGTGACTAAGACACCAAATTATGTATCTTTTGAGTCACATCTACTTTTTGCTCAAGATGTCTTTGCATAAAACTAGTGTCCTTTTTCTTCGTTAAGTGAAGCACACACCCACAGCAAGCAAACTAAGGTTGATTCAAATATATATAAAAAAACCCCATCCACTGCTACTGCTTTTACTAGTCCATGTGACATGTCAACAATTCTCACATTTTTAGTTTTGTAAAATTCACTGAAATACATAAAAAGCAATATTGAAATAGTGTAAGATTTATTGAGATTGGCACACCCCTTTTCTAAACTTTCTTTCTTTTGGTGAGGAAAAGAAAACCTTGTGTTGCCTCATTTGCTCAACAAGGACAAACCAATGGGGCCACTATATTGGCAATTTACCTGTAGTCCAAGAATACCTGGGGACCCAAGGATGGGAACCATTGCCATAGTGTCTGTGCAGCTCATTGCAGGCTCCATGGGAGGAAGAAAATTTGCTTTAAGATTTACTGAATGTCCCCCTACATAATCTAGTGTAGTTTTTTGAACCATTTTGAAAAACAAGGATCAGTTTGGTGTAGCCCTATTTCTTCTCATCTGATGAATTCCACTAGTTTTAACAATACCTGAAGAGAACTAATATTAATGTGTGGAGAAATGGTATGTGAACTGTAAATGTATTGGTACCAACAAAATAAACAAAATAAAATAAAAATAAAATAAAAAACACTGTAGCACTTTAAAGACTAACTGTTATATTTTTATTGTTAGCTTTTATGGATCAAGTCCACTTCTTCAGACAAAGAGTGAAACTTACAGGCATGGTTTTTATACACCAAATTCAGGAGGTCAAAGGGGGAAGGGGTGTGGTCAAGCAAGATGACAGACAAGCAAGCACAACAATACAGCTTCACACAGTCATTAGCAACAATAGATTATTCAGATTAGCTCTAAATGACTCCTTTCAATCTTGATTGAAATTGAAGCTGTATTGTGGTGCTTGCTTGCCTGTCATCTTGCTTGACCACACCCCTTCTCCCTTTGGCCTAGTGATGGGATGTAACAGCTTCTCACCAGTTCGCCAGAACCGGTAGTAACTTTTTCCAGTGTTCCCGAGAACCGGTAGCAGCTTTTGGGGGGAACCACCTTCGGGGCTTACCTTTTCACGGGTTCCCCCACTACGCATGCACACCAAGCACTTGGTGTACATGCATGCCTACAGTGCTTGGTGCGTATGCATGGCCTCCTTGCTGTCCTCCCAAGCGGGGAGGAGGAAGAGAAACTGCTAGCCTGAAACTCCCTATAGCCTGCTCCCCAGGGTAAATGATCACCTTTGGATGTGGTGTTTCTGTATGTATTTTAATGTGTATTTAATACCTTTACCTATACTGATGTGCTACCACAGTTCCTAAAAAGGCCTGGCAGCCTGGCTTGGGGTTTTTAAGCAAAGTCTTGGAGTTACCTCATCAATAAGCGACACCTGTGCTGTTCCAATTGCTGTTCCAATTGGAGAACCCTTAAGGAGGTACAGCTGTTTTACATTTACATTAAGGCATATTATCCTAGAGAACCGGTTTTTGTTGTTCAGTCGCACAGTTGATTCCGACCCTTTGCGACCGCATGGACCTTTGTCCGCCAGGCACTCCTGTCCTCCACCATCCCCCTCAACTCGCTCAGCTCTGTGCCCATTGTGTCCACAATACCATCTAGCCATCTCATTTTTGGCCACCCCCTTCTTCTTTTGCCCTCAACCTTTCCAAGCATCAAGGCTTTCTCAAGTGAGTCTTCTCTTCTCATTTGATGTCCAAAGTACTTTATCTTTATCTTTACTATTTGCCCTTCTAAGGAGCAGTCAGGGTTGATTTCTTCTAAGATTGACCTATTTGTTCTCCTTGCTGTCCAGGTGACTCTCAAAACTCTCCTCCAACACCACATCTCAAAGGCATCTATTCTTCTGTGCTCAGCTTTCCTAATAGTTCAGCTCTCACAACCATACATTGCCACAGGGAATACATTCAGCTCGTGCCCTTGCTCCAGCTGCCACCACTGGAAGCAGCCATGGACCCATTTACAGCAGCCATGGAGACATTTTATGGCAACTGTCAGAGGGAGCATGACCTGGGCCCTGAATTTAAAAGGTTGCCATCCCCTGCTCTATTGACTATATCACCCCTCCTAAATTTTTCTAGCAGCAGCAATTCACCCTTATCTGGCAGAAATCCATGAGACAGCTGGAAGCAGAAAAACAATTAGGGAAAACCATATACAGTAATACTCTGGTTAGTGTTTGCACCGCACAGTGCTAAAACTGGATAACGATAGGAAATTTGAGGAAAAATTTGCACCGCACAATTTTAAGTTAACACTGTGTGATGCATCACGTTTCCTCCCCTGATTTCCTACAGAGATCTCTGCCCCAAAGCCTGCAGGGCTGGTCTCCACCGGTGAAGGCATTTCCCAGGTGGAGACCAGCCCTGTGGGTTTGGGGGCAGAAATCTCAGATGAGCCAAACCCCAAAGCTGGCAGGGGTGGCCTCCCCCTGGGAAGGTGCTTCTCAGGTGGAGACCAGTCATGCCGGAGCTGGGAAGTACCCTTTCCAAAGAGGCAGGCGGATCTACCGCTTGCCTGCCTCTTTAAAAAGGGCAGCAGGGATTCTATGTGTACATTTGTTGGCATGCGTCTGTTGGCAAAATCTCTTTTGAGGCAGCAAGAGGAGGCTCCCCTCTCACTGCCTCAAAAGGGATTTTACCAAGGGACCCATGCAAAGTGCCTTTTGAGACAGCAAAAGGAGGACCCTTTCTCTCATCGCCCCAAATGCACTTTGCAATCTGCAGCTTAAGGATTCACCCCTCACCCCCAGCTGATTTGACACCTCTGCTTTGGGTTTGAAGCAGCTACAGCAGGCAAAGCAAAGATGGGGAGCACAGGCGTAAGCAGCTACAGTAAAGGAATTCCCCCCCACCTCCAGCTGCTTTCAACACAAAGCATCGCAGGTGCGTGCAGCAACTGTCAAATCAGCTGGCGGAGAATCCTTAAGCTGCCGATTGCAAAGTGTATTTGAGTAACGAGAGAAAGGGTCCTTCCTCGCTGCTCCAAAAGGCACTTTGCGTCTGTGGGCTCGCCCTCTACCAGGACTCGAAGCTACGAAGCTCGGGCAAAGCTCTTCCGAATGCAAGCCCAGGATTCATAGCTTCATTCCTGGCAGAGGGCGAGCCCACGGTGGTCGCATTGACTTTGAGGGGTATGTGTGTAGAAGCTGCCCTGGCTGGCACTGGGTCCCCACCACCACCCTTCCGAAGTCAAAGCAGCCACCATGGGTTTGCCCTCTGCTTTGACTTTGGAAGGGCCGGGGGGGGGGGACCCAGCACCAACCAGGGCAGCTTCTAGGCTCTCCCCCCCCCACCCTTCCCAAGTCAAAGCGGGCACTGTGGGCTCACCCTCCACCATCTGCCTTGACTTCGGAAGGGCTGGGGAGAGCACCTAGAAAGCTGCCCTGGCTGGTGCTGGCTTCCACCCGGCCGTTCCGAAATCAAAGCATCTGCCAGTGGGAAGTGAGAGCAGCTGCTGCTGCAGACATCCCACCGCTGAAGGACTCCCTCCCTGGATTGGCCAGCTGGTGGGAAGTACATATACCGTTGTGCAACCACTGGTAATCCTCATCCCATGTAGAATACAAGGATGCAATGTAAGGGACATATATTGAAAATGATGCTGTACTGAAACATATATAAGGCAGCATTGACAACAGACATAGAATAATGTTAGGGAAAACAAATTTGATCCATCTTGGTAATTACGGGGTGCTTTCAATTGAGGTAATTAACATATGACCATTTCAAACGCCTGTTCTGCATTGTGTGTGTTTTTCAGAGAACACTGATTCCCAGCATACAATTAGTACATACATTTCAAATATATTTCAGTGCAAACAAACATAACCTTGACCAGTCAAACTGAAGAGGCATTTCAAGGCCTTTGGGGAAGGAGGGGACTGAGAGAGTTAAATGGTCCAACATGCTCTAATCACTTCAGTCTAAAGAAATATTACCATGGGGGATAACATAAACTTAGTAGCAGATTCATTGATGCAATGAAAAACAACACAAACACCTCATGTATTTGTGTGTGTGACAGTAGGCTTTTTATTTAAACACAAATAGATAAAGATTCTTCCAGCTCTTAATAATAAAAATTTTATGTCAGAAATTATTCTGGGTCGAAGGGATTTTTGCTGGAGAAACTCCATTCAGGGGACACCTGAATGGGGTTCATTTCATGTCCTCAAGATCTTTTCCCACTAAAGTGGTCTCTATTTGTTGTTGTTCAGTCACATAGTCATATCCGACCCTTTGAAACCCCATTTACCATCACACACTAGGCAACCCTGTCTTCCACCATCCTTCTCAACCCACCCAGCTTTGTGCCCATTGTATCAACAATTCCATCTAGCCCCCTTCTTCTTCTGCCCTTGACCTTTCCCAAAATCAAAGCTATCTCAAGTGAATCCTCTCTTATCATTTGACAAAGTACTTTAGCTTCATCTTCAATATTTGACCTTCCAAGGAGCTGTCAGGGTTGATTTCTTTTAAGATCGACCTATTTGTTCTCTTTATTGTCCAGGGGACTCTCAAAATTCTCCTCCAGCACCACATCTTAAAGGCGTCTATTTTCTGCACTCAACTTTCCTCATGGTCCAGCTCTCACAACCAGACATTACTACCAGGAATACCATTGCTTTGATTATGCAGACTTTTGTTTGTAAGGTGATGTCTCTACTTTTAACTTGTCTCCCAAGAATCAGTCACCTTTTTATTTCATGGCAGCAATACTAAGTTTTTTTTTAAGATTTTAAAGTTTTTAAATTATTTTAAATGGTTTTATAATTGTTGTAAATTGCCCTGAGTCCCTTTTGGGAGGAGGGCGATAAAGAAATTTAAATAAATAAATAAATAAATAAAATTTGCAGTGATCATGGATCCTATGAATGTAAAGTCTGTCACTGCTTCTACTTCTTCCCCAACTATTTTCCAGGGAGTGACAGGACCTGTTGCCATTATCTTGGTTTTCTTGATGTTAAGTCTCAAGCCAGCTTTTGCACTCTCTTCTTTCAACCTCAGCAAGAGCTTCTTTAGGTCATCTTCACTTTCTACCATTAGGGTAGTATCTTCTGCATATCTCAAATTGTTGATGTTTTTCCCAGCAATTTTAATTCCAACTTTTGATTCATCCAGCGCCTTATGCGCTCTGTATATAAGTTAAATAAGCAGGGTGACAAAATGCAGCCTTGTCTTACTCCTTTTCCTATTCCAAACCACTCTGTCCTTCCGTATTCTGTCCTAACTGTTGCTTCTTGATGCTTGTACAGATTTTTCATGAGGTATATAAGGTGTTCCGGTATTCTCATCTCTTTAATTACTTGTCACATTTTATTGTGGTCAACACAGTCAAAGGCCTTGGAGTAGTCAATGAAACAAAAGTAGACTTGTTTCTGATATTCCTTTGTTTTCTCCATGATCCAACCAGTGATGGGATGTCAAAAATTTTACACAGTGTGGCCGGAACAAGTGTCATGATGTCATGTTGTGGGCATAAAATAAAATAAAAAATAAAATAAAAATAAACACACACACCTCAACCCACCCACCCACCCTGATCTGCAATGGTATTAAAATAGTGCAGGTACCTGGAACCAGAGGAGTTGGCTCCTCTGTGCACTTCCCTAGACCTCACTAGAGAGCCCCTAATCCTCGGGTACTGTTGTGCTTTTCTTTCCAGTATTGTTCCTGGTGTGTCCCCTGACAAAGATCCACAATTTGAAGCTGGTTGTACCTGAGGCTGCCTCAAAGGACCATTCTCTTTTGAGTCCCAGAACCTCATGAGTTGCATTACTCATGGAGGGGATCCAATCACTTTGAAGGTGATAAGAGCAAAAATTGTCTTATTGAGGTGGATTCAAACATAATACTAAACTATAGTTTATTGATATAAAGATCAGTAGCGTAGTGTGGATTTCAGTTGCCCAGGGCATGAGCCAAATTTGCTGCCCCCTGGTGGACGCTGGCGCCCACTTCCACTAGGGCTTCTAGGAATTGTAGTCCAAGAACTCCCATACACCCAAAAAGTGCTGCCTGGGGTGAGTCGCCCCCCCCCCCTGGGAGCAAGTGACACTACTGATAAGGATGAGCCATGAATCCCCATATTCTATCCTTCTTCTTCTGAATATAGCTGTAACATGGATTTGACAGCTTTAACACCCATTTTAGATTAAAACATTTTAGTACTAAACTAAGTCCTTAGTTTCTTTGCCCCTCCTCCTTGTCTTCCTCCATCTCTTCTTCCTCCTCCTCCTTTTTGTTGCAAGGTTCTTCTTCTACCGGTCTCCACTGGTGTTATTTGGTGTTCTTGTAATATTTCATTGATGTTATCTCTCCATCTTCCTCTGGGTCTGGCACTGGTAACAAGGTGGGAATGAATATGATTTGTATGAGGTGTTTGTTTGTGCTGGTTGGTTTTGCCTTGTGTTGTAACTGTTCCAATATTTGGTTTTCCTTACTGCACCGTATATTAATCTCTTCATCCATTTTGCCATTACAGTATCAGTAAATGTTGTTCCTAGGTATTTGAACTCTGCCACTTGTTTAATATCGGTTCCCTTTATTTCAATATTTAAAGAAGCTGTTTTCTTCCAATTGCCATTACCTCAGTCTTCTCTTTACTGATTCTCATTATCATTTATCTTGCGTCCTTGGTTCATGGACATAAAGTCTTGCTGCAATTCCTTAGCTCTACTTGCTATCAATACCTGATCATCTGCAAAAAGTAATTCATTGACATTGTTTCTATAAGAGTGTGGAGGCATCAACACTATCATTCATTCTTTTAAAAAAGTGTAACAAGACATAACAGGCTTCACTTTTCAAGAGCCTGATGGCTTTTAAGCAAGAGCACAAATTAAAACTTCACACCTTCTTAAGCACTATTTAAACAACCCCCAGCTTCAGACAGCACTGGAAGATTGCATTCTCATTTAGAGAAAAATGCTTTAAGGTTTAAGCACAAAAGCATCTCCATTAGGCAAAATCAGTTCCCTTGGCATCATCTAGGCTGAACATCTTTTTCAGCATATGGACACAACAGGGACCACACTCAAGCCCATGTTCTTCCACCCAAAAAACCCTCCCAGATCATAGTGTCAATCATTTTGTGGGTATGTGACAAGAACAATGTTAAAGTTAGCGGCTGAATGGGTGGTGCAACTAGACTATCAAGAACACCCTCTTTACAGGTAACTTTATTTATCAGAGTCCAAAACACTGACATTTAAAACCAACATATTTTTTAAAAAAAAAATTATCTAAAAATGTACACATGTATGTACAGTTGTACCTCGCTTAAAGAGCATAATGTGTTCCACAGGATTGCTTTTTAAGTGAGTTTGCTCTTTAAGCAAAACACCATTGTAAATTACTAATTGTGGGGGGGGGGGGATTGCAACCCCGGATTTATTTGTTAAGTGAGTTTTTGTTTGGTTTTATTTGTTAAGCGAAGCGAACATTCAGAGAAAATTCTGCTCTTTAAGTGAGTTACTCTTTAAGTGAGGCACTCTTTATGCAAGGTTTGACTGTATACATAAACTACATGTTTATGTAGTCACACTCTACTTTTCCAGTATTCAGCAGTTTAGATAGTTCAAACAAATCCTCAATATTACTGTGTTCAGGCAAGTGGCCACAGCTTAGCAGATGTTCAAAGTACTGTATTGTCTCTTGTCACATTAACATTGTTCACCATTGTCAATATAGCCCCAACTCTTGAGGTTTATTTTGCATCATGTTACTCCAGTTCTCAGTCTACACAGCCTATACAGGTCACAGGGATACCATTATGGTTACCTAGGGATGTAAATCATTACCTAATTCAGCCTGACATGCTAAACAAGAATGAACAAAAGTGAAAAAGGTATATTTTTAGTCTTGGAAAGAAACTGCACATTTGCAAGGCAGATAGTTGTGCAATTGCATACATCTATATGTGGTTGCTGCATGTGTGAGTTGGCTTCACAATGTTACCCCATAGCTGAAATTACCCCTGTTATTATTTTTAAAATATTTTTATTTTCAATAAAAATGCTTTTACTCTTCATTTTCCATTTTCCCCCCGACTATACCTAATAGGCTTACATGTCCACAAACACCGCACTGTACCGTTATTTACTTGCAGGTAAGATAACTGAAAGAGTTGATTTTTTAAATAAATGTATAAAGGTCTCAAACCATAATTTAAAAAGGCCATGGTCAAGAGTCACCCCCCCCCTTCTCTCTGTTTAAGCCAATCCTTGCTCAAAAGCTAGTCATATCCAACTCTAGGGTTCAGTTCTCATCTCTGTTTATAGCTGAAGAGCCAGCACTCTCTGTGTTTGCAGACATTTCCATGGACATGTGATAGGCATGACTAGACATCGGAGTGCATGGAACGCTGTTACCTTCCCACCGAAGTGGTCCCTATTTATCTACTTGCAATTTCTTGCTTTCAAACTGCTAGGTTGGCAGGAGCTGGGACAGAGACGGGAGCTCATTCCGTCCTGCAGGACTTTGGAATCAAACTGCTGACCTTCTGCCTCCCAGTCAGCGTCTTAGCCACTTGAGCCACTGCAGTCCCTAAATTGCTATATAAGAAGGTAAATGATCTCAGTCTTGGTCTCCAGTGAAACATCCTTACACTTGATGATCTTTTCTAATTCTTTTTGTAAGCATTTGGACCCATATGTGTGTTCCCTTGTAGCAGATAGCGGTTAGCTTTGCAGCAGCAGAAGCTTTTGCATTCATCACACACATACATTGTCCAGTAAAACAAATGCCTTTTACATCTCAGGTAAGGAAAACACAAATATCAGATACAGTCTCTGTGGCCTCTGTGGCAATGAAAAAACTATGTACAAGTAATAGTCTGGCTCCAAGCCTCAAAACAGAATGAAGGCTTGGTAGGTTGTAGCTCTAGTCCTCAAGCAATGCAGTAGAAACAGAGCATGCACAAAGTTCTGTTAAAGCAAGAACTGACAGCAGCATACCTGCATGGTTCGGTCAGTACAGCTTTCTCTAGCAGTTCCTTCCTTACAGTCAGTATTCTTCAGGATGACAGTACCAGCAGCTCATCCCATTAAAGTTAACAATACCTGTAGTACCAGCAGTCCATCACCTTTAATTCTCCTCCAATTCTCCTGTCCCAATGGAGCTACTAATATACTGGGCTTTCTGCTGAGTCATGTACCATTATTATCAGCTGTGTATAGTTGGTTAAAGATACAGGGAACATGCATCCTGCTACAATACTAAGTACATTACAAATGTCCTAACACTTTTCTTCCTACTTTTCCAAGAGTCAACCTGCACTACTGGCATACAATTTCTACCAGACAAGTGGATTGCATAGCAATCACTCTGCATGTGTGAAGCACCTTGGATATATGCTGCTAGACTTAACTTGAGCTCTTTTGGAATCTCTCAGAATGATCACAAATATTTTTGTAGCTTTATCTTTGCTCCATGTGTCATTTTTACTGCCATGTCTAGGTAGATTTTAAAATTATCCCTGAAATAGACTGGCATATATTTATGCCTATAAATATGAAGCTTGAAAATGAATGCAGTTTATGCCACACATGCTCATGGCAAGGAACTGTTCCAAGTGAAGTCATAAGAAAAAGAGTCATAAGTGGAACAACATCTATCAAAAAGTGCTGGCTTTCTATCCATCATTCATTTCAGTTTTCATCCTGGCAAATTTCATATATTCTTCACTAAATAAAGCTGCAGTTGTATAATCTGTCTGGGTTTGCCAAGATTGCTTCTCTTTGCTTAAGAGTCATGGACGTTTTGCTTCTGAATGTGTTTGAAGATCCAGATTGATATTTAGGGGCATTGCAACAACTTAACCTACGCCTTTTGATGTTATTATGGATGGCAGATCACTCAAAAGGTTAGCTAAAAATTGTGACATATAAGTAGAGAAGTGTATTTGTTTTGTTCCTTTTGAACCACTTTGTAACATTGATGTTTTGGAAAGCAATCACAGAGAACAAGAGGCTTGTTGCTGAATATCTTGCAAGTTATTTCAAACAAAGAAACATTTATATCTTGAGTATAATAATTATTAAGTTATTTGTAGCAGCTGCACAGCAAAGTGGGGCAGGTTTTAGGCCTTTTTGTGTTTGAATGCAAGCCCCCCCCCCGCCTTTTTAGCCCAGCTAATAAACACACTTGGACCAGATGCTTGAGAGAAAGAAAAATAGCATTTACTCACAAAATGAGGTCAGATGATACATGTTCTCTGGAGTCTTGGTAAAGTAGCATCAGGTCAATAATGAAAGCAGTAAATTCAAGTGAGTTAGTCTAGAAAAAAGGTAAGTAAAGATGGCCTCTTTTCCCAGCCATGAGGAAAGAGAAGATGGAGACAGTGAAAATGAGTTGCCCTGCTCTTCCAAAGGCAAGATAGAGAAAAAGGCCCGAACAAACAGAGGCCTTAAGACGTGCAATTAGGGTCAAGTGACCTCCTGAGGTGGGAAGACAGTAACCTTTCTAATTGGCCACTAAGAAACAAACAGTGCAAACAGACTTCTGGTTAGTGTGTTAGTATTCACTGCAAGCCTGGGTTGCAATAGAATACTCAACAATAATAATGAAAGGAGAGAATGTCTCATCCTTAGTGCTCCAAACTCTCATAGGTTTATGCTGGATAGTCTCCTGCTCTTGAAGGTCTCTCAGTGAATTCTCATTTGACTTCTTTGCAGAGTTATGCACTGAGAAGCAGGAAGAACTTTATTATTGGAGAATCAGGCTAGGGGAATGGCTTTAATAAGTCCTAGGCCAGACTCATGGAGGTATTTGTGAAAACAGTAGTCTAATCTCAAGGTGAGAATTCCCTGGAACATTTATGGCCACATCAGACAATTTCAAAGAAGAAGAAAGTTTCCAGGGAAAGACTTGGCTAATAGTGACTTAGCCATAATTCTCACCATTTTTGTCCAGGAAGAGCATTGGCTCTAATAAGATACCCAAACTCATTAACTAGAGCACAAGGGGCATTTCTTCCCCATCAATAGTTAAAGAAGTGAAAGCTGGACTTGTCAGTTACTGAGCGACCAATGCCACTTCCATCTTGTCTGGATTCAGCACTGTGGGATGAGTTCCTTCATGAATAGTGGCCTTCAGCATTAACTGCAATAATCCAGAAAGATGGTCTGGCCGCACAGGAGAGATGGTTGTGCATGAGAGCAAGGAAACTCAACCTCTCCTCCTTGGAGATGAAAATAATGTCACCAGCATTTTTAAAAAAGTGAAAACAATTTATTTTCTATTCTGCTGAACAAGAAATGTCTGCAAACAAACAGATGGGGGGGGGGGATGGATCAATATACCCTGGAGTTTTTGATGGAAATTACAATCCTCAAAGACAAAAAGCTTGAGTGACAGAATATTTAGTCACAGAAGCTAGTAATCTGTCCACTTTTGCTGTTGCCTGTTGTCTTTCTCTCTCTCTCTCATTCTCTGTAATGACTTGATTTAGTGACAATATCTGCTCCTTTCCTAATTCTTTTTGACCAGTAAGGAAGTATGTAACTTCTGAATTCACAAAACATGAATGCAATTTTCTAGATTGGATTAGCACCCCCCAAAACCCACCCCAAAATGTTAATCTAATATTTTTGCCTTGCCTGTGGAGAAAACAGCTGTAAATTTGATAAAGCATTTTTAAAAAAACAGTCCCTGACAGAGATCACAGTAGGAATTTGATTATCCTTTTACCTGCTGATTGCTTTATCCCGTTGCTTATCACATTCTTTAGCTGGCTTTGTGGAGCCAGACTTGAATTTCTATCAGGGGGTGTGGAGAGGAGGGGACAGAATCATACTCCTCAATTAGGTTCCCTGCATTGTGATTATAGCCTCTCATTTGTTCTGTATATTGAACGATTGAGATCACCTTAATGACTGATTTTCTAGTCTCTTTTTACAGTTGGCTCCCTTTTGAGGGCTGGATTAACAACTCTGGCCTCTCAGATCTGATAATAGGATTGTGCCAGGCAAACAATGTAGCTTTGGCATTCCAAAAAGACCACAAAACTAGTATTTGTGTTTTTCAAAGTCCCTATGAACCTTTATCTTTTCAATATAAATAAAATTAAATTATGGCAGATATCAGTATACAATCACAACAGCAAACAAGAAAGCAAACACTTACATTGAGTTTTTGGTTCAGTATGGACTAGATCCTTGGGAATAAAAGATTGTTTGATTACCTTTTTGCCTGCTATTTTCCCAAAACTACGCTCACTTGAAAAAATAGTAGGGGAAATACACTTTTAAAGAAATTACAACTGATTATTATTTTAAAATGCCAGAATTCTGTCACTTTACCAGATCATGCAAGAACAACTGTGAAAGACTGGTAGGTGTTTTGCCAGCTGCCTGGTCTGTGCCTTGTTCTCTCCTGGTTGTGCAATTGATGATTTGATCAGTTGCACAATCAATAGCTAAAAGTGTGATAGTCCTTACATATGCAGAGGTCTCCCCCCCCTCCCCCGGCCACCATACGGCTTTCATCACTATGCTCTAATCATAAAATATTTGCTTTCCATTCTCTCTTTATTCGTGTCAGATGCACCACCACCATATAATAATATACAAAGCTAAAATTAACACATCTAAAAACAAAATACAATTTAAAAGGGATAGATGACATCCACCCAATATTGAGCCACATCAATAGCATTTCCTCTTGCCAACATAAGGTCCTTCTCAGTGCACATTGAGGAGAAACATGTGCATTGTATCATATGGGATATAGTTTGACACAAGCTGTCATCTACAGGGAAACCCCACTTTATTAGATTAGCCCTCAATTTTTTACCCCTGCATGCAGTCTATTTAAAGCTTTCCACAAAGGCCATGGTTGTTCTTGGCCAGGCGGTAGGGAGTCATGTGGTTCTTCCCAGTTATCTGGTAGCTCCTTGCCTGTTTGTTTGGGGCAGCAGAAGTTGTGAGGAATCTATGCCTTGATGCAGTGGTGGGCATCAGCAGGGTCGCACCAGTTCGCCAGAAATAAGTAGTCTTATTTGGGTTCAACACAGAGCTTTTCCCCTGGCCACACCCACCATACCACAGCCACAGTGTGGTAGTAAAAATTTTTTTAGCCCACCACTCTCTTGATCTCAGTCTCTGCTTTGGTGGGTGGTGATCAAATAGTGGGTGTGTTTCCAAGGAACTTGCTTTGACCCACTCTTTCTGAGTAGTACTTTCCCAGCGGAATTTTTATGGAGGGATGGGAGCTAAGTAATGCACTTTTTGTATTGAGGTTGGTTTCAAACATCATGTGACCCATCTTGCTGTTTCATTTAAGGCCACATCCACCTGTTTCGCATGTTTTGATCTGTACCACACTGGACTAGCATACTCTCTTATAGAGTAACATAAAGTTAGTGCAGAGGTTCTTAACGTGTGGTTGGGCACCCCACCTTGTGCTTGTTATTTTCTCAGAATATTGTTCCTGGCAAAAACCTTCTGTTTAGTATTAAGGCAGGGGATCTTCAAAGTGAGAGTTCAGTCCAGGGTAAATCCAAGGTATTTGTGGTACCATTTCAAGTCACCTGCAACCTTCTTGATGCCTCACGCTTTTCAAATGAAAATCACAGAGTTGAGTTTTTAGACAGTTTGTCTTCAGCTGGTTATCCCTATAATATATAGTCATAAATTTCAAAGCCTCAGTCAGCCTCCCCCCCCCCCCCACAACAACTTTGAAGGCTGGGTATTGTGCAGCAATTTCCAGGTCATTGGCATAAAGAAAGTTCCTAGTGGCTTCTGGAAGTGGTTGGTCATTAGCATATATGTTAAACATTGTGGGGGCTAGCATATTGTTCTATGGGAGGCCATTTCTTTGATTTTTGTATTGGCTGCATTGTCCTTGGAAATTGACAACAAATCTATGGTTTTCCAGTAAACAACCTATGATTTTTGTGGATTTAAAATCCTTTGTGATGTGGGAAACTTTCTTCAGCGGGGCTGTGTGGTTGACTGTGTCATAAGCTGCAGTGAGATCTATAAACACTACACTTGTGATTTCCTTCAGTTCAAAACCATCTTCTATATGGTGTGTTAGGTTAAGAATTTCTGCTGTACAATCTTTGTCAGGTCTGATACCAGCTTGCTGTGGTATAAGCAGGAGTTCTACTACTGCAGATAGTCTGTTCAGGATTAAATGTTCATATATCTTATATAGGTGGCTAAAAAGAGATATGGGCCTATAAGAAGAGATATGGGCTTTCCATGTGTTGATAGCACATCACTCACATGTGTGCAATGGCAGCAATCCCATTTCTGAGGTAGGTCAATGGTTTAATCATAACCACAGTGAAGATGAGATTGAGACCCTGGAAGTGCAAAATTCCTTATTTACAGCTCAGTCCAGTCATACACAGGATTTCTCTTTGAGGAGAATAATAGCTCCACCCTTCCTTCACTGTCAATTCTTTTAGGTGAAAAGTGCCATGTCTGAAGCTCCCCTCTTTATGTTTACTTAATCCTAAAGCAATTATTTAGATAGTACAAATGGAGGAAGATTATGTTCCAGCTATCCCCACCACTTTCTCCAGAAGGACCAAGAAGTATTGCCTTCCTATCTGCCTATGTCCTATGTTGTTTTGCATGCATCGAAACTTGGAGTGTAATTCGCTCAAAGCAGGGACCTGTATATTGTAGCTATGACAGAGTGTTTAACGGCGGAGTGTGCCCCTGCCACGCCCTTGCCATCTGTGTTGGTGACTAGCAGCTTGCGTGCCCAAAGAAAACACAGGCATACGGTTCTTGTGAGGCAAACTGAAAGAACTTTTACTCACGAGGTGAGGTGCAGGCAAAACTATTTACAATAGTGACAAAACATAACAGGCTTATCTTCAGCATAACAGGGAAGGCATATATACACTAAAGTTCACAGTTCATAGAGAGTATTCCCAGCTCACTCTCTTCCGCTTACCTAGTAAGCTTAACCACAAAGCCCTTGTTGGTTTTCTGGCAGATGCTTCCAAACCTTTGGCATGAACAGCTGTTAAGCAAGTTCTTTGGTAGAAGCAACACCCCAGGACGAAGAACACCAACAGACTAGGTTACTGACATGAGCAGTCCTTACTACCACGATGTGGTGAGGGTCCCAAAAGTCACAGGCCCATAAGGTCAGCTCCACGATGAGTAGTCCAGCAAGACGACCACTCCAGCAAGGTAAAGCAAGCAAAGCAACAGGAGGTAAAATGGCATAAGAGGCAGCCAGGCATAAGAAGCAAGTTGGCTTCAGGTTTTGCCTCTTCTTATACAAAAGAAGGCTTCCTTGTTAGCAGCCGATCCAGTGCAGCTGGCTCCTGTTCCAAAACAGTCCTGAAAGGTATAGTCCACCATTTGTCCATCCTGCAACAAGTGCCACGCCCAGGCACAGTTACTAACAAGCTCCATACTCAATAGTGGTGCTATAAAATGTTATTATTATTACTATTAGCAGCAGTAGTACTTTTTTCTTCATCATCCTGGAGACTCATTTATATTTAAAATTAGATTACCTTTTCTTCTTTCATATCCCAATGAAACCCTGGACTGTCAAAATGAAGCGACTTTCTTGGCTTTGTCATTAGCCAGGCTTAAGTCTGCATTAGTAAGTGTATCTGGCAGCAATCGGTAGACCAGTAAATGAGCTGGATTCTGTATCTCTCCGCATTCACACAGTGTGTTGCTGTCTGCCAACAGGCCCCAATTGAGCATGTTGGTCTTATATTTAGGCCCTCCAACCCCCAGCCTCTTGAGAGTTCTCCAAGTGACATAGGTGAGGTTGAGTTCTTTAGCTATATCCTCTTTTAATGCTGCTACTTGTCCAGCGAGCTCCCTCCTTCATCTTCTAATTTGGTTTTGCTCTTGCATACCTTCAAGAATGATTATATGTGCCATAAAGCACTTCCTGGAATTGAGCAGATGGACTCGAGGCTGATATCCGTTCAGAGGATGTTGAGGGTCATTCTCCTGCTTTCTCAGCATCCACTGCTTTTTTGTTGTTCAGTCGCACAGTTGATTCCGACCGTTTGCGACACCATGGACCACTGTTCGCCAGGCACTTTTGTCCTCCACCATCCTCCTCAGCTCGCTCAGCTCTCTGCCCATTGTGTCTACAATACCATCTAGCCATCTCATTTTTGCCCCCCTTCTTCTTTTGCCCTCAACCTTTCTAAGCATCAAGGCTTTCTCAAGTGAATCCTCTCTTTTCATTTGATGTCCCAAGTACTTTAGCTTCATCTTTACTATTTGCCCTTCTAAGGAGCAGTCAGGGTTGATTTCTTCTAAGATTGACCTATTTGCTCTCCTTGCTGTCCAGGGGACTCTCAAAACTCTCCTCCAACACCACAGCTCAAACGCATCTATTCTTCTGCGCTCAGCTTTCCTAACGGTCCAGCTCTCACAACCATACATTGCCACCAGGAATACCATTGCTTTGATTATACACATGTTTGCAATGTGATATCTCTACTTTTCACTATGTTCCACAGGTTTCTCTCTATTTTCCAGGGACTAATATGGCCTGTTGCCATTATCTTGGTTTTCTTTATTTTGAGTCTCAAGCCAGCTTTTGCACTTTCTTCTTTCAACCAAATCAGGAGCTTCTTTAGGTCCTCCTCACTTTCTGCCATTAGGGTGGTATCATCTGCATATCTCAAATTGTTGATGTTTCTCCCTCCCAGCAATTTTGATCCCAAATTGTGATTCCTCCATCCCTGCATTGTGCATTATGTGTTCTGGGGATAAATTGAATAAGCAGGGTGACAAAATGCAGCCTTGTCTTACTCCTTTTCCTATTCCAAACAACTCTGTCCTTCCATAATCTGTCCTAACTGTTGGTTTTTGATTCTTGTACAGATTTCTCATGAGGCATATAAGGTGTTCTGGTATTCCCATCTCTTTAATTACTTGCCACATTTTGTTGTGGTCTACACAAAGGCCTTTGTGTATTCAATGAAACAGAAGTAGACTTGTTTCTGATATTCCTTTGTTTTTTCCATGATCCAACGTATGCTGGCAATGTGGTCTCTAGTCCCCCTGCCTCTTCTGAACCCTGCCTGCACTTCTGGTAATTCAGTCTATCTGCAGTCTATCCTGTATTATATTGAACATCACCTTGCTAGCGTGTGGGATGAGCACAATTGTTTGATAATTTGAACATTCTTTGGCATTACCCTTTTTGGGGATTGGAACACATACTGATCTTTTCCAATCCTGTGGCCATTGTTGTGTTTTCCAAATCTGCTGGCATATAGAATGTAATAATTTGATTCTATCATCTTTTAGGACTTTGAAAAGTTCAACTCGGATACCATCATCTCCACTGGCTTTGTTGTTTGCAGTGCTTTTTAGGGTCTTTCTGACTTCACTCTCTAGGATGTCTGGCTCAAGTTCAATTTCCTCATCATTGTTATTATCAGGAGTGTTGAGGTCCTTTTTGTAGAGTCCTTCTGTGTACTCTTTCCATCTTTTCTTAATCTCTTCTGCATCAGTTAACTCCTTGCCATCTTTGTCCATTATCATGGTCATTTTTGCTTTAAATGTTCCCTTGATTTCCCCATTTTTTAAAAAAATATCTCTAGTCCTACCCCTGATGTTGTTTTCCTCTATTTCTTTGCACTGTTCATTCAGGTTTCCTTATCTCTCCTTGCTTTTCTTTGAAATTCTGTATTCAAGTGATTGTATTTTTTTCCTTTCTCCTTTGCCTTTTGCATTCCTTCTGTCCTCTGCTATTTTAAGAGCCTCATTGGGCAACCACATAGCTTTCTTATGCTTCTTTTCTTTTGGTATGGTTTTCTTTGCTGCCTCCGGCATGATGTCCCACATCTCTGTCTATAATTCTTCTGGCACTCTGTCTCTCTGGTCCAAGCCATTGAATCTGTTCCATACCTCTACCGTGTATTCCTTAGGGATGTTGTCTCCTTATCTTAGGTGGAGGAATACCAATAAGAGGGTACATTTTCTCAACTGGTTTAGGTTTGAGAAATCCTGTTACTATATGAATGGCTTCATTACCTGCTATGTCAGCTTGTTTTGCATGTGTGTATGAGCTCCATACTAGAGCAGCATATTCTGCTGTGGAGATGCTCAGGTCCAAAGCTGATATACACAGCATGGATGGTTGAGTTCCCCATACATAGTTTGTGAGTTTCCTAATAATGGTGTTTCTTCTACTAATGTTGCCTTTGATATTGAAACAGTGCTGCTTAAAATAGTGTCTTGTCAAGCATCATGCTGAGATATTCTGGTGCTGATCAATGCTGTAATTGGGTCCCTTGTCACATAACATCCATCTCAACACTTGCCTCTCAGTTCTGAATGTAGAAAGCACACAGTTGAGTCGTACTTGGATTAGGCTTCAAATGGTTGATGTTGTAATGCTGTTCTAATTCTTCATGTGCTCCAGTAAGTTTTCTAGCTACCTCATCAAAGCTTGATCCTTGTACGGTCATTGCTATGTTGTCCACATAGATGAACAACTTTGTATTGTCAGGAACTGGTTGGTCAAATTATATTACTAATTACTACTAACAAGGACAGATAACTTAATCTGTCCAAATATTCCATTTTGCATAGCTTAAAGTACAGTTTGTTAGTTTCTTTGCAGTTCATATGATGTAAGCAAGTATTATGTATTCTTATATTAATTGTTGTTTCATTGTATTTCTTCCCCTCTTTGACAGTAAGTCCCTGTACACACACACACACACACACACACACACAGACACACACACACACACACACACACACACACACACACACACACACACACACACACACACACACACAGAGAGAGAGAGAGAGAGAGAGAGATTTCTAGCCTTGCTAATCTGTTCAGATAGGGAAAGTTGATTTTTCTGCCAAAGTAGTACTGCTATCTATTGCTTATGGCAAATATACAGGAGGTTCTCAGTGTGAACTTTGAAAATAGCAGAAAATCTAAGCCAAATTTCTACTCAGACCAAAAGATATTCATACTTGTTTATCGCCCTCCTCCCCAAAGGGACCCAGGGCGATTCACAACATATAAACAACAACAACAATTTAAAACCGATTAAAAGGTTAAAAACTTTTAAAAAGCTTAAAAAATTAAAAACTATGCGTTGCAGCTAGGCGGCACTGGGGGTCAAATCATCCAGCCAGCTGGGGATATTGATGCATCCATTCCCCAGACTTGACCTGCCAGTCAGGTTTTCTCTCCTTTCCTAAAGGACAGCAGCTCCGTCTGCATGTGTAGTTCTACTGGGAGGAGGTTCCTTGGGGCGGAGTGGATACAGAGAAGGCCCTCCTTCTAGTGCCAGAGAGATGTGCCTCTCTGGCCAATGGTACAACCAGTGAGCTTCTCAGGTCCACTCTGGTGGGATGGACAGATGTCCTTGGAATGATGCGGTCTCTTAAGGATTCTGGTCCACTACCATGTAGGGCTTTAATGGTAATAACCAGCACCTTGAATTGCACCTGGAGGCAAACTGGGAGCCAGTGCAGCTCCCTCAGCAGCAGTGAGGCATGGGCATAACGCCTGCATCCCATCACTACTCGTGCAGCTGCATTCTGGACCAGCTGTAGCCTCCGAATGGTCACCAAGGGCAGCCCCATGTAGAGCGCATTACAGTAATCAAGTTTGGAGGTGACTAAGGCATGCGTGACCATGAGCAAGGAGTCCCGGTCTAGGAATGGCCGTAACTGGTGAATGACACAAATTTGTGCAAAGGCCCTCCTGGCCACAACTACCACCTGCTCTTTGAGCAGTAGTTGAGAGTCCAGGAGGACCCCCAGATTACACACCGGGTCTGTTTGGGACAGAACTGCCCCATCCAGAACCAAAGATGGTAGTTCCCGAGATAACACAGGATCCCCAACCCACAGCCTTGCCAGGATTCAGTTGTAGCCCGTTGTCCCCCATCCAGACCCTGACAGCCTCCAGGCACCTGCTAGATGGACTGTTAGATGGGCTAACTTGTAAATTCACAAAAATTCAAAGTTTCCTCTGTGAAATCTGGCACATAAGAGTTGCTGAGAGATCCAGCTCTTTTTGACAGGTTCCAATGTTTACTTTATCACATTAGAAGATTTTTTAAAAAAATATCTATTCTCTACTTGACCATATTTCAACATGAAAAAATAACCAAATTTCTAAATTGGAAATTGTGACAAAAGGAAAGCACTCACACGCACGTGTGTGTGTGCGCGCACACACACACACAAAGTGACCCACCAGTCACATGAGTATGCAACATGGAGACATAAGCAGGCATAACTTTTAAATAAATAGCTCTTTAAAGTTCCAGGATGTGGAAATACCAATACAGTAAATTAATAAACCTTGTTTTTATAACCTTAACTGAGGTCAATAGATGCGTAATTGGATTTTCAGTATTTTCCTTTTACTGAACTATTTCCAAGGTACATATGTACTTCTTGCAATTGTACAGAATAGTACATCATGAAAATCAATCAAAATCACTCAGCAGCTTTTCCACAGCTTGAAGCATATTATAACCTAACAACATTTAACAAATATAATTTTGCCTTCGGACTGTCTGGTAAATATTTCATTCATAGCTATTTCCTGCCTTTTTATATAACCACCACATATGAATGAAAGCTTCTTTTAGAGAACTCTACCGATATTTACTTTCTGTAAATGTATATTCTTTAAACCTTCCATTGTGAAGAGTACCAAGAGTAATACATTTTACAATTATCATCCTTTATATTTAAACAAATGGAAGGCTCTGTGCACTTGGAAAACAGAAAAGCCGAGTCAAGATTTTGATTAAGAAGTCTGTTCCATCTACCTTTAAAGTAATGTAACAAAAACATATTGATTTTAATATTATTGATGTATAAAGGAAAGTGTTACAATGAATAAAAGAAAAATCCCACTGTACAAGGCAGGAAGAGAGACTTTGCCCTTCACTTGTGAAGGTTTAATTCTTACCACTAAGAGCCTGAGGGAGGTCATCCTGAGTTCAATGGAAATCACTTGATTTTTCCAAATTTCAATCCCTATTGACTCCTCCCAACCTCATTCAGGATGTTGCTTTTGTGTTGTGAAGGTAAAGATTGCCCTTGCCCAAAGGCCAGTCATATCCGACTGGCCTCCAGGGTTCAGTGCTCATCTCTGTTTATAGCCAAAGAGCCATTCTTGTCTGCATCTGCAGAAGTTTCCATGGACATGTGGCAGGCATGACTAAATACTAGAATGCACTGAACACTGTTTACCTTCCCACCAAAGTGGTCCCTATTTATCTACTTGCAATTTATTGCTTTCAAACTGCTAGGTTGGCAGGAGCTGGGACAGAGACAGGAGCTCACTCCATCGTGCAGCACTCAAACTGCTGACCTACCAATTTTGCAGTCATCAAGTTCAGCATTTTAACCACTAAACTCCCCTGCAGTCCCTGATTAACACCTAGCCAATGTCATTGTTTCCTGAAGGAACTGCCATCCTTAAAGTTACTCTTCACTTTTTCCTTTGTAGCTTCACAGCAATTTAGGTCTAGTGTCTCAGGTTAGAAGGTCAGTTTCCAAATTAAGGAATGGGTGAGGGTTTGTTTGCACATGGCTCATGAGTACTCAGAGGGCAAGGTAAATCAAGTTTCTGATTGCACAACATCCTGGTACTGTACTTTCATGCAGATCTCCGTGTGCCATCTCAGCTGTATAAAATCCCTATCTGGCCTGAGTGATTTTGATTGATTTTCATGATGTACCCCACTTTTAGGGAGGAGGAGGTGCCCCATTTAATCACAGAGCTATGTACTGACTATTTTTTCAATAAAATGGATTTTTGCTTTCAAACTGAACTGTGCTTTTTCTCAATTTCCTTCCAGAGTAGCCAGGGGGTAAAGGCATTCCTCTTTTGCCTTGGCTTTAGAAGATTATTTTACCCTAAACAAATTGGGTTTCTGGTTTAATAATGTATCAAGAGCTTATTCATTTGCTAGTAGAACAGACCCTTTGAATCAATGGAACTTTCATAAACATTGGGTTTAGCATTCGGGGATTTGTTCAAGGGGTTTACTCTAGTTGGACCTAGAAACTGAATTTTCAGCTGAAGATACAGAAATTCCTGTCCTTTTTCTGAATCTCCACTTGTGGAGACAATGTAGTGTCTCCATATCCATCTCTGCCTATTCCCAGTCTGGTACCAAGACTTGCTGGCTGAGCCTGAAGGTGTGTTGCACCTGGGCAACCTTGTTATATCTTAGAATAGTTCTCAACCTTTTTAAAGCCGTGGGCTGGGTCACACTCCCTCAGACAGCTTCAGGGGCCAGACAGCCCATTTTGCCCTTCCCCCAACACATGGCACTTCCTGATGTGGTGGATGCAGTGGGGGCTATATGAAATGGTGCCACGGGCTGCATCTGGCCTGCAGGCTGCAGATTGAGAATCTCTGCCTTAGATGGAAAGAAAGCTCACTGACTTCTGAGTTCTCATAAATTTAAGTTGTCTTAATGTGATGAGATGTCTAGACAAGGAAAGTTCAAGCCCCCTTGAGATTCCTTGCCTTCAGTGTGAAAACAAGATAGAGATAAAAACCATGCCTGTAAGTTTCACTCTTTGTATGAAGAAGTGGACTTGATCCACGAAAGCTAACAATAAAAATATAGCAGTTAGTCTTTAAAGTGCTACAGTATTTTTTAATTTTATTTTTATTTTATTTTGTTTATTTTGCTTTGTTTTCTGATATGCAAGATAGAGAGCTACTTTCCCTCCTAATCATCAAGGGTTTTGCATTTCCCATAAAATGCCTGTGACACAGCTCATGTAGAAGTGGTGTTCTTTCCCTTCTAGGAAGCAGAGGACACATGTACATTCATGAAAATACATGCACACAGAGAAAGCAAATAAGTTTTTTTAGATTGAAAAACTCTATATCTATATCATATCTGGCTGGACATTCTGCTACGGTAATAGAGTAGACCATACAGTCAGCGACTCAACACCAAGTGTCTGGTGGTGGTTAACTAACCTAACTCCCTAAAGGGCCAAATGGTTAGAGGCGGATGAGCTCCTTTAGGGTGGGATGATGGTCTCCTCAGTGGAGGAAATGCCACTGGAAAACATCACATTGGGCCCAACAGCAAAATGAGAGGAGGAAGAACTCTGATTCCCAATGGTCATGGAGGTGGAAGAAAGCCATGCCAGATGGACTGGCTGTGAAGGAACACCTTGTCCATATCCTCAAGGCTGTGCCAGTCCATTGCAGTCCCTGTGTTAAATCCTGCATGTCTAATTTCATGTGTGCCACAGGAGATGGCTCTGTGATCATAGTGTGTGGGTCACTTCATGGCAAGCTGGGATCCATCTTAAACAAATTCATGCCAATGACATTTTTCCTGCTTCAGGAAAAAATGCATTCTCGGATACGAGTTGCAGTCAACAACATCTATCTATATATCTGTCTGTCTGTCTGTCTGTCTGTCTGTCTGCTACCATTCTCCCTGTGAGGAGATTCAGGGAAGATCACTGTGTTAAAACAAGTGACACTAAATGACAGATTTAAAAAGAAATGAAACTATGATAATAATTTAAAAATCCATTAAATAATTAAAACATTAAAAAATTTAAAAATATAATTAAAAATAATTAAAAAGGCAGAAGACTCCAGGGACTTATCCAAGTTCTTAAAATCCTGCTTAAGAGGTGGGTCTTCAACTTTTGCAGAAGGATGCAAGGGAGAGGGCTAATTTAACATTCCCCAGCCTGGGAACCACCTCAAAGAAAGCCTTCTCTTGTATCTCCTTCAAACATGTCTGTGATAACAAAGGGTCAGAGGGAAAGGCTTCCTCTGCAGATCTTAAGGGCTGAGAACACTCATATGAGAAAATATAGTCCTTCAGATAGCATAGACCCAAAAAGTATAGATCAGGGGTTCTCAACCCTTTTAAGCTGGGGGCCCAATTATGCCCCCTCAGACTGTTGGCAGGCTGGACTGGTGCTCCCTCCCACTGCCACCGCTGCCTTCAGTGGCAGCAGCAGCAGGGGTGAACACTAGTCTGGCCACCAACACTTCCACACACACCACTGCCACCGCCAACACTACCCCATGCCACTGCCACCGCCAACACTCCAGCCCACAACACCAGTCCAGCAAACACTCCCCCCATGCCATCACTGCTTCCCTGTTTACCTGCTTGCCGTGGGTAAAGGCCCACACTTAGCCAGAGCGGCACCCAGGAAAGTTGTGGTTTCTGCTTCTGCTGTTGATGCTGCCATCTTACAACATCCACCCTGCTATGGAACAGTATTAGGGACACACCAAATCAGGCTGAGGGGAAAAGGAGGGTGGCAGCAGTGGGAATGATGGTGTGAGCCAGTTGGAATGGTGCCATAGGTCAGATCTGGCCCACAGGTCTTATGTTGAGAACCCCTGGTATAGAGCTTTATACCTGATAACAAAAATTTTGAGTGGGTTGCAGAAACAGATGGGTAGCAAATATTGTATAATACTAAAGTTAACAGTTTTTCACATTTAATGAAAATTACACAATTTGTGTAACTTGGGTATCTTATGTAAACCCACTGAGTCAACAGCATTAGGAAATATCTGACCACACAAAGTGAGAGGTTTGGTTGTGAACATTACTTAAATCCTTGACTCATCTGCCTAAAATGCCTTCCTATCTGTTTCCATATCATCTGGCTCAAAAGCAGCTACAGCCCCTCCCACGATGTTCCCATGATATGACAGGGCCCACCACCTCTAACTTCAGAAGAACCTTTTACTGTAGTGCCTTTCCCTCTGACCCTTTGTTATCACAGACATGTTTGAAGGAGATACAAGAGAAGGCTTTCTCTGAGGTGGTTCCCAGACTTGGCACTCCAGGTGTTCTTGAACTTCAATTCCCAGAAACCCTGATCAGCAGGAGTGTTGACTTGGGCTTCTGGGAATTGAAGTTGAAGAACACCCAGAGGCCCAAGGTTGGCAACTCCTGGTTCAAGGAGTCAATGCACCCCATATTTGGTCTTCTTTTACTGCTGACTTGAATCTTTCCCAGTACAGTAATACCCTGGATAACGATTGTACCTGATAGTGCTAAAACCGCATAACGTTGCAAGATTTTCGGAAAAATCTTGCATCGGATAACGTAATTTTTAGCGTTATCCGGTACAAGCGTGTGCGTGGGGGGAGTTGGATTGGATAGAACATCTACCCAATCCAACCCCCTCACCAGCACCCGCCTGCCTTTCCCCCGATGCTACTGCAGGGTTCCCTCTGCTTACCTTCCTTTCCTTCTCCAAGTCCCAGCTGATTGCAAAAGGCTTGGTTTTTTTAAACTGCAAGGAAGGGAGGGAAGCTGTTCTTGCTTTACTTCCTGAATTGAAAAAAATACAGAGATGTGATTGGTTCTCTAGATCAGCTGATCTAGAGAACCAATCACATCTCTGTATTTTCCCCCTTACCTGTTTTATTGGTTCTCTAGATCAGCTGATCTAGAGAACCAATCACATCCCTTGTGGGTTTTTTTTTGGTTTTTTTAACAGGAGGAAGGGGTGGTGTGATGGGTTTTGACATTTAATTGTGTTTCGGAGTGACAGAGATGAGACATTCTGTCTCATCAGTGTCATATTAACATAGTCTTTCAAACACCATTGGTAGTATGAAAAACTGCTTTTTTGAACAATGAGATCAAATTTGAGCTGGCCTGGTTCATGGTATTTGTAGATTACATTTCAGGGGAAATTTCAAATGTGACTTGATAGCTTGCCTTCAGCGGAACATAATCACCTTCTACACTATAGTGGAAAGTAATTCAGGACAACAAGAATGCTGCATGTTTCTCTGGCAAAACGAATTGTTGTGTTGAATGACTGTTTCAGCTTCCTCACTTTTGCATTGTGTGAATCAAAGCCAGTGACAGCAAATGAATCTCCCTTACCAGGAGTGATTGATTATTATTTTTTGAAGAGGCACAGCCAAATTCTATAAAACACCTCAACTCCCTTGGTATTATAGAGTAGTAGATAATTCTTTGAAAAATGTTCTTAATGTATTGCAATTACTTCACTTCCATTCAATTGCAGGTTAAACATCACCTAAAGCTTTTGGCATTTTATTATACCGTTGTAGACTGTACCATTGACTTAATTAAAATAATTGTGGGTACTTTATTTTCATAGGGTTTATTTAGGCAGTCTACAATGTAACAAACAGTTTAATATGTACAAAGAACACTACAATGACAAGAAATATATCAACAGTTTCCTTGTATAAGTCTGAGATGTACTTCTATGGTAACCTATTTCAGACCTGGAATTTGTAGGAAAACAGTGACTTTGTCTCCCACTTTGTACATTTCTAGACTTCACATTACCAGTAAAAAGGTGAAAAAGTTCTAATTCCTATTGCGTTTCTCCAAATACCATCTGTCTGGTTCTTCCCATACTGAAAACTGTACATTTTTTACCCAATGTGCAGACATTTGTGTAATTTTTACCTAGTGTTTCCATGGACCATTGATTAAAGCTTGTTTCATTTCTCATGCTCTACCTATTTTACAAATGGAATACATTTTGAACTGAGTGACTCTGTGTGTACTTAGTTTTATGTACACATTATTTCCGTACAACACCCCTCCATGACTATTGGGAATCAGAGTTCCTCCTCCGCTTATTTTGCCATTGGGCCCAATATGATGGTTACCAGTGGCATTTCCTCCGCTAAGGGTGACCATCACCCCACCTAAAGTGGCTCATCCGCCTGTAGCCTTTGGCCCCTTTAGGGAGTCAGGTTAGTTAACCGCCATCTGATGCTTGGTGTTGAGTCACTGACTGTACGGTCTACTCCATTACTGTAGTGGCATGTCTGGCCAGACAGGGGGCACTTGAGTAGAAATCAACCATCTCTGCAGACTAATTTTCTATAGTATGGCAGTATGGTCTACTCTATTACCATAGCCGGATAACTTGGCCAGACTGGTTATCCTCTTCAACATTAGAGCTGACTAATAATTCAAGAATCTTCAGTTGCACATTCTGTCACCTTGAAACAATTAATTTGAAATAGATATGTCTGTTTTCAATGCAAGATTTAATTTTTAACAATGGAAGGAAATGGGGAGAGATGAAATTTCATGAGTAAAACCAGACCTTAAGAGGAACAACCATTTTGAATGTTTTCTTTCTCGAACCTTATTACAATGCTACACAGAAAAAAACAGCTTCACAAAAAGTTCAATTGCTAGCCAGGACTTGGAACATTCATTTAGAAAGGAACTTGTTGGATTCTTCATCCCTATCCCTGGCTACTAGGACATCATTCATGATGATGGGGAAATTATGTGTTGCACTGCTTGTCATTAATGTGTTATCATTACTGCTACCACTGGACATTGAAAAATGCAAGAAAATGCTCTCCTCTACCTCTCCTCATCTTTAGTAGTACACAGTAGAAATACAAAATGAACAATGATAACAAATTAAATAACAAATTAAATGAACACTCTCCATGATGCTGGTTACCATCAAATTACTTCTCAGCAAGAAATATGGCTAACTAAGCAAAATACCAGAATTTACTTCACATGAACTGATGTGCTCAATAACTTTTGTTGTGCTTTCCATCCTACTGTCTCTACAAAGAAATAAATCTTGTTGAATTCTGGAGGAGTGTGACTTACTACCCCGAATGTACATGACAGGGCTTGACTTTATCCTTAAGCAATAACCCAACCCTTCACCCTGAAGGTTTGGGAGATAAATGTCCACAGTCTACTATTTCTTCTATTGATTTCTTTTGGAGTGCAGTTCTGGAGAGGGAAAGAGGTGGGGAGCTCAAAGCAGAGTTTGAGTGAGGAGTACATGAAGAAAACCAAAACTATAAAATGTCCTTCCACATCTCGTTGCCCCCCCCCAAAAAAAAGCTTCGTTCCAATCATCCTATTTTTCTATGCTTTGCAGAAAAATATCTATCCAAAAAGAAAGAAAGGTGCAAATCTCCCCCCCCCCCCCAATTTGTCGTCGTTATGCGGTTTTAGCGTTATCCGATGCAATCGTTATCCAGGGTATTACTATATTAAGCCTGTACCAGATCAAATTAACTTTTGGAAGATATGATATGTTATAACCTCCCGGACAATGTATATAGCACAGTGGTGATTTATATTAGAAGATTGATGTTTAAAATATGAAAGAAGCATATAAGTGTACTATGTAACAATATGTTAGAAATTTAAATTTTATAAGCTTCTGTAGTAAATGTTTATTTTTATTTTTGTTTATTATCTTTTATCTTTATTTTATCTTTTTACATACTATGTATTCTTTGTTTGTTAATTTTCTGTTGTGTCTCTTTTTTTTGAAAATTTATAAATAATTTTAAAAAAGAAGAAGAAGAAGTGAAGTCCAGCAGTGTTCCATGCAACATAGTTTGGGAAATGCTGGTAGTTGATGCCTTTTCTGATTAAGTCTATGAAGTCAAACCACAAGATGTCAGCTTCCTATGAGGTCATTTAAGAATATAGCCTATCAAATTTCCAGAAGTTTTTTTTAAAATGTGGACATTTGCATTTAGCTTCATACATAGTTTCTCCAAATATTCAGAGCACTGTTTTCAAGATGAAAAATCTACCACAAAAGTTGGTTTAGTGTTTAATGTGAAGAACAGCTCTTTTTAGACCTGTGTATTTGTCTAGAAGTGTGCTAAGATGGTCAGAGGAATCCAGACCAAATTCCCTTCATATCTAATTATGAGTTGCAGAAGTATTCAGCTGTGTGTGAAATCCTGTTTATTGCCTTAGGGTAGAATAAGGGCGTAATCCTCTATAACATGGCTGGACCAAATTCAAATCTGAGCAGGGCCTTGGACGTGAAACTCCCACATTAATTAAATCTGAAGTGAGCTGTACTCTAACAACATCTAGAGGGCTGTATATTGCCTATCCACTGTGAACCAATTACAATCTTTCTCAGATATCCTCGCCATTCACCCTACCTCCTTCTCTCTATTTAGGATGGAAAACACACTCTAAATTTCTAATTCCAAACAGTTTAGATCAGGGATCCCCAACTGTTTTTGCACCATGGACCGGTTTAATGATAAACAATCTTTCCACAGACTGGTAATTGGGGGTGGTGGGATTGGATCAGTAATGGGATGACCCCGGTTCCAGCCGGTTCCTCGGAACCGGTAGGAACAATCTCGGAGGGTTCTCCGAGGGGGTAGCCCATTTTTAAGGCATCCGGTTCCGGGCGCCTCACCGAAAGCAAAAAAATAAAAAAATTGAGCTTCTGCACATGCGCACTAAATTGGAGCCATTTTGGCTCCAATTTTAATTTTTTTTTCTTTCAACAGCCCTTCCCGGCTTGGTAGCATCGCCTGGTCCTGGAGCGTGATCCCTTTAGCAGGGCTGCTGGGGGTCCGCGACAGCCAGAAGACGGGCGGCAGGGGGTAGGGGAGCACAGCTGAAGCTGGCCGAGAGAAGCCCTCTTCTGGCGGAGGGGAGCCGGGGGAAGGGAGGGGGAGACCGGCCAGGCTCCCGCGCTCTGGGGTTCTGCTGGGCAGCAATCCTTGGATCCTTGAGCCAGTCTTCTTGTCTGGAAGGGAGGGGGAAAGGGTTTTTTCTCCAGTGCTTTCCTCCTCCTCCTCCCTCCTCCTTCCCGCCTCCCGGCTCTTCCCCAGCGCCAAGGTTGCCTGGCCCCAATCTGGAGAAGAGGGACGGATGGCGACAAGCTGCCTGCCTGCCTGCCAAGGGGGGGGGAAAGGGTTTTTTTCTCCAGTGCTTTCCTCCTCCTCCCTCTTCCTCCCCGCCTCCCGGCTCTTCCCCAGCGCCGAGGCTGCCTGGCCCCGATCCGGAGTAGAGGGACGGATGGCGACAAGCTGCCTGCCTGCCTGCCGAGGGGGGGGAAGGGTTTTTTCTCCAGTGCTTTCCTCCTTCTCCCTCTTCCTCCCCGCCACCCGGCTCTTTCCCAGCACCGAAGCGCCGAGGCTGCCTGACCCTGATCCGGAGAAGAGGGCCTGACCCTGATCCCCCAGGGCCGCGGTCAGTGGTGGCTCTGGGCAGTGAGGGTTTTGTATTTAGGGTGGGTGGGTGATTTATTTGTGTTTTGGGTGGGTGGTTGTATTTTTATTTTATTTATTTCTTTATTTTATTTATTTACGGGTTTGTTGTAGCTGTCTGGTTGGGTGGGTTGAGAGGGGTGTGTGTATGTGTTTTATTTTTTATTTTTGGCCCCGCCCAAAACTTCATGACGTCATGATGTTGGCTCCGCCCATGACGTCCGTGACGTCATGGCGTGGTAGTGGAATTTTTGTCATCCCATCACTGGATTGGATGGTGCAAACACATAATAAAATACGATAACGTGCATAAGAGATTTGTTGTTGTTCAGTTGCACAGTCGATTCCGACCCTTTGCAGCACTATGGACCACCCCCTCCAGGCACCTCTGTCCTCCTCAACCTGCCCAGCTCTGTGCCCACTGCATCTACAATACCATATAGCCATCTCATTTTTGGCCGCCCTCTTCTTTTGCCCTCCACTTTTCCCAGCATCAAGGCTTTCACAAGCGAGTCCTCTCATTTGATGTCCAAAGTTCTTCAGCTTCATCTTTATTATTTGACCTTCTAAACAGCAGTCAGGGTTGATTTCTTTTAGGATCGATTTATTTGTTCTCTCTGTCCAGGGGACTCTCAAAACTCGCTTCCAACACCACATTTCAAAGGCATCTATGCTTCTGTGCTCAGCTTTTCTTATGGTCCAGCTCTCACAAAAATACATTACCACCGGGAGTACCAATGCTTTCACTATGCGAATATTTGATTGCAAGGTGATGTCTCTACTTTTAACTATGTTCCCCAGGTTTCTCATCGCTTGTCTCCCAAGAATCAGTTGCATTTTTATTTCACGGCTGCAATCACCATCTGCAGTGATCTTGGATCCTAAGAAAGTAAAATCTGTGATTGCCTCTACTTCTTCCCCATCTATTTTCCAGGGATTGAAAGGGCCTGTTGCCATTATCTTGGTTTTCTTAATGTTGAGTCTCAAGTCAGCTTTTGTACTCTCTTCTTTCAACTGAATCGGGAGCTTAATCGAGGTACAGTAATACCTCGGATAAGGCTAAGATTTGGTTCCACAAGTCTTGGTGTCATCCAATTTTTAGTGTTTTCCGATGCATGTTAAAATCCTATGGGATGGATCGGATAACGTTAACGCTCTATAGAGATACATTGTAACCGCACAGGCTTTAACGGTTGTTATCCGATCCATCCCATAGGACCCTAACGTTATTTGATCCAATTCTCCTCCCCAGATTACTTAACGTTATGCGATTATAGCGTTATCTGAGGTAAACGTTATCCAAGGTATCACTGTATCACACTACACAAAGGTGGGTGATGGAACCCTGCCATAGTTAAGTAATGTGAAGGAGCGCCTGGCCCCCTGCCTATCTACTGTGTCTGAAGCCCATGCTCTAGTTCCATTCGCAAGGCAGACCTGGCAACGCATGTTAAGGACAGATGGCTGCAATTGGGGCTCCCAGTGCCACCTACCTCTGTGGCCCGGTTTTGGACAGCCCATGCCCCAATACTGGTCTTCAGCCCGGTGGTTGGGGATCCATGGTTTAGATGATGAAACATCTCAGAGAACAGTTTTATATCCTTTTAAGTGAGTTAGGTATTTATCTGTGAAGCCACATATTGAGAGTTTAATTGCTCACTGTGTCTCCCTGGAAGAGCCAGCATATGTAACCTTGAGCAAGCTTCAGAGTACTAGGGTTTAATCTTTAATCCCAGGGTGCCCCCAGAAAAGGAATTAAAACCACTGTGGAGTACTTTCTAACTAGAAAATCCGGGAAAGAGTCACCACATATCAAAACTGACTTGAGAGCACATTATTATTGTCAAGATTCCTTACCTCTAGTGAAGAGAGAGAGAGAGAAATAGTTCTCCTATTCACCTCCATAAGGATCTTCTCTTGTTCAAAATGAGTCTTGTGATCCCCCCCTCCCCTTTCATAGGTAAAGTACACAGACATAGAGATGAAACAGCTAGTGACTGGTTGAATATTAGGAAAGATACCAATGATTGATCTAAACAAGGATTCCCAACCTATGGCCCATGGGCAGACTTGGCCCATGGCACAATTCCATCTGGCCCAGCACCACCACCACACTTGGAAGTGGAAGCAGGTGCATTTACATCAGCCATAAAATGCACCTGCACATGTGCAAATGCACCCATGGCTGTCATAAACGCGGAAGTGGTCACATTTATGATAGCCGTAAATGTGCCCATTTCTGCTTCGGTTGGGGGTGGGGGTGTTGTCAGGCCTACTCAGCTGTCCAGGGGACGTGGTCAGGCTCATAGCAAAAAATGGTTGGCCACCCCTTGTCTAAAGCTTCAGGTTCTTGAACAACACACCAATTGCCCCAATTTTGGAATGTTCACGTAATTTGCACACAATTTAGTTGTGCAATATTATGTCAAATGCAGGTTTTAAAATGAAAAATGGACATTTGTTACATAAAATTTCATTTTTGCCAGTGCAAGAACCCTCTCAAAAGTTCCAGGAATGTCAGCCTCATGTTTGTAAGAAGGAAAAGGACTGTTGTCTTGGGGGGGGGGGGGGGAAGCATGTATGTTTCTTCTTATGTCTCTAATCTACATTTATCTTGTGCTAATATTTATGGTTCCCACAGAGAGCATTTAAATGCTCTTCCCTGCTATTGTTGAAACAAATAGTGTGATTATTATTATTCAATAATCAATATTTGTTTTTCTCTCTCTTCCTTTCATAGATCCTGGCTTGCACAGACAACAATTTTTCCTTCAGAGACCATCAAACGTGGTCATTGTAGAAGGGGCAGATGCTGTGCTTGAGTGTTGTGTTTCTGGCTACCCTCCCCCAGTGTTTACATGGATGCGAGGGGATGAAATGATCCCATTCAGGTATTTGGTCTGTGGATTTTTCAAAATATCTTATGAGGCAGAAAAAAGAAAGATTTCTAACAGATTTATTTGCATCTGAATAGTTTGTTTTTTATAAGAGAACTGCTCCCAAACTGGCCAGGTTATTCTGCTTTGGAATTAGAGTAGACCATACTGCCAGAAACTCAGTGCCAATCACCAGGTAGAAGATAACTAACCTGACAAACCTGATGACTAACGGCCTTGGGTGACAAAGTCCACAGGGAAGGGTGATAGTCCCCAAATGGGTTAAATCCCACTTGAATCCATCTTAGTGGAGGGCAACAGCTTCATCTATACTGGCTGGGGCTGATGAGGACTTTTTGCACCAAAAGGGCTCAAGACCAGAAAGTGACTCACAGAATTGAATCAGTGGCACAGGTGTCACACTGCAATTCAGAAGGCAAATGGAAGACTACTGCATTATTATATTGTTCCCGGAAAAATCTTAATGGTGGATAGCTATGATGATCATCAATAGTCAGAATTGGGTATGGCACTTGAAGAAGAAGAAGAAGAACTGCTCTTAGGAAGGAGAACATTGCCAGGCAGGCTGTTCCTACTATATACCAGGGCTGTTCCTGCTATATACCAGGGTTGTAATTAAAGCTCTCCCTTGCTCAAAAGCCAGTTGTGTCTGAATCTAGGGAGCAGTGATCATCTCCATTTTCAGCCAAAGAGTCAGCACTGTCTGCAGCTGCAGATGTTTCTGTATGGAATTATTAGCACATGGAATGCTGTTACCTTTTCCAGTGCAATTTTCAGTGCACTTTTCTCCTGAAATGGACAGAATTTGTGCACAGTTACTAATTGGATAATATGCACATGTACTAACCAATGCTTGTTTGTGTACTTTTAAAATTACACACACTTTTGTTACATACATTTAAACACATTTTGTACATTTTTGTGCAAAGCAACATCATCATCAACATTGCTTTCATCATAATCTTAGAATGGCAGAGATGGAAGGAGAACCTATGGATCATTAAGACTAGCCCCATCAAGGAAGGCACAGTGGGGAACTGAACTCCCAACCTCTGGTTCTGCAGCCAAATACCTAAAACACTTAGTTGTGTGTGTTTTTCTGATTGCAGATTGTGTACAGCTCTGCATTTAGGTCTGGGAATTTTGAAATGGAGAGTCTTGCATTAAAATGCAAATTGAGTGCATTCCTCAGACATCCATAATTCCTACAACTGGGAAACCATGGACATCCTATCCATTGAAGACAATGCCCAAGGCATTGTGTGATGAACTTGAGCTAAACTTTCTCCCCCTGGCTTCTATCCACATATAAATTATAGAGTAGGGCACATGCCTCGTCATTCCCATATGCAATCTCATCTCCTGAAACACTCCAAAGCTTAATGGATCTTATGGAATCTTCTTCCATGGAAGGCCCATTCAGTTCCTTCTCTACTTTTCTACCACCATCTTGATAAGATATATTCATTTACATGAACTTATTTAGATGGTTTTTTTAAAAAAAAAATCCTGATGTTGTAAAATGTATTTTATATGCCTTGATTGTCTCTTTTATATTGAAATTTAATGTGCATTATACATTGATGGGGACTATGCAGGATTCTGTTTTAAGAATGAAATGGGAGATACTTGGGTACCTTGGAGTTGTTATTTCACCAAGGAATCCACACATTGGTAGATGTCTGTGCGACAACATTCTGCACATGCAAACAGACCTGAGAAATCAAGTCCATCTGCATACAGTTTTTAGCCATTTGGATATCACGTCACCCACTGGCTAAGTGGACCATGACGTGTGCCCTCCACTTTAACCTTGCCCAAGAGATCCGACAGAGAGAGAAAGGGATATAAATCTCATGAATTAAGCAGGAATTTAAAAATGTAGATTATGCTCATTGCCTCATTTTAAAAATAGCTGTCTTGTCATGATTCCAGGTCCAAAAAATATTCATTACTAGCTGGCAGCAACTTATTGATTTCTAATGCAACAGATGATGATTCTGGGACATATACATGTATTGTCACTTACAAGGATGAGAACAGTAGTGCCTCAGCAGAATTGTCTGTATTGGGTGAGTACAACATATACTGTCCTTTGCAGTAAGTTATGCAGCATCCTGCTGTTTCCTTCATCCTTTTGACTTTCCCAATTACATTAAATTATTTTACATGCTGAAAAATGTTTCCATATGCCTGTTAAATACCACAAAAATGCAACTGTGTTTTTTTCCTGTACAAAAATTCCTTGATTCCTTGATTGACCAGATTATCAGGTGGTGAGTTTCTCCTGGTCACAACTCACTTTCCATTCCTTTCGTTGCTGCTCTCTTCTTCTCCAAAACTTTTCACATTTGGGTCTTCCCATCTTTTTTTGGGGTGGGGGCTGTCAAGAGGTCTTTTTACTCCTCTGGGATATCACTCAGTGAATGCTGCTGTCCAACACCCATCTGTCATTCGAGAGGCACATCCAGCCCAGCACAATTTCTGTTTATGATATTCTGCAACAGCTTTGTTGATTCCACTTTGTTTTATTATCTGGATGTTGGGGATGTGGTCGCAAAGGGATACCTTTAGTATACCTTTAGTATTGATCTTTCCATGGCTCTTGATAGTTCTTCTTCCTCAGCCTTCATTAGTGATCATGTCTCACTCCCATAGAGGACTGTTGAATTAAAAAGGTTGGCATGTTGTACAAAAATAGAACGTGAAAATGTATATTACATATGTTTGGAGGGGACACAAATGAATTCCATTATATAGGCGATGTTATTAATATGTCTGTTGATGCTGATGCTTTTGAGTCATCTTGTGAGTGCCTTGTGGAAGGTTAAAGCACAGTCACATTCACACAGCAAAATGTTATGTACTTGTTTGTATTTGACATGTGGATTTAATTTCAGAAATAGCCATGTTTTTTTCCTCATCTCTCTTCCATAAATGAATGTATGGAATTTATACCTAGGAGAAAACATTCTACAGTTTCTTCATTCAGAACTTTATTGACATTCAGAATTAAGATTGGAACTTGTTGATTTAAAAAAAATCTGTTGTGTGTCATTTGGGAAATTTCTGATATAGTCTCTGCTCTTACTAAGTAGGATGGAAAGTGCAGAGTAGAGATCTCTTTTGTGAATTTTTGGGACCATAATTCTCCTTTCTGGATGATCCTGATGCAAGATTCAGATTTTAGGTAAAGATCGCCATTGTTTGAAAGCCAGTCATTTCTGACTCTAGGGTTCAGTGCTCATTTCCATTTATAGCCAAAGAGCCAGTGCTGTCTGTGTCTGCAGATGTTTCTGTGGACATGTGGCAAGCATGACTAGACACCGGTGTGCATGGAACGCTGTTATCTTCCCACCAAAGTGGTACCTATTTATCTACTTGCAATTTGTTGCTTTTGAACAGCTAGGTTGGCAGGAGCTGGGACAGAAGAGCTCACTCTGTCATACAGTACTCTGGGCTCGAACTGCTGACCTACAGACCTTCCAGTCATCAAGTTCAGCAATTTAATCACTAAGCCACAGGTACCTAAATTGTGCTGGCCTGGATAGAAGCTCCAGCTGGAAGGTTTCATGTCTTGGACAGGCCTAACTTCCTGTTTGAAAAGGAAGCTACCCCAGCATTTGTTAGGAAATATTCCTCCATAATAAATTGACCTGTACTTTCTTAAGTGGGGGGATTTTGTCTCAGTTATCTATGCTTATGGTGTATTTAGAATTTTTCCCCTTGAAAATTGTTTTTAAATTTTAGCTTGCATTGAATGCTTCTTGATGAATTCAGGGAGGTAAAAACATGTTAAATCTGGTCTTTTAGGAATTCCACTGGCTTCCAGAGTTCTGAACTCAATTTGAAGTGCTGGTACTTATTTTTAAACTAGGGAAGGGGTGATTGGTTCAATTTAAATTTTAATGTGAAACTACTTGCTCTACATCTCCCAGAATAAAACATGAAAATGTATTTGGAAATGCATCCATTTTTGATTTTGCTGTACCATTAGAAAAAGAAGCTAAAAAGTCCTCAAAATAGACATATTTCAAAAATGCTTGTGGAAAATGTGTACAGATGAAAAATCTAAAAAACATATTTTACTTGATGTAGTCATAAATGCAAGAATGCATCCATATATAAACAACATGCATTTTAGGATGAAGATACAGAAATGATGCATAATCTAATGTAGAACTGAACTGTAATGAGTTTGGGACTGGAAAAAATGAGGACTTGTTTGAGAGAACCACACATCTCTATTTTAGTATTAAATAAAATCAGGCTAGTACCAAACAGGAGTTCTGTACTACCTTGGATACCTTGCAGTCATTATTCAGTGAGGAGTCTGCACACTGGTAGACATCTCTCAATCTCTGTGATAACATAGCAAGCATGCAAATGGACTTGAGAAATCAAGTCCATCTACATGCAGTTTTTTCGCCATTTATATATCACATCACCCACTGGCTAGGTGGACCATGATGTGTGCCCTCCACTTTCACGTTGCCCAAGGGATCCAATGGAGGATGCTTTGTTGAATTTAAGTCCTAGTCTAAAATCATTGACAAGAGATGGGCAACACTGCCTAGTAAAACCGCTCAATCCCCCCGTGCCCCAACAAGGCTCTCACCTAGCGGGAGGTTTGTACTAACAGCCCCCATAAATCTCAGACAGCATAAGACAAAAAATTGGGATTATCAGAATTATGGTGCAAAATAATTTGTCTACCTCCAAATATACATATACAGTATCTATATTTAATTATCTTCTGCCTTCCATAGATAAAACTACTTCTTCTGTCTGTTTATCCATGTGTTAATTAAAGTGTTCCCACCTGGAAGTATGTTTCCCAGTTAGGAATATGTAAACCTTCGCTCATGTTACTTATGAGATTATTATTTTCAGATCACATAGTAGAATATAAGTATTAGAGGTGTCTACCATGTTTGACCAAATATAGTTATTTGTAAATTTCTGTAGGTTCCAAACTCCATGTGGTGTGAAGAAACAGCAGATTTCATACATTATCCTTTCAAAAAGGAGTCAAAGAAGACTGTGTCCATTTCAATTTTGAACACCCATATTTTTCTTTGTCTGGTGACCCTTGACTCACTGATGAGATTTGGTTAGTCTTTTGGCATTTCTCCATGATTTGTGGGGGGGGGGGAAGAAGGGGAGAAAAAAATGAAGCACTTTGGCCGCCAGAAATTGCCACTACCCAGATGACATACTCTTCTCTCTTGCTTCCACTGTGGCCCCCAATTCCAAACTCAAGGACCTGGTGCAGTTACTCCATTGGTTGAAAATATGATCCAAACTTTCAGTTGGTCTTTCTCCATTCACAGCTATGGTGTTTATCTGAGCAGTTTGTAAACATATAGATACTAGAAATGACAGAGACAGAGATTCAGATCAAACATGAGTAGTTCCAAGAGGTGAACACACTAACCAGGTCCTTAACACCCTTCTCTAAATGTAGACCAAGCTACAAGGCATGCATCTAATAAGCCTGCATTATTCTAGTACACAGGTCAGGAAACCTGACTCTCCAGGTGTTCTTAGACATCAATTCCTAGAAACCCAAGTCAGTACACCTGCTGATCAGGGCTTCTGGGAATTGAACTCCAAGAACATCTGGAAAGCCAACTTTGCTGACCCCTGTTCTAGTAATATATGTACTTGCAAACCAGTTGTCAGCACACATTCAAGAAATTTATCCCTCAACGAATGTGAAACTCTTGCAAGGATAGAGGTGTCTGGATATGTTAATTTTAGCCCTTATCAAACTCATTTTATGCAAATAAGCAAAAATGCTAAAGGAGAGAGCACCTTTGAATAGCCAAATTTGCTTGCCAGGAAAAAAAATAGAGTTCTGCAGCTTTTTGAGAAAGAGTTTGTTTCCTAGTTTTGAATAGGACCAGCAAGATTTTCTTCCCCTTGCCTCTCTGTTTTTCATTCTGGGAATATTGCAGATAGGACTGGATGGTTCAGGGAGGGAAGTGATCTCACAATTTTCAATCTCTTGCTGGCACTGAGCCATACTGTGTTTTAGATTCACCTCTTTACCGCTGTCAACATTGCTTCCTTGCCACATTCTCTTTTGATTTTCTCCTTCTGCTAAAGCAGTGGTGCCCAAACAACAGCCTGTGGGCCATATCCAGCCCCCAATGCCAATTCATCCGGCCCGTGTCACCCTAGTCGCTCCTGGAAGCAGAAGTAAAACGCGCTTCCAGGAGTGACAAGGGTGGCATGGGCTGGATGAATTGGTGTTGGGGGCCGGATCTGGCCCATGGGCTGTAGTTTGGGCACCACTGCCTTAAGCAGAGAAAATGCCAGCCTAAAATCTATCTCATCCTGTTACAAAACAGATTGCAAGATATGTTTTACTTCCACTTCCGGTGGGAGGAACCACGTGACTGTCCCACTGAACCATGTGACTGGCCCACTGCCCAAAAAGTTTGGGCACCCCTGCACTAAAAAAACTTTGCAGTTCTGCTTGCTGCCCTTTTCAAACATTTCACTCTGCCATTTTTATCCCAATTGCAAGTAGCTTTTAAAAAATTAAAACTTTGCTTTTAAAGTTTGCTTTGCCAATGGTTTAGCTAGATGGAAGAAGTCAAAAGGTAATTTCAGAGGCCCCTTTTACTTCTTTCATGAGTTCACTATCTGCTTCCTACTATCTGTACAGTATTTCAATTTCAGCAGTATTTGTTCCAGTTCACCTGCAACTGGCTTCGCTCATATGCTCCCACTTTTCTAGGTTGAAAAAAAAGGGGGCAGAAAAACACCACTATCTTTTGCTTTATTTTTAAACCTCTAGAGGCTGATTAAGCTGAGGAACAAACCAGCAGCAAACTAGTCCAATGACTCCATGCTGTGAAAGGGAGTTGTTGTTTATTTGGGAATGAGTAAAATAGTGTGCCCGTCTGCTTTTAAAAATAGACATCTCCTGTGTGTTGTGCTGGGGCTTATCAAGGAAGTAGGGGCAGAGTTTAATTTTTTAGAAGGGCGCCTGCAGGAGAATTGAGGCTGGTCAATACAATGTGACCCCTGCAATTAGCCTTCTCCTTATTCTGTAAGATGGTCAGTCATGCCCTGCTAAGTCAGAAGGCCAAGAGATAATGGATATGTTCAAGGTTCCTTTATTGTAATCCATCTGGCTGGTAGAGACACAGTTGACTCCATTATACTGGCTAAAAACAGCAATGCAGTTGAACATTAAAGCAAAAATTATTTTGTTGTTATTTTTGTCCAGTCGCACAGTCGATTCCGACTGTTTGCGACCCCATGGACCACTGTCCGCCAGGCACTTCTGTCCTCCACCGTCCTCCTCAACTCGCTCAACTCTGTGCCCATTGTGTCTAGAATACCATCTAGCCATCTCATTTTGGGCCTCCCCCTTCTTCTTTTGCCCTCCACCCTTCCCAGCATCAAGGCTTTCTCAAGCCTCTCTTCTCATTTGATGTCCAAAGTACTTTAGCTTAATCTTCACTATTTGACCTTCTAAGGAGCAGTCAGGGTTGATTTCTTCTAAGATTGACCTATTTGTTCTCCTCACTGTCCAGAGGACTCTCAAAACTCCTCCAACACCACATTTCAAAGGCATTTATTCTTCTGCGGTCAGCTTTCCTAATGGTCCAGCTCTCACAACCATACATTGCCACCGGGAATACCATTGCTTTGACTATACGAATTTTTGTTTGCAATTTGATGTCTCTACTTTTCACTATGTTCCCCAGGTTTCTCATCGCTTGCCTCCCAAGAATCAGTCGCTTTTTTATTTCATGGCTGCAATCACCATCTGCAGTGATCTTTGATCCTAAGAAAGTGAATTCTGTCACTGCTTCTACTTCTTCCCCATCTATTTTCCAGGGACTGGAAACCATTTATCTTGGTTTTCTTTATCTTGGTTTTCTTTATATTGAGTCTCAAGCCAGCTTTTGCACTTTTTTCTTTCAACATAATCAGGAGCTTCCTCCTCACTTTCTGCCATTAGGGTGGTATCATCTGCATATCTCAAATTGTTGATGTTTCTCTATTACTACAGAAGAACTACACAACTTTACAAATAACAATGAAGAAACTGAGATATTGAAAGATTTGTTATACCTTGGTTCAGTCATCAATCCAATGGGGAATGCAGCCAAGAATTCAGAAGAAAAGTGAGACTCAGAAAGGCAGCAATAAAAGAATTAGAAAATATCATCAAGTCTAAGAATGTGTTATTGGAGACCAGGAGCAAGGTAATTCACACTATTGTGTTCCCAGTCACCATGTATGGATGCAAAAACTGGACAATAAAGAAAGATAACAACAAAAATGATGCTGAAAGAGAGCTTTCTGGATACCTTGGACTACCAGAAGTCAATCCTAGATCAAATTAAGCTAAACTGTTTCTGGAGGCAAAATGATGAATCTGAGGCTATCCTACATTCATTCATTCATTCATTTAGATTTATTTTCCTGCCCCAATCAGGTGAACCCGACCCATCATGAGATTGCAAGACTCTCTAGAAAGGGCAATCATGCTGGGAATGGTGAAAGCAGCAGGAAAAGAAGTCCAAACATGAGACAGATTAATTCTGCGAAGGAAGCCATAGGCTCGAGCTTGCAAGAGCTGAGCAGGGCTGTTGAGGACAGGGCATTTTGGAGATCTTTTCTTCATAGGATCACCATAAGTTGAGGATGACTTGATGGCTATATCAACAACAGTAGATATAATATTTGGCTGCATCATTGAGGGACTTGTGAGTTAAGTAGATCGTAAGACATTTCAGATCTTAAAAATGCCTTATTCTGTGGGTATTTCTGCTTTGTTATAAAATCGTGTCACCTTTTAAAGGATTAAGTCAAGAAAGGGACAGAAGAGGACCCAGAAGGCAGGAGTTCTCAAGGTACCTTGTAGAAGAAGAGTCAGGATGAATAGCCTCAGGCAAGCTGCACAGGTCTAGAAGAAAATAGGAAACCATTTCTGAGTACTTTATACATGGAAAACGCTAGAAAGGATCATATGTATCCCTGACCCCCACTGCCCTAAAACAGTTTGGAACAGTTGGAGTGCTGAGAAGGAGAAATCCAAAGCAAGAAAAAGTGATATAGGGGTTATGGAACAGCAAAATCCTTGTGCTGAGTTGCCACAGCAGATTACTGTTACTGATCAACCGGAGCCTGTCTCTGCTGCTTTTGTTAATTAAGAATGACATAGTGATATGTCACTTGAAATAATTATTTAAAAAATAAAAAATAAAGTACAGTTGTACCTCACTTAAAGAGCATAATACGTTCCACAGGATTGCTCTTTAAGCAAGTTTGCTCCTTAAGTGAAACACCATTGTAAATGACCAATTGTGGGGGGGATTGTGAAACCCAATTTATTTGTTAAGCGAAGTGAACATTCAGAGAAAATTCTGCTCTTTAAGAGAATTACTCTTTAAGCAAGACGTTCTTTATGCGAGGTTTGACTGCATGTTGATATGTGGCCATTATAAACCCATGTATCAATATACAACATGGGAGAACTGATTTGCATAATGGATGTACAAACCAATTCTAACACTTTGTGACTTAAAATTAAGTTTGGTAAATATAAAACACCCTTTCCCAACGTGTTTTTAAACAGTGTAGCTGTGCCCTAACTCAACTTTACCAACATGCCCCCTGGTTTCTTTATTCTTAACAGATATACGTATCTGATTTTACTATTGTTGGTTCCTTGTTCCCCATCTAGGTCTTACAAAATTATCTGAATTGGTTTATGGACTTAAAGGATTTTTGCGGGGGTGCCTGGTTGCTACATTTTCCTCTTGTATTTTGAAATTTGCATCATGTACATCAGCTTATCATCTTTTCCAGGAAAGATTAGACAGGTCATTTCCTCTGAAACCAGGATATTTATTCATACCCAGAAATGTCCCCTCCCCTTTTTGGCTTCTAAAATTAAAAATCTGAAGTAATCATTGGCTGAAGTCCAGTCGAGGAGCTCTGTGTGTGTAATGGCTGGTGATATCACCAGCCACAGACATTAATCTTTAACTCAAAGTTTCCTGTTCCAAGGATCCCTTGGGATCCCTTTTGACCAAAGGAAACTCACAGAGAGCTAAGAAACTTTAAAATAGTAGCATCTACAGGTGATGACATCAGATTTTAGGTGTTAGTGGATGTCAACCACTGCATCCCTCATGCTTAGCCATCTATGGTGAGAAGTTACCAAAATTAATAAAACAAAACAAAATCCTTCTTTGGGGCATACATTTAGTATATCTGGAGAATCAGGATACATAGGCTTGTCCTCTTGGTCATAATAAATGGCACTAAAGGTTTCTTCTACAGGCATATGAACACTGTGCACAGTCTAACTGTATTTATATGCTAATGGTTATCATGCTGAAATAACAGTACAGTTGTACCTCACTTAAAGAGCATAATGTGTTCCACAGGATTACTCTTTAAGTGAGTTTGCTCTTTAAGCGAAACACCATTGTAAGTGACCAGTTGTGGAGGGGATTGCGAACCCCGATTTATTTGTTAAACGAGTTTTTGGTTGGTTTTATTTGTTAAGTGAAGCAAACATTCAGAGAAAATTCTGCTCTTTAAGAGAGTTACTCTTTAAGCAAAACACTCTTTATGCGAGGTTTGACTGTACTTGAAACACTTGTTTTCCATCACCACCTGCTGAGCAGTAAAGAATATCACTTGGCCTCTGCTTTCTTCCTGGTACAAAACATTATTGTTTCCTTTAGATAATTCATTAGTCGGTAAATGCATTATTTGTCAGAGATGCGAGGGGAATGTCTCAAGTCTAGGATGAAAAGCTTGTGAGTGGCAGCTTTTCACAGAATCCTGAATTATAGACACATTAAAATTTGAGGTAGCTTGTTTTTAATTACCAAACAATGTTGAGTTATCATAGCATTATTCCACAAGATTTAAGGAACCATATTGATAATGCTTCCTCAAACAATAACCATGATATCAGAGTAATGCTTATTTTCCATTGTGGCTTTAAAATGAATGCATAAAAATTGCTTTCATTAGGGAATACACTCCTAATTTGGATTAGAGGCGATTTCATGCATGCATAACTATATCCTTTTATTAAGCCACAAACACAATGTTATAGGAATTATGTACAATGGAGGCTTTCAACATTGCTGTTTCTGATGCGTTAATGTTCTCCAGAGTCTTGATGATTTTATAATGACAAAAATACCTATTTGAAAAAAAACCATTGTTTTGCAAAATCTCCCATTTCTTGTTCCTTTTTCTCTTTTTCCTTTGCTTGCTTTACGTGCAATATGAATATTTAATTTTAGAGCTGTTTATGTGCCAAGGCACCTTTGTTTAACAAGAAAGTTTAGTCCATTGTAGGCCAGGATATCATGAGCTCACATAGACTGTGAAAGCTTATAAGTTTCTAGATTCTGACTGCTTAATTCTGAGCCCAATTTTCAATTCATCTCCTACACACCTCTTCTTTCTAGCAAAAGCTCTGCTCTCTTGGGAAAAGCTATGTCTTTCTTGTCTCTTCCATTTCCTTGGATGAAAGGGTACAATAGTGAGCTTCTACAAACAGTGTTGAGGGTGTCTCCTGTTAAACTTTGAAACAAAGGGTTAAAGAAAGGGTGGCCTCATCATCATATTTCTCAAACTTTTCATTGAAGAAAGAAGGCTTTATAAAAAGAGTCTATGCATGTGCTTAAGAAAGGTTTGGTATTGTACAGCAGTACTTCACCATTTTTGCCATTCCTGAATAATTTCAGACAATCTCCCTGACTGATTATATTGCATTTTTGTGGGTGTGTTCCCCCCCCCCCCCCCAATATATCTTCCAGTGTGTTAGATTCAGGAGTCTTGCGTTCAACTCTCTGGTTATGGAAACTCATTAGAGGTCATAATGGTAAAATATTTCGTAAGCCCTGTTAGAATTCCCATTAGTTGTAAGCCACTTGAAGGCACATAACAATCACAAATTAGCTCTACATGGACCTACCATTGAAAATATACTGGTTAGTCCCAATTTAGAGTAGATCCACTGAATGAATGGGATTTGTTAAGTAAGTGCTTATATATACCCCACTGGTTCAATTGTTCTACTCTAGTTGAAACTGACAGTTGATTTAGTCCTAAAATGCTTTTTTGTTCTTTAATGACACATTTTCCCTTCTTTAATATTTTTAAAGGTAGTAAAATTCAGCTTTAGAAAGAGCAGTGTGTACTAATATGTGTCCCCCCCCCCCTTACATTATTTATATTTCTCACTGATGAGGACTGGCTTCAAAATTAAGTCTTTTTTCCCTTCTTCCAAGAGAATATTACCGTGCGTTCATGTTAAAACCTCTCGTCATTAAAAAGTGAAAACATCTATAAAATACCAATTAAGATATTCAAGTCATGTTTTCTTTAAAAAAAAACAAGAGCAAGGATTTGAACACATTTAAATAATTTAGCATATTGATGTAGTCTCCTTGTATGCTTGTGCTGCTTGCTGACTATGTTATCCTCCCTGGCAGATTACTTGAAATTATGTTCTGAGCAACCTTGCTACAATATTTTGTTTTAAATCCTGGCTTCCCAAGCTTGAAAGCACCATACTGTTGGTTCACCTGGTTTGTTTGGACTCAGCTTTTCATCAGTATCAGCCCCAATTGCCATTTGTGATCAAGATCTGATTTTAAAAAAGTTTTCAGAGAGGTAAACATCTTTGGGGTTTTTTCACAGCATATAAACCCAAAGCCAAACCAAAGGGAAATATTGTCACATCTTTATGTTTATTAGACCTCTCCCATTGCTGGCTTTCAAGGACTGAAATAGACATGTGAGGCAGAAAGGTGATTACACAAGTGGTTCTACCTATTTCACAGACAATCCATTGGGTTTCACTGCAGAAATCAGCTGAGTAACCGATCATGAACCAAGTCACACACCAACTATGTGACAGATAGTGAGCAGAACGTGATTTCTCTGACGTGCACTGTTTTAGTCAGCTGGCTTTGGATGAGTACAATATTTTGACCAACATTTTATATACATGGTTGAGAGAGTGGTACCTAGTGAGATGGGACACAGAAAATGATGAGCACATTATCAACACTGTCAATGAACTTTCAAAGTGTTGATTAGATAAAAATCTGACAATATGTAAAGTATTGACTAGCTTGTCTGTCAGCTAGCAGACAGTGGTTAAGGTGGTGTCTTTATAAGCATAGATACAATGATTTGTTTTCAGAAGGAAGTTGATTGTACTGGGACCAGAGCTTTGTAAAAGAAGCAGAGTTTTTTTCAGCCATAAGATTATAGGGGAAAACAGTTTAACATAGCATGCTTAAAAAACCCCTTGATCTCTATTTAAACACCAGTGTTTCCCAACCTTTGGTTTTGGACTTCAATTCCCAGAAGCCTAAATCAATTCCCTAAAGCAGGCATTCACAACCTATGGCCCATGTGCCTATTTGGGCCCATGCACATCATTAATCTGCCCCACAGTGGTCACCCAGTGCCAGGAGAAGCAGCAGAGACTGTGGAAACAATGGCAAACCTGCCGCAATCGCTGCTGATACTGATGATGATGGCAATGCAGGTACGGGGAGCAACCCACCGCTGGCCCCCGCAGCTGCATTTTGGGAGCAGGACTGGTCCATTGAGAAAAAAAGATTACAAACCACTGCTCTAAAGCACTGATCAGCCAATGTACTGACTTTGGCTTCTGGGATTTGACATCCCACTGTGGGGCGTGGGGCCCACATTGGGAACCATTGCTCTAAATGCACACTGAACACTGAAATGTATGTATGTATCCCATTTCAGTTTCTCCTGTTACAGCTGGAGTGGGTTATACACTTAGACTCCAGTGTGCATAAATCACATTTTTAAAAAAGGCAAAATACTACTGGTTATGCTTGCCAACATAACCAATTGAAGAAAATCCTCTCCACTAGTTGCCACAAGTTATGAAGTTAGTGTAGGGCATTTGCTGTTGTGCATCAAGTTGTTCCACTTGGCATTAAATGGCAAAAGCTTATGCTAACTTCATAATTTGTGGCAATTGACCAATTAGTGTCAGGCCCCTGGGGAAAATAAATAAGAATTTGGTCAATATGAAATGTATGGTAGTCCTATCTAACTCAATAAATAGGCATTATCATTCATTACCAACTAAAGTCCAATTGATTTCATATGGCAGTGATGGCAAACCTTGGCACTCCAGCTATTTTTGAACCTCAGTTCCCAGAAGCCCTGATCAGCAAGAGTGCTGACTTGGGCTTCTGGAAATTGAAGTCCAAGAACGCTTGGAGTGCAAAGGTTCACCATCACAGTCATATGGTGTATTCTAGACAGGATTGTCATTGGATTTAGCAATGTGGATTTGCTGTCTGACCAGGGGCGTAGCTACCGCCATATCTGCCGTATCAATTATACGGGCCCCCCGGGCCACGGGGCCCCCCAACTTGCATAAGCAAAAGGCAAGGAGAGTGTATATTTAATTTGAATTGTTTGTAAAAATTTTGGAAAAAGTGACAGATAGATAATTATGATGAATAAATATTTCTTTTAATTTTATGCATTTTTTTCTTTTGTGAGAAATCTTTACCCTTCCTAAGGGCCCCCAAACAAATTTTTATACACCCCCCCCCCAAGGCACGCTACGCTTCTGTGTCTGACATAAATTGTAACATTTTAGAGGGCTGAAGGATTTTCAAAAGGTATTCTTCCACCATCATGTATGTGTCTAATCTTTCAGTCTCTATGTGTACATTCAAACAAAAGCATTCTCATTTGGAAGTTTGATTTCATACAATGAGAACATCAGCTACAAATCTCCTTCTTCTTGAGCCGTACTTGATTCCAAATATTGGCAACCATCATGGTGATCAGCCATGAAGACTGTCCTGTAAACATAATGATGTGGCCTTTCATCTGCCTTCTGCATCACAGTGTGACACCCATACCACTGATCCAGCTACACGAGTCACTTTCTGGTCCTGAGCCCTTTCGGCAAGCAAAGTCCTCCTCAGTATTGATCAAGCTGCTGCCTTCAATCAAGAACAAATCTCCTACACTATGTTTTTATGACTCATTTGAAATTAATGCTGCAGATTAGCCTCTTTCCCTTAAAAAACAGAAACAAAGGGGGGGGGGGACAGAAAACGAGCAAGGGAAAAAATCAGATATAAATGAATTTAAGTGCTCCAGTCTTCACCTTAGTTCATTTTTATGCTACAACCGGGCCAATGGCTTCTAGTAGTAGTGCAGTCAAACCTCGCATAAAGAGTGTCTTGCTTAAAGAGTAATTCACTTAAAGAGCAGAATTTTCTCTGAATGTTCACTTCGCTTAACAAATAGAACCAACCAAAAACTCGCTTAACAAATAAATCGGGTTTCACAATCCCCCCCACAATTGGTCACTTACAATGGTGTTTCGCTTAAAGAGCAAACTCGCTTAAAGAGCAATCCTGTGGAACACATTATGCTCTTTAAGTGAGGTACAACTGTACATATATATAATAAGCATGAGCAATGTTGATTATAACAACGGCCTGAGAGAGAAGATACCATGGCCTAGCAGGCGGCTGAGAACATCGCCCCTTCCTCCGGGACTACAACAACGGCCTGAGGGAGAAGATACCATGGCCTAGCAGGCAGCTGAGAACATCGCCCCCTTCTGCAGGCCCACAACAATGACCTGAGGGAAAAGATACCATGGCCAGCAGACGGCTGAGAACATCGCCACCTCCTCTGGGCCCACAACAACGGCCTAAGGGGAGTTAGTCTGTGTTCTGCTTTTTTTTTTTTTTTGGTGAGGTTGTATTTTATAATTTTTACTGGACTCTTGCTGTTTTGACTGTAAGCCACCCTGAGTTGCCTCGGTGAGTGGGCAGCAATATAAATCTCAATAAATAAATAAATAAATAACAGTGATGTGGGATAACATAATCTGTTCACTGGAATTGCTAGCAAAATGGTCGATCAGTTAAAAATATAATTTAGTTGCTTTTTAAGGCTGGACTGAGCAACATTTATCAGAGCATGGAAATGCATAGAGGAGTCAAAAGGTCATGTGTAATCTTAGGTTTCACAGATGCTCTAAAAAGTTTTATTAATGAAATGAGTATGGAATATTATTTGCATACCCATTAAGGAGGCAATTGTGTTGTGCTAAGCATCATCAAGAGCACTCTGTGATAATGGAAGTGAATTTTCTGGGAGCATTTGAGAATCCATAATGGTTGTCAAACAGACAAGCAACTTGACTTAAGCCCGTTGTTATTAGTCTTTCTCTGAATGTGTGTATATTTTCCTGTTAGAGATTTCTCTGGCTTGAATTATTCTCTGAATGTGAAGTTGCAGGATAGTGAGCATTCTCTGGGCTGCAATGTAAGGAGCAATGATGTTGGACTACATCTCCCATAATCCTTCATTCTTGGTCATAGGGCTTCTGTGGGTTCAAGTTCATCAATATCTAGAAAGCCAAATGTGACTATACATGTAGTTGGCAACCATTCTGTGGTCCAATTTGTTGAGTGGCCTAGGTTTATCCAATGAGTTTCAAGGCGAAAAGGTGATTTGAACCTTAGACTGTTCCAAGTCCCAGCCAACTCTCAAACCCCACTGAAGCCCTAATCAGTCGCAAACAAAGATATGTTGCATCAAGTGCTGCACTGATGCTGCTAATCCAGATGACAAATAAAAGCCATGGTTTTTCTTTTAATCAAAATGTTAGCCATGCTGCCTGTAGATGGTGGGATTGTTACCTCCTCATCTAGATGCCGATAGGTTGGTGGAAATGCTGTCAAATATGCTTGTGATGGAAGGGGGTGGAAGATAGGCATGAATCAAGCAGAATGGTCTTTTCAGTACTTGATGATGCAAGGATGGAAGATGTATATACAACTCTAGAGTGGGTCCATGCAGAATCCATGCTGCAATCTCTCAGTGACAGTAAGTGCTTCATCCAAAGCTTTCTTTCCTTTCGATTCATTCCTGCTCCAAATCTAGCTGTGCCACTTGTTGAGCCATCTGCAGGTTTTCACTACAGCTGTAAATGAACCCAGGTGTTAATGGCAGTCATTTGCTGTAAGAAGTTCAAAAGTAAACAAATGGGGAATGTTTGTCTCCTGAACTGCACAGGAAGGTTAGCAATCGTGTTGTTCCTCCAACATGTCACAGAACTCTATGCCTGACCATTATTGTGGAGAAGTGTTTTTTTGCACACATTTCTCCTTTCCAAGCTGCTTATAGACTTCTGGTCCACAAAGAATTTGGTGCATACAAAAGATGTATGCCTGCCTTAAAAACATTATCGAAGTAAAAGATGAAAGCCCGTCATTTCCCCATACAGTAAAACCTCCGTTTACGACGTTGGTCCATTCCGACAGCCTTCATTGTAAACCAATAAAATCGTAAACCGAAGCACGTTTTTCCATAGGAATGAACTGAAAAATAAAAAATGGGCCCAACTGGACCAATAATAATAATATTAATAAATACAAAAAAAAAAACAACAACAACCAAAAATACAAAAAAAAAATGCCAAACACAATCATCCCCCATCCCCACAAAAGGGATGAAGCAATCCCCCTACCTTTCCAACACTTCTGCCCTGGGGGATGCACACATTCCCAGCTATAGGGCCACGCAGGAAGCTTGGATGAAGACGGGAACCAAGCAGATATGGTCCACACACTCTCCCACTGCCAGCAGAAGCAGCGAACAGTCTGGAAACAGTGGCAAAAACATCACCAACGCCGTCGCTGCTACCTCCGCAGTGGTAAGTGAAGAATCACCATTTTAGATTCTAAAATGGTGCTGGGGATCTATTTCCTGACCGTAAACAAAAAAAGGTCATAAGCCGGGACATCAGTTTAGTAGGATTTGCCATAAACTGTGGCGAACATTAACCGAATGCCTTCTGTAAAGTTCAGAGTAAAGGCCAGAGCAGATCCACTGCACCACAGATGTTATTGCTACAATCCACCTTTGATTTCCTTATATTTTGAAATCAGGTCCAATCCTGCAGTCAATGGATGATGTGGCATTCCCTGAAGACCTTATCTGTGAGAGACTGAACATCAGATATTCTATATGAAACGTACATATACAATTACACAGTTGTACCATTGGCTGTTCCTTTCCTCCTCCTCCTCCCTTTCCTCTTGCTGATTTCACATTACATATTAGGAGTGGAAGGATGGCACTTGCACCAGCTTCAGGGATGATCTTCTAAATCTTCCAGAAAGGGAGGTATGAAATCTGTCAAATAAAATGTGTTAATGTGTTAATGCTACAAACATTAGGTAAGAATGAGACATACTAGATACAACTAAAAGAACTCTCACTGAATTTAGTTGGTTTCTTTAGATAGGACTGCCATTGGATTTAGTTGTTTGTCCGTCCGTCCATCTGCCTGCCTGTCTTTCTCATACTCCACACTGTAACATCCTTGGAATACTGTAGGAAAATTCAACATTTATTTTTGTTCTAACACAGGGCTATGCAACTGTATGTATATAAAGAGGCACACATGTATGTTTTGGCAATCCCAGATAATGCAATGTCTCACTTCTAAGCCCTGTTGTTACTCATCAAATTTCCAGGCAAAATGCTTTTGGATGAATTTGCCCCTACATTGTACTTCTTTCTCTCAGAGTCATGGGAGCATTCAGGCACCCCTTGAATGTATTGTGCTGTTAGAGAACATTTGACTGGTCCTTCAAAAGGGAGGGTTGGGTTAGAGTAGCTTCATTAAAATATGCAGTGAGTATAATGTAACACAGCACAGCAAAGAGTCCTCTGACAAATGAGCCGGGTTAACAGTGTGCAAATTTCTTAGCAGAACTAAACACTACATCATTGTTGAAAGAGTGCATTAAAATCAACAGCCTGTACAGACAGGTGTAGCACTGTGTACTTAACTATGTCATTAGACAAACCAGTGTGAATTCAAAATGAGAGCCAACCCAGACCTTTGGGAAGGCCTTGTTTATTCCAGATCATAGGCAATAACTGACTTGTAGAACTTACCTATTAACATTACCTCACATGAATGTGTGGCAATCTTGTAATGTTTCACATCACTGTTCTTATTTGAGACTGCAGCTTGATGGCCATTGCTCGGTTCATATTCTGTATGGAGACTAAACATGAGAAGACGGAGGAGCTGCCATTATGATACCATCTCTCTGTGGTCAATTCCCTTCAAAAACAAGTTGGGTTTGTTTTCAAACTTCCAGTGCATGAATGAGTTTGAAAACAAGGGTTACCACATTTTAATTGGGCACTGTGTCTAAATTCAATTGGATTTACATGTTGCCATTAACAAACTCAGTGCAAGTTGCAAAAGTGAATTCCTAGAAGTTAAGAAGGTTAGCATAGACAGGGGTTCTCAACCTTTCACACTGTGGGCCATACCACGCCCCTTAGACAGCTGTGCAGGCCAGACTGGTGGTTCCCCCACCATGTGCCTGCGGCTGTCATAAACATGTTTACAACAGCCATGGATGTGTTTTATGGCAGTGTTTATGCTTTTATGGCAGCCACAGGTGCATTTACGGACATTGTAAATGCATCCGCTTCCACTTCTGGTGACGGCAACGCAGGCTACATGAAATCATGCCATGGGCTGAGGCTGGCCCACAGGCCATTGGATGAAAACCCCTGGCATAGGCTTTTGCAACTGTGTGGTGAGACATGAAATTCAGTCCACAACTGCAAACACTGACACTGTCTTCTTAACTTGTGGCAAATTGCTGCTGAGATTTATGCCAGTGGCTTTATGCTCACAGGCATAATTAACAGAACTTAGGCCAGTGCAATTGTTTTTGCCACCTATCTGTAGAAGAGGAAAAAAATATATACAAAAATCCTCTACTTTTATTTCCATATTTGTTTATTATAGGAATATGCAGATTCTTTAGGCAATAACTCATTACAACTAATCCTGCCAAAATCTCAACACCTCATTTCCCTTTCTTTGCCGTTCTTTTCTTTCTTCTCAAATGTAGTAATACATAAGCATGGGATACTCTTCTGTTAAAAATGTCCCCACCATCATTGCATTTCATTTGCTGTTCCCTCTGTACTTCAACAGGGTGCTAAGACTCATGATCCCTCCAGGGAAGTCTAATGATCAATGTTCTTTTCTATTTAAAGTGTAGTGATTAAAACTATGATTAGCTTTCAGAGGGAGAGAAGCACCTCCGTGATTTCTCAGCCAACTTGTAAACCAAAGGTTCTGAAGTCCAGATTGCCTATCCGCCTCCACCCGAGGATTAACAGCACAGCTCCCTTACAGTGATAGTTAAAGTGTATTAAGATCATCAGGAGTGGGTTTAAAAACAAATTTGGCTTGTTACAATGCATGAGATTTTAGTACCAATAGGAAGGGAAAGAGCACTCAAAGGCCTGATGAGACACTCAAGGCTATATTGTGGGCCCAGCCCTTTTTTTCTGGCAAAAGAAAGAAAAGATAACGGGATTTCATGGAAGCTTCCAAGGATGACTATAAAAGAGAACCTTTTCCTTTATATAACACCTTGTGTACCCATTTTTCAAAAGTAGAAATAGACTTCTGGTCACTTCTACAGTGTCTTCCTTCCTTCCTTCCTTTGTTCTTCTTGCTTGCTTGCTTTCCAGTTGTTGTGGGTTTGTTTTTGTTTTTTTTTGTCATTTGTGAAGTTCTGCATGGGCAGAAAATTGTCTCTGGATTCAAAGATGTTTTGCACCCCTGCTTCAGAGCCAAAATAATGTACATTATACTAGATCACTAGAAAAATATAACTAGAAAAAGATAACTATAATAAGATGATTCATGATGATAATATGATTCATCCTAATTACTCCCATTTTCTGGGAACTATTATCATGCTTGTTCATTGGAAAAAACAGTATCTCATTAATTAGACACCCCGATCTTTGTTCATATTGCCCTGGAACATCATGTTTGACCATTTCCCCTTAGACCTCCACAGTGTGTTTCACTTTTTTTTATGACCTCTAGATGTTCCACATGTCAGCTAAAATGATGTTTTTTTTCCCCTTTTGCTCATTAGCTGGGGCCTCATTGTGATATTTGACCTTACCTTTTGACTTTCATGTCCCTGTTAAACTATAGAAAGGTATGTTTAATAACGCCACTGAATCCAAGACGTAAAGCTTTTTGCAGGCTATATTGCTTCAGATGGAAAGGGCTAAATTGGTTGCCTGAACATAAAAATAAAATTAAAATTTCCCATTTTTAAACATAGCACAGCTGACTATTCTTCATCAGAGACTACTTCTTTGCATGTATAAATGATCCTCAGTCACTGATGAGAGAGTACTGGAACTGGGCACTCCCCTGAGATATGAAATGTTATAACCCCAATAATGTTTTTTCCAATTGCTTCTGCACTGTGAGTTAGGTATCTGGCTGTGGAGTTCGATTCCCACCTCTGCATTCTGGGAGAAGAGACACTCCATGTGATGTTGGGCCAGTGATGGCGAACCTTGGCACTCCAGATGTTCTTGAACTTCAATTACCAGAAGCCCAAGCCAGCACTCCTGCTGATCAGGGCTTCTGGGAATTGAAGTTCAAGAACACCTGGAGTGTCAAGGCTCACCATCACTGTGTTAGGCAATCTGCACCAACCCCAGGGTGCCTCCTAGATAAAGGGAATGATAAACCACTTCTGAATATTCTCTTTCTAGATTACCCTGGCAAGAGTCCCCATAAATCAAAACTGACTTGACAACACACAATTATTATTCTTATTCTGCCATATGTATAAACAGACACTGAAAAGGCAGAAAGTAGCTAAGCTTCATTAGTCCTGTTCTTTCTTTTGACATGCAGTTGAGAAAGAGATTGGTGTTTTTTCAATGGTCCTTTCACGAAGAATGAAAGGGAACATTTTAATTTATCTGTTGGAAAGACCAGAAAGGTCTGTTCAAATTGCACAGTGGGAAGCAAGTTTCTTCTGAAGAGCTCAAGTAAAAAAATAGAATTTTTAAAAAAGCTCGGCATTTGCCTATAACTTAATAAAGGGAGACCTGCTGAAGACTCTTGAGTAGGAGAATGAGGTACCCATCCAATATGGAAATCAAGCTATTTAGTGGACTTACATTTGGTGAATGCTTCTCAGTTATGTCAGCTCTGTGGCACTTAGTCACCTACTGTGTATCTCGAGATTTAAATAAATTTAGGAGCCATTTTCTTGATCAATTCAACTGTGGAAGCTGTATAATATAAAGTATAATATGCTTTATGCCATAAAATTGAAAGATCTTGCTACCCCCGCTCTTCAAAGCAAGTAATGTCGTTCTTGTGCCAAATCCACAAAAATGTTATGTCCCATTAAATCACTTCCAAGTTATGGTGACTCTGTGAATTAATGAGCTCCAAATGTGACTGCCATTAAGAAACTCTCCTAAGGTCATGGCTTCTTTTCTTGATTCAATGCATCTCACATTTGGACTTCCTCTCTTCTTGCTGCCTTCAACTGTCCCCAGCATTATGGTCTTGTCTTCTCGTGAAGTGCCCAGTGTATGATAGTCTCTGTTTAATTAAAAGTAAAGTATGTGATACCATTTTTAGACCACTAATATCTTAAAGACAGGCTAACTTTCACTTCTTGCAGGTACTTTAAGCAGGCTGGGTATTTATAGACTTGGAAATGGGAAGAAACAGGAAAGTCCCAAAGTCATCATGAGAAGATGTCATTGCTGGGCTCTTGTATTTTAAAGTGGCCTTCCTGAATGGAGGTTGCAAACATGTAGAATCCATCAGGATACAGTACTAGGATATTAGGTTTCTCCTCATAGGTTTCTCCTCAGCAGATGTAGACTCCATTGCCCTTCTCCATCTTTGTGAACCAAGGAAGCATCAATAGTCCCTTAAACTAGACAGATGGGAATATATTTATCTTCCAATTGCTTTAGATTCATGGTTCCCAACATGGGGCCCATGCCCCACAGGGGGACTTCAATTCCCAGAAACCTAAGTCAGTACATTGGTTGATCAGTGCTTTGAGGAATTGACTTAGGTTTCCGGGAACTGAAGTCCAAAAACCAAAAGTTGGGAAACACCACTTTAGATTGATGCAGACTTTCCTATTCTGTGAGACTTCTGTAAGATAATTAGTTCTGCTTCTGCTTTGTCCTTTTATGGTGTATTTATGCTGGGATTTTATGGTTAAGAACATTGCTGAGTTTTTAAATGAGGTTTTATGTGTGTGGTTGTTGTTTTTTAACTTCAGCTCTGCACACAGATGAAGATGGGTTTTTATAAACATTAAAATTATAAATACAGGTAATTCTGATTGCCTCTCAGTGAACCCTTCTATTGCAGGCTGTTAAAGCTGCTGAGGAGAAAGCATTTAAGCATCAAGGCATTGCAAGCCTATGTATTTTCAGAATATTCTAGAAATCAATTCCAGTCCAGTACTTACAAGTACTTTCAACTGTCTTGACAACATCCCTTTGGTTATTAGAGATGAGATTTTCTGGACAACAAACTCTGTCTTACAGATACCTTGCAAGCACCTAAACACCTGAAACACTTGGGAGAAGGGCCTAAATTGAAGAGTTTGAGAGTTAGCTAGGCCCAAGTTCAGTGGTAGTGAACCTACGGTACACATGGCAGAGTGGATATTCAGAGTCCTTTCTCTTGGGCATGAGTGCCATCCCCCAGCACAGTGTTTGCCCTGCCCCTCTGTTCAACAACAATGGGAGTGCTTCCTCCCCCCCCCAGCAAAGAGTTTGCCCCTCCCCTCTGCCCAGCAACCCAATGGGAGTGCTTCTTCCCTCCCCCCAGCAGAGTTCACCCCACACCTCTGCCCAGCAGTCTAATGGGAGTACTTTCTCTCTCCCCCCAGCACAGAGTTCGCCCCACCCCTTGTTTGGGCATTCGGTCTCTAAAAGGTTTGCCATCACTGCCCTCGTTCCTCCCAGGCAGCTCCCAAGCCAGGAATTTTCCTTTTCAGCAGGAAACTAGCAGAGCTAGGCCTTGCTAAATGTCAGAGCCTTCCAGTTTAGATCTTTCTCCCAGGTACATCACCTTTAGGCATTAGTAAGGTACCTGTATGATAGGAGGAACTCAAAGAATGAAGAATTATTAGACTTGTTGTCTAGAAAATTAGATAAGCCCATCCGTTCTCATCCCGTGGAATTGTTTAGCTAGATACCATATTGAAAGCATGCAATAGCATATTGCTTATATACCACCTCATAACACCCAGTGCACTCTCTGGCCATTTCACAAGGTAATTAACATCTCCCCTCAGCATTTGGGGTGGCTCTTGGCCCTCTTTTGGGGAGGACAATCTTCTATAGTATTTTAAGATCTGCCAAAGAATAATCCTTATCCCAAAGATGTATTCCTTTGAAAGGCTGCATCTAGCAGGTCCTCCATTCCAGTACACCCCAAAGCGCACAAAACTCAACTCTATGTTCCTGTACCTTTACTCTTTACTCGCATTCAGAGTGTCCATGTCTTGCAGATGTTTAACACTTTATAACAGGAACAGTGGTGAGATTCAATTTTTTTTACCACCTACTCTGTGGGTGTGGCCATGTGACTGGGTGGGCATGGCCAGATGTTGGCCATGTGACCCACATAGCAGAAGCCACAGTGAAATCCATGCACAGCGGATGTGAAAACATTGAAAATGACCCACACAGAAGCTACAGTGAAATCCATGCACAATAGATGTGCCAACATAGAAAATGACCCACACAGAAGCCACAGTGCAATCCATGCACAGAAGATGTGCCAACATGGAAAATGACCAACACAGAAGCCACAGTGAAATGCATGCACAGCTGATGTTTCAGTATAGAAAACAACCCACACAGAAGCCACAGTCAAATGCACACACAGCTGATGTGCCAACACAGAAGCCACACACACACACGCAACAAAGTGTGGAGACTCCAAACACGACACCCTCCACTTTTACTATATAGATTCTAAAGTATTGCTTTAAAACATTTAGAGAAGTAAAATAAATTTAATTTCAATGCAGTTTCAAATAAACCAAGTAGAGAAAACTATTCACCATTAGGAAACTTAGAGCATCGAAGCGTAATTGCTAACTAATGGTCTGACAAAGTGGACTCGATCCACAAAAGCTCACGTTAAAATGCAGCAGTTAAACTAATTGCAGCAGTTACTCTTTAAAGGAAAATTAGAGCATCAAAGTGTAATTGCTAACTAATGGTCTGACGAAGTGGACTTGATCCATGAAGGCTAAAATTAATATACAGCAGTCACTCGTTAAATTGCCCACCTCGCTTGTGCCTCATTTCCCTCCCCCCACCCAAGCTGGGCAGGTACCTCCCTTGCAGGCAGAATGGACAGCCAGCTTCTAAGCCTGGGATCTGTACAGGAGCTGCGCCTTCCCCACGATACGAGTCAGGGCCACCACCGCCACTGCCTCCCACCATTCCTCCTGCTTCGAGTCCTGCAGGCTGAGCACTGGTGGTGGTGGTGGTGGTGGTGGTGGTGGTTGCAGCAATGATAGCTCAGATAGGCCCTCTGGTCATGGCTGCTGGGGAGCCCTGCTGCAACGATCTGGCAGTGGCAACCGCCTCCTGTGCTCCGCTTGCTGCAGCAATCATGGTGCTGGTCCCAACAGGGGCAGGAGGTCCTGGTGTGGCCACCCCAGCCTCAGCCATGCCTCAGCCCTCCTGGCCAGAGGAGGTCCAAGGGATGGTGTGGATTGGAAATGCCACTGCCTTCAGAGCGCTCCAACCCTCCCCTGCCACTGCCAGATGCACAAGTGCAATGCTGCGTAGGTGGGCAGGCGTGATGGCACGGGGAGGGAAATGGCCATGGGCAGTGGGAATTTTTACTACCAGTTTGCTGAACTGGTGCCAACCAGTAGAATCCCATCACTGATCAGGAGTTCTCAACCTTTTTAAGCCGGGGGCCGGCTCCCTCTCCCTCAGACAGCTTTGGGGGCCAGATGGCCATTTTACCCTTCCTCCACAACATGTCACTTCCTGGTGTGGTGGCAGCAAGGGGGGGGCATATGAAATGGTGTCATGGACTTCATCCAGCCCATGGGACACAGGTTGAAAAATCTCAGCTTTATATGGATGCAAGGAAATGATTTGCCTAAATGCCTTCAAATGTGATTTACAAAAGGGATAGAGTACTGGAATGTTCCCCAGATCCTATCTGACTGTACCTTCTATCACACTTGACCAGCACAGCTAATGAGGACAGAAGATGGACTTTGCAGTCTACCAACGTCTGCACCTCCGTACCTTCCCTGTCTCTGATCTTCAATTTAGCTTCATTTTTTCAACATTCATTGTAATGACTATTCCAGGAGTTCTCAACCTTGTACAGCCAGGAGACGGGCTATGCCCCCTCAGACATCTTTGGGTGCCGGATGGCCCTTTTGCTCTACCATCTTCTTCATGGTGTGGTGGAGGTGGTGAGGGGCCACATGAAATGGTGCTGTGGGCTTCATCCAACCCACAGGCCACAGGTTGAGAATCCCTGGACTATTCAGTCCCGGACAGCACACTTCAGCTATGTTCATCGTATTTGCGTTGTGTATCTCAACCAGTGGTGGGATGTCAAAAATTTTACTACCCCACCATGACATCATCACAGTGTGGGTGGAACTAACATCATGATGTCATGACATGAGCGGAGCCAAAGAAAAAATTAAAAAAATAGTAAAATAAAATAAAAATAAGCACACACACACACCCCTCAACCAACCCACCCACCCACAACACAAGGACAGCAAGGAGGACAGCAAGGAGGCTGTGCATATGCGCCAAGCACTGTAGGCATGCATGCACACCAAGTGAAAAGGGAAGCCCCGAAGGTGGTTCCCCCCAAAAGCTGCTACCGGTTCTCCAGGACACTGGGGAAAGTTACTACCGGTTCTGATGAACTGGTGAGAACCTGTTACATCCCATCTCTGATCTCAACACAACTTCATTCTTGACGTGACACTCTCCAGAATTCTCCCCTTGATTTTCTTCCTCAACTGTGTGCACTTCACCTTTGGATCGCCTTTTAGCAGAACATGATGAAGGAATTAATTTAGCTGCTGCTTTTTAATGCAGCTTGTAAACAAATCTGAAGCTTTTTAATTCATTTTCTAAGCTCCTTTTCACCACCTTCAGCATTAGCTTGTTTATTGAAAACCATTTTTCTCAGTCATTTCCTAATTTCCCATAAGTAATATCTGTGGAAAAGGGGGGGGGGAGAGAGAAAAGAAAAATGATCCTATTTGCTTAGAAAACAAAAGTTGGTACGCAAACGTATGATAGTTTGTTGTGCTTTTCTGAGAACATTGAGATGCCTCCGGTTTCATGGGCTTGGCTTTTTTAAAAAAAGGTATTAAACAAAGACCACATTGCTGGTCATTTGTAGCTCAAATGTGTCCTTGCACAGGAATTCTGTTACCTGCTGTAGGGTTTTCCCAGTGGCAGCCCTGGCTAACTGGAACACTCTACCTGGGAAGCTGCATTTGATTGACCCTTTAGGGATCTTTAAGAAGCATCTGAAAACTTTTCTTTTCAAGGATGCCTTTGGCAGCTTTTTGAAATTTAAATAGGAGACCCTCCCATTGTTTTGCCACATTGGCTAGTGGTCCTTGGTTCTGATTGGACTGAGTGGGTGGGGGCTTTTCTATGGTTTTATGGTGTTTGATTTGCTCTTTTTAACATTTTGAGCCACACAGGGTGGGAGTGCATCCCAGATGGACTGGGTATAAGTCGAATAAACCACAACAACAACAACTCACTGGTCAAAATCCTCTTCAATACTCCAGTGAAATGATAGCAGTACAATCTTTGAAGGCAAATTGCCTCAAGATATAATGGTAGACATTACCTATTCTATAATCAGCTGCATGGCTCAGCAAGCAACAAATATCTACAATGTTTTCAGAATCGGAGGCAATTCACCTCCGAAGATCGCATAGTTAATGTAACATTAGAGCAGAAGATTTGGGTCCCAATTCTTGTTTACATCCTGAAGCAACCATCACTGTTAATTGTTGGACTGTGGGTTGTTGTTTCTTTTTGGGGGCGGGCGGGGGCAGGGGGTTGTTGTGAGATAATCTTGGAATAAGTAAAGGATGCCCCTACTTGAAAGCCAGTTCAGTGCTCATCTCCGTTTATAGCCAAAGAACCAGCGCTGTCTGTGTCTGCAGACATTTCAGTGGACATGCGGCCGGCATGGACATGTGGCTGAAGTGCACAGAATGCTGTTACCTGCCCACCAAAGTTGTACCTATTTATCTACTTGGAATTTCTTGCTTTTGAACTGCTAGGTTGGCAGGAGCTGGGACAGAGATGGGAGCTCACTCCGTAATGCAGCACTCGAGTCTTGAACTGCTGACCTGCTGACCTTCCAGTTGTCAAGTTCAGTGCCATAACCACTAAGCAACCACAGCCTGCTCACCTCAAATTCCATTACATCTTTCTAACACCCTTTCTTGAATTTTCCATACCTGTTACTCTTCCTGCCTCTACAGATGACCATGCTAATAAATAACAGAGATGAATTTTGAGGATGGCTTGTGATAGTTCTGGTAGTTCAGAAACTCTCCACAGCAGGAATTAGTTGAGATGGTGCAAGCCAAACCAAATACATGTACTGTATTACAACTTTGTCTCAGCTTATACTGACACAGTTCTGTTCTTCTTATCTGGTAGTCACTAATTTTTTAAAAAATAAATAAATAAATGTTCAAGAAGCAGAACTAGGAGACTGAAACTGAGATGTTGAAGAACAAAGCCTCTTCCTAAAATTTCTGCTTTGTAGGACACCTTGCCTATTTAAAGCCTGCTTTGCAAAGAGGAACTCTGGAAAGTGTTTAATGGTAGTTATACCACCAATATTTCTGTACCACTGATTGTCAAGGATCAAAAATACAGATCAAATGCTTCTGTTGTAACTCTTCTCTGCAAGTTTTAAGGCCAAGATACTTAAGGGACTGCATCACCCCAAGAACATCTGTCTGTCCCACCAGAACGGACCGGAGAGGCTCTCTAGTTGTTCCATCAGCCAGAGAGGCACATCTCTCTGGCACTTCTCTGTGTCTGCTCTGGCCCTATGGAACCTCCTTCCAACTGAGCTACATCTACAGATGGACTTGCTGTCTTTTAGGAAGAACTTAAAAACATGGCTGGCGGGACAGGTATGGAGTCCTGGCGGTACCATGACCCCAGCTCGCTGGTTAGTTTGAGCTCCCTCTCTCCCCTGGTCTTTTAATCTTTTATCTTTAAATTGTTTTTAACTTTTTAATTATTATTGGAACCTGTTGTTTTTTATAAATTTTGAAAAAAAAATTAAACTTTTATAATTGTGGCTTTGAAGTTTTGGATAGTGGGTTCGGGTTGTATGGTGTTGTGCTTTTATGATGTTGTAAACTGCCCTGGATCGCCCTGGCAAGGCAGGCTGTATAAAAATGAAAAAACAAATTGTTATCCCATGTGTTTTTTCTTGCTTGTCTTCTGGGAGGCAGATCCCATTTCAGTTTTTCTGAGAATAATTCATATATCCAGACAAACTGATCCATACTGAATAAAGGTTTATAGAGAGATGAAGACATTATATTATTGGTTGGTCAGACTCAGAGGCACTTCTGAACTAAGATGGCTAAGATGGTTTTCATCCAAAACTTATAATGGCTCGATTTTCCATCAAATTCTGGAATAAATTGAAATAAGATGTGAGCTTATGTGTTTCTTCTTAGACAAAGTGTTTGAGGAAAGTTTTGATAACCAGTGAGGACAAGAAGCCAGACATCCATTGGGTTTCACTGAGTGAGGGGACTTGTGATGCAACTAGAGGCAGGGCCTTGTGCGTGCGTGCGTGCATGCATGCATGCATGTGCAAGTGCGCGCATGTGCTTTAGAATTTGGAACAAGTAATATGTATTTCTTGCATTACCGTCTAATCAAATACTGTGTAAAATCCTTTTCCTTTGTGCAGTAAGTCACAATTAAAGTATACCCGTTGAATCAGTGGGGATTTGGTAAATCAAGTTAAGTCCCCAGGTTCCACTGATTTGTTAGTGCCTTTCATGACTCCAGAAGTTCCACTGATTAAAATGGACATAATCTCGTGCAACATACTGAGCAACAGGCTTTCAGCCACGTTGGAGTGTCATATTGGCCGTGTATTTACTATGTACTGTTGTTTTAAACCATGTCTTTTCTGGTTTGTGTTGTAAGCCGCCCAGAGTTGGGTTTACCTAATTGGGGCAGGATAACAAATTGGACAAATAAATAAATAAAAAATAAAAATGATGTGCCTAGCTGCTGAGCCAACAAGTCCTCAAATCAGTGTGGACTGTGGAGGAGATCGGTGTCCAGACATGAAATCTGTGACACAAAACTAAATCAAATTCTCACCCCTGCCAGCCCTGCTCACTCTGTGATTGCTCTGGAAAAGCAGTATAGCAATTCAGTGAGATGCCAGCTGGTACCCTAAGACTCGACCACCCTAAATACTGTCCACAAGACTTTCACTGTACTTTTGCTTCACTTTGATTCCATCTTGAATTCTAACCCAATTGAATGAGGACTGTAAAACAAAAATGTGGAATATAGCTACAGTAGTACCTTGTTTAAAGAGCATAATGTGTTCTATAGGATTGCTCTTTCAGTGAATTTGCTCTTTAAGTGAAACACCATTGCAAGTGACCAATTGTGACTTCTTGCGGGGGGGGGGATTGCGAACCCCGATTTAGTTGTTAAGTGAGTTTTTGGCTACCATTCAGAAAATTCTGCTCTTTAAGCGAGTTAGTCTCTAAGTGAAGAGCTCTTTACATGAGGTTTTACTATACAATATAAATCTGCATGAGAAGGTATTGAAGAAATGCAAGTCTAAGGTCTGGAGAACCATTGTAGGTTCTTTCCTGTTTCCAAGGTCTGTGAAGGCATCTAGAGAAATAGAAAGCTGGATGCTTTCTGGAAGCTGGACTTAAAGTGTTTGTTGTTTTGTCCTATCCAAGCTTGGCCTGATTGCAGTCGAAATAAGACCTTGATTTGGCAGAAGCCTCTGGGCATGAAGGGTATGTCATCTTCATAACAGGATATGACAGAGATGTTTCATCACCTGCCAGGTTCAATTTCCTGCACAGATATTGCTGTTCTATTGGTACAGGCAATTATCCTGAATATCTCTCACGTCTGAATATTTCTAATGTCAGATTCCTACTGATTTGTTTGTCATCGTTTGCTTAATAAAGCAGTAAACAATAGGATTGCACAAACAAGATTGGTGAGGTGAAGAGCGGGACAGTCTTAATTTAAACTGAAATAGTCATGCAAGTCCATGTTACTGCCAGTGGAAATGCATGTTCTGATATGCCTTTGAATGGCTGTTTCCATTTGTAACTGGTATAATCAGCCTGCATCTCCCACCTGCACCTCCAATGGATATCAGTGTCATATAAAATGGGGAAAACAGTCAAGACCATCAGATGTTGCTTGGCAAAGTAAAGAAACTCAAAACACCATGCTGACTTAGTAAGTTGATTGATAATTTTCAGGACTGGAACTCATTGTTGCCTTCTGGAAGGCAAAGCTGAATTCAAAGCGGAGATGGCTAGATCAATTCCAGTTCTACCATTTTCTGTACAGTAAAACCTCGCATAAAGAGTACCTCACTTAGAGACTAACTCACTTAAAGAGCAGAAATTTCTCTGAATGGTCACCTCACTTAACAACTAAAACCAACCCAAAACTCACTTAACAACTAAATCTGGGTTCACAATCCCCCCCTCCCGCCAGAAGTCACAATTGGTCATTTTCAATGTTGTTTTGCTTAAAGAGCAAACTAACTTAAAGAGCAATCCCGTGGAATGCATTATGTTCTTTAAAATGAGGTAGCACTGTACTTGTTCTGTTTTTTTAAATCTCAGATTCCCATTTATTGAGAAATTATCAAAATTGTTAAGTTTCTAGTTAAAACAGAGCAAATAAGTCCCACCTGTGTGTTCTGGTTAATTGATATAGCTGTTCTCAAGATGGAGGAAAACATGCAGTATCAGCCTACCATAAGGATGGGGAGCTATACATTAAAAAGAGGTGACAATGCAAATTCAGCACTACCAGCATGGTTGAACACCAGGATGGAAAGTCTGATTTTTGAGATTAGTTCCCAAAATACTTTGTACATAGGTGAACATATCCATTTTGTTTTCTGCTTTTTGAAAAAGGCCGTATGCTTTCGACCACATCAGTTAAGACCTGGGCATTTTTGGGAAAACGGCAATAGTTAAATACAAAGGAACTGGAAGCCAGATTTATACAAGATGGTGCCTGCAGTCTGGAAAAGCTCATTTGTTCACTTTATTTTCTTTCATGGTCAGTTCTTCTTGTTAAAATTCCAAGTGCTTTCTGTTGTATTAATGAAGAAAAGGTGATACAGTACTTTGGATGAAAACATAAATGAAACAAAATATTTGCCTGGGACTCCTGTCATATATTGATATAGACTAATAAGCCTTCATTCAGAATCATGCCAGTCCTGAACCCACCATCTTGCTGTATGCCTTTAAGGGAAGAAATTTCACTATCACTTCTGAGTACCCTCAAATTCAAACCCTATTAGATAAGGACTGAGAGTCCTAGATGAAGAGATTTTTCTATTTTGGTTTATCCCATACTTGAATACACAATTTTCTCAAGTTCTTTCCATTTCAAATGCAAATAGCTAAACACATTTTAGAAACTTTCATGTTAAAAAAAACACAATTAAAATGCAATTATCCCCCATTTTTGCTCTCAGCTAACTGGCATAACAAGTGAAATTGTTCCAAGGGGACAGAAGAATCATACTTCTAAAAACAAAGATTTAGTGCCATTTTTTTTTCTGGAATATATTTTGCCCAAAACTTTTAAAGTGCATTTGAGAGACCACAATGACACTCTAAAGATTTTTTGTCATTTTCCCAAGTAAATTACTAGATCAGGGGTTCCCAACCTTTTTATGCTGAGAGCCTGACTACGCCCCCAGACATCTGAGTGGGCCGGACCACACACCCTTGGAAGTGGAAGTAAATGGACCTGTTTCCACGTTTACGACAGCCACAGGTAAATTTATGGTTGACATTACTGTGTTTACGCATGCATGGGTGCATTTTACAACTGCACTTCTAGTGTGGCGGTGGCAGTGTCAAGCCACATGAAATGGTTCTATGGACTGAGTCCAACCCATGGCCCATAGATTGGGAACCTCTGTACTAGGTAGGTACGTAGGTATTAAAAAGTTCCAAGTACAGTACAAGTAAAGCAATTATGCTTATATACCGCCCCATAGCACTTAGTGCACTCTCTGGACGGTTCACAAGTTAATTAGCATTTTGCCCCAAACATGCTGGATGCTCATTTTACTGACCTCAGAATGATGGAAGGCTGAGTCAACCTTGAACCCTGGTCAGGATCAAATTTATAACCTTTGGTTGCAGGACAGCAGTTCAACCACTGTGCCACCAGGGCTCCAGATAGATAGATAGATAGATAGATAGATAGAAAGAAAGATAGATAGATAGATAGATAGATAGATAGATAGATAGATAGATAGATAGATAGATAGATAGATAGATATTAAAAAGTTCCAAGTACACTTTGTATATTTGTCAGTTGTCCCAAAACATATACAATCTGCTATCAAGAATGAGCTATGGAGTCATATAGTTGACATCTCATATAGATGTCTCTGTTCACTGTAATAGGATTTCCACTTAGGAAAGAAAGAATACTTATCATTAGCCTCTGTGTATTTTAAAGTGCACCTAGCTTAGGCCTGTATCTTTATTTGTAATACGCACCATTGCCTCATTTAAGGACTTTTCTCTTCTGATTGATTAGTTATCTCTCTCTCTATCAGCTGAGAATTATTAAACGAATGTAGCAATTTAGTAAGCTCAGCACATCCCAACAGTAAGTTGATTAGAAATGATTCTTAAGCTCCTTTGGTAAGGGATGAGACCGAGTTGGAGAATGTTGGTTTACCTGACTTCAGTGGCTGCAAGGGGAATAGAATGTCTTCTAGTTCAGTCTTGTCAATGGATCATTCATGGTTTGAAAGGGGGAAGGCATCCTGTTAGCTTCCAGGAGCCACATTTTCTGCAGTGTGATTTTGCTATCAGTTAATGAGCAATTGTGTATGAGCTGAATGTTGTATGGAGCACAGATGGTAGAATCAGTCTATATTGATCTCTGTTCCTTTCAAGTTTATTAACTCATTTATCTCCACTGACTGATTACTACATTCAGCTTATGATTTTTTAAATAAAAAATTAAAGTGTATCTGCAGCTTTCCTTAATACAGTGGAACCCATGTTCTCCAGGACATTTAACCAAATTTCCCATAGGAATGCATTGCATGTACTTTCCCATAGGAATGCATTGAAAACCAAAATACATTAACCGAAATGCAGTTTCCCATTAACCGAAATGCATTGAAAACCAATTAATCTGTTCTGAAAAAATTCTGGAAACTGAACCACTATTTTCTATGGATTTCCTTTTATTATGTGATTTTTATGTTAACTGAGCCATTTGTTAACTGAGGTTCCACTGTATGTACATTGTAGTGTGCAGCTTTTGAAATAGAAAGCGGTATTGAAACATTCAAAGTAGCGGGGAATCCAAGCAATTACTGTATCATGGTTATACTTAACATGCTGATCAAGTGAAGATTATTGCTGTTGGGAGCCATCAAAGTACTTCTGACCTATGCAAACATATGGCTTAGTGACCTTCCCAAAATCCTATCAATCATAACCCTGTTGAGAGCTTCCAAAATTAAGCCCGTGGCTTCCTTTACTGAGTCAATCCATTTTATATTCAGTCTTCTTTTCTTGAAGCCTTCAGCTTCTCCTTGCATTATTGTCTCTTCCACTAAGTCTCGTCTTCTCATGATATGTCCAAAGTATGACAGCCTCATTTTTTTAACTGTGAGCTTTTGTGGATCAAGTCCACTTCTTCAGACTCAAGAAGTGGACTTGATCCATGAAAGCTTACAGTAAAAATATAGCAGTTAGTCTTTAATTTTTAATTTTTTTGTTTTTGTTTTCTGATATGCCTGAACCACAGACTAACATGGACACTATTCCAAAAAGTTCATTTTAACCAGTTTCACTTCTAGTGAGAACACTGGCTTGATTTGCTCTAGAGCTCTTCTCTAACACCACATTTCAAATAAATCTACATTTTCCCTGCCATCTTTCTTCACAGTCCACCTTTAACATCCATATCAATTGGAAATACTGTGGCATGGATGACCTTGGACTTGCTCCCCAGCAATGCATCCTCACCCTTAAAGATCTTTTCTAGTTTCTGCACAGCTGCCTTTCCAAGTCTCACTCTTTGTCTCATCTGCTGACTGCAGTCTCAGTTTGGATCAATGGCTGAGCCAAAGCATGACATTTACACCATCTGTTACACACAGACCATCCAATTCGTTGCACTCACATTTTTCTTATTTCCACCCAGGTTTGCTATAATGTATGCTGTGTTTCTTTAGAACACAGCTATTTCACTGAAGATCAATTCAGACAGAAAAGTAGTTGCTCCCCATACTTGTGCAACTGATAATTTTTATCCCCATTGAAGAAACTTAACACAATTTACACGTTTTCAGCATTGTGAATCTGAATTGGTCAGTAAAATGAATTAAGGACAATCAGTGCATGCCAAAAGCAACAATGTGAAGTGATTGGTCAACCTTCTTCCATATATGCTTTGATTTGGATTCCTGCATTGAGCAGGGGGTTTGGACTCAATGGCCTAAAAGGCCCATGTTCCAACTCAGGGATACTATGGTCTTCTATGAAATGAACATGCATTGGGAATAGAGACTACAGCAGGGGTTCTCAACTTTTCCATGCCATAGGGCAGACATCTCTCCCTCAGACCGCACCACGGGCTAGACAAAATGGCAGTGAGTGCGTTTGTGCATGCATGGGCAGATCCACTTCCGGGGGTGCTGCTGTGGGCCATATGGAATGGCGTCAGGGACCAGGGCCGGCCGGCGGGCTGTAGGTTGCAAGCCCTAGGACTATAGGTTTTTGCAGATGAATTGCTGTTGGTATATTGCACTTAAAAAATTAGAACTCAGGAGAAATATGTGTTTGAACTACAGGGATCAGAACTCCTCCTTTGGTGTGGCCAGTGAACTTGTCAACTGGGGGATTCTGTGCTCTGTAGTCTAAAAAGTAAATTAGAATGAATCCTGCAGCTCCTGAAAGTTCATCAGATCTACTATGGCAACAACTTTCATAGGTAAATGCGTTATGTGTAATGAATGGAACAAATATCTCAACTCATAAGTAATAGTGGCTGACCTTTGTTGACTTCCCAGGATATTCAATAAATATAAGCAAAGAATAGCTTTTTGGATTTGTAGCAAGTTCAGTTGTGAATTTTTCCCATTTCTCTGTAAAGCCTGCTTTGCAAAGAGAAATCCTGGAAAGTATTTAATAGTAGTTATAGCAGTAGTATTTCTGTAGCACTGATTGTCAAGGATCAAAAACACAGATCAAATGTATCTGTTGTGACTCTTCTCTGCTAGTATGAAGACATTTTGTTATCTCATGTGTTTTATTTTGTCTTGCTTGTCTTCTGGGAGGCATATCCTATTTCAATTTTCTGAGAACAATTCACATATCCAGACAGAATGAGTTATACTGAATACAAGTTTATAGAGAGATGGAGATCTTATATTATGGGTAGGTCACAATCAGAGGCACTTCTGAACTAAGATGCCTTAGATGATTTTCATCCAGAACTCATAATGGCTGGTTTTGCATCAAATTCTGGAATAAATTGAAATAAGATGTGAGCTTATATGTTTTGATAACCAGTGAGGGCAGGAGCCACACATCCATTGGGTTTCACTGAGTGAGGGGATTTGTGATGCCACTAGAGGCAGGACCTTGTGTAGCAAAATTGTGTGTGTGTGTGTGTGTGTGAGAGAGAGAGAGAGAGAGAGAGTGATATATATGTATATGCTTAGAGAGCCTCATATTCGATCCAGATAATTAATTTAAAAGGCCACATTTTTTTGTAAATGGTCAGACGTGGGGAAACTTTCTCAAGATAATTCATAACATTAAAAGTAAAATAAAATAAAATAAAAGTGTTTCTGGACTGTTCCCGCTGTGAGATTATTTCTCAAGAAAGCTTTGGGCTCCAAATAGAAAATTAAAGTTCATCAGTAAATTCCTTAACCTTTAACGCTGATAATTGACTTTTTCATACTGTCGTACTTATTATATCATCATGAATTATTTGTGTACTTAATACAGAGCTGAAAAATAATGCTGCAAAAGTGAAAAGATCATATTTAAAAGTTTCATTTTGCTGAAATAATTTTTCTGCACATTAATAACTGTACCTGAAGGTAGGGAATATCTTTAATTTAATAAACCACCTCTTGATTGCACTCTAAATTAGACTCTGAGAAGGTAATACATTTCTCTTGTGGTGGCCTTTTAAAAGAAATAAATGAAAAGGAAGCCAGTAGCACCTGAATTGCCATTCCACCATAATATCTGAACCAAGAAAAGAAGACTGGTATATCAGATAAAATACAAATTTCACAATGTGTGGTGTATCTGTATTTGTGTGCATGCACACACGCGTCCACATTACTGGAAAATACAAAAAAATATTGCCATCTTGCATAAAGTACGCATGACTGTGGGATGTACTGTAATCCAAATTGTAATCAGTTTCCAGTCTGATTAAAGGCAAAAGTACAGGTAAAAGTCTCCCTTGCTCGAAAGCCATTCATATCTGACTCTTGGGTGCAGTGCTCATCTCTGTTTACAGCCAAAGAGCCAGCATAATCTGTGTTTGCAGCTGTTTCTGTGGTCATGTGGCAGGCATGTCTAGACACTGGAGCACATGGGACACTGTTACCTTTCCTACTGAAGTGGTACCCATTTATCTACTTGCAATTTCTTGCTTTCAAACTGCTAGGTTGGCAGGAGCTGGGATAGAGAATGGACTCTCACTCTGTCACACAGCACTCAAGTCTTGAACTGCTGACCTATCAATCTTCCTGTAATATCTGTATAGGGTGGTATATAAGTATAATTGCTAATGCTATTTGTATTGCATTTCTTTGGGAATTAGTGTCAGTAATTTTCATTAGGAAAGCTGAGCACAGAAGAATAGATGCTTTTGAAATGTGGTGTTGAAGGAGAGTTTTGAGAGTCCCCTGGACAGTGAGGAGAACAAATAGGTCAATCTTAGAAGAAATCTACCCTGACTGCTCCTTAGAAGGTCAAATAGTAAAGATGAAGCTAAAGTCCTTGGACATCAGATGAGAAGAGAGGATTCACTTGAGAAAGCCTTGATGCTGGGAAAGGTGGAGGGCAAAAGAAGAAGGGGGAGGCCAAAAATGAGATGGCTAATGGTATTGTAGATGCAATGGGCACAGAGCTGGGCAGGTTGAGGATGATGGTGGAGGACAGAGGTGCCTGGCAGGCAAAGTTCCATGGGGTCGCAAATAGTCCGAATCGACTGTGCGACTGAACAACAACAAATTTTCATTTCCCTGACTTCTTCTATGCGCAAAACTATATATACACTTCATTTTGAAATTGTGACCTGCTTTGTCTCCGACTTTGACCTTCAGATCTCAACTAATAGGAAACTTCTGATCTAAAAACTCTAATTCCCCCCCCCCACACACACACACACATATCACCTTAAATTTCACACTCACCACTTTGTTATGATGCAGGATCAGATAACAAAGAATGTGTGATCTCCCTGTAGTCACTTGTGTTCCTGAGATTCTGTCAGCCTCCTTAGATGTCTGGGTTCCAAATGAGCAAGAAACTCCAGAGGTGCCTTATGTTTCACTCTGGTAGACAAGAGGTGAATAACACCTTGAGATAAATGCCTTGAAGAAGTTTGCAGGTTTTATCAATATTCTTTTAGCTTTCTCAGACCTCCTTGAAATATTTGCAGACATTCTTAAAATACATGGAATGAAGGTATAAGAATCCCATTATATATAAGTTGAGAAAAGAATATATATATGTGAGAGCAAAAAACTTCCTTCCAAAGGGTGAGATTATGTGCATTTTCTTCATTTCAGGACTCTTTTTGTCAATAAAGGATGCATAGTATGCTTGTTTGTTTATTACATATAATAAGTCCTGCATATTTCCCCACTCTGTGTGGTGTACAACAGTTAAAACCAAAAGTCATTATTATTTGCATAATAATGTACTTTGCACAAGAATAGGTATTTTGCACAAAGGCAAGATTATGTTTACATAAAATACTGTACAAGGGTTTTAATGAAAGATAAGATGATTTTTGTTAATGCAACTGTTACTGAAAAAGAATGAGACTCACTATATCACTTATATGCAGGAATGAAAAACTTCACAGCATTTGACTTTTCTTTTTTTCTTCCTGTCTATCTTTTCATGGAATATCTCGATATGTGGAGACATTCTTTCATTTGTATGGGACAAGATAAGTTTTGAATATCCAATCCAGTTTTACAATGTAATGATTTTAACTATGTTCATCAAGCACCCTCAGATTATACAGAGCAGTAAGTCAATCTAGTTCTATAGTCTTGATGGCATAGTGACTAGGAACAGTGGTGGGATGTCAAAAATTTTACTACCCTACCGTGATGTCATCACATTGTGAGCGGAGCTAACGTCATGACATCATGGGCGGGTCCAAAGAAATAATAATAATAATAATAATAATAATAATAATAATAATAATAATAATAATAATAATAATAATAATAATAATAATAATAATAATAATAATAATAATAATAATAATAATAATAATAAATCACACACACCTCAACCCACCCACCCACAACACAAACCTGTAAATAAATAAAATTAATTCATTAAATAAATAAAAAATAAAAATTACATTAAAATACTGTACACCCACCCACCCAAACACCCACCCACCACAAACACAAACCCATCACTTACCTGTTAGTATAAGTGCCTGGGCAGTACCATGTTGCAAGATGGATATGGTCATCGTACCGGTTCTCTAGGATAATATGCCTTAATGTAAATGTAAAACAGCTGTACCTCCTTAAGGGTTCTCCAATTGGAACAGCTGGGACAGCACAGGTGTAGCTTATTGATGAGGTAACTCTAAGATTTTGCTTAAAAACCCCAAGCCAGGCCGCCAGGCCTGCCAGCCGCCAGGCCTTTTTAGGAACTGTGGTAGTACGTCAATATAGGTAAAGGTATTAAATACACATTAAAATACACACAGACACACCACATCCAAAGGTGAGTCACTTACCCTGCGGAGCAGGCTATAAGGAGCTTCAGGCTAGCAGCTTTTCTTCCCCCTCCCCGCTTGGGAGGACAGCAAGGAGGCCGTGTATACACACCAAGCACTGTAGGCATGCAAGCATACCAAGTGCTTGGCGCACATGCACAGTGAAAAGGTAAGCCCCGAAGTTGGTTCCCCCCAAAAGTTGCTACCGGTTCTCCAGGACACTGAGGAAAGTTGCTGCTGGTTCCGGCAAACTGGTGAGAACCTGTTACATCCCATCACTGACTAGGAAGGACTATCCCTTTCTTTGGATATGAAGGCTTCCCAATCCAGCCACGAGAGAGCAAGGATTGAATCTAGAATGTTCTGCTTACAAAACAGGAGCATGGCCTCTGATTTATTGCCCATCCATGAATGTTGGCTTTAGAGTGACAACTCTGGCCAGGTTATCCTGTTATAGTAATAGAGTAGATCATACTGCCAGTGACTCAATGTTGAGTGTCAGGTGGTGGTTAACTAAACTGACAGCCCTGAGGACTAACGGCCTCGGCAAAGACCACAGGGAAGGGTGATGGTCCCCAAGTGGTTTAAATCCAACTTGAACCCATCTTGATGGAGGGCAGCGACTTCATCAATACTGGCCTGGGGCTGAGGAGGATTTTGCATGTCAAAAGCACTCAAGTCCAGAAAATGGCTCGCGTGGCATGGGGGTCATGTTGCAATGTAGAAGGCAGATGAAAGGCCACTGCATTATATTCTGGACAGACTTCACAACTGATCACCATGATGATCACCAATATTCGGAATTGGACATGGCACAAGAACAAGAAGAAGAGTGACAGAGTGACAAGACAGGTTGTACAAAAGCTCTTACTTCTCAGTCCCATCCTGTTAAACCTCTATAGTACTATCGGAGGAATCAGCAAAGTTTCCAACACTTATTGGAAATGACCTATGTTGTAATGGTTCCTTTATCACCGGAACAGACATAAAAACTGGCTTTAAGAAGAGTGCAGAAAAGTAATTACATCCGTAGTAATTGCAGTAACATAGGGCTTATGCTTTGCCAACATTAAAAACTGATAGAAGACTACAGCAAGTGCCCGGCATTATAATCTACATGAGAAGCTTTCACATTAAATTGATATGGAATGCATGAACATAAATTTCTGATGGATACAGTAAGTACCTGATGAAGCAAATATATATATATGGATGCAGACAAGAGAAGCACCTCATAGACACCAAATCTGCATCTCTCTCTCTCTTTGTGTATATATGTATATGTATATGTATAAAAAATTGTTGATTTATTCAGTTTGCTGTATCAAGTAGATCTAAACATTCATCTCACTGCAGGTTCAAGGCTGGAAACAGAATTGTTTCTCCATCTGATTCCAGGCACCTTTGACTTCCTTTTCTTCCTCTTCTCAAAATGTCACTCAGTAGATTGAGACTGGTTTGCAGAACACACACCTGCATTTCAGAAAGCCACATAGCATGTAAATAATCACATTAGACAGGGAGATACTCAGCTTGCATAGCGAGAAGAAGTTTGCAGACCTTGCGGAAAGGATTGTTCTTTTTTTTTAAACCAAATAGTTTTGTTGTACTGTACATATTTAAACAACTACAGAAATGAGCAAATTCTCTGAAAGTTCTTTATCAGACTAATTGGAGGTACTTTTAAGAAATGGCTGAAGACAAAGGCTGAAATCCTGTTTGTGTGACTATGGCTGCCTAAGACTGTTGATGTCATGAATAGGATTGTTGGGGGGGTTTTTTTTCCAGACATTGACTCTTTCTTACTTCTGTTCCAAAGCTGCCAAAGCTCCCATGTAATCCTTTCCTTCATCAAGAAGTCACAGGAGCTGAGACAGAAAAAGGCCTGAGGCAACTCACCACTTCACATTTCTCTAGACACACATGACCAAACAAGTACTCCAATCCAAATGTGATGCTAATACTACTTTGAAGATTAGCTAGTACTTGGTTCCAGAAGATCTACTATTGCTGCTGCTTCCTCAAGAGGAGTACTAAAAACATCACTTTGATTGTGAGCTCCATCTAGGTGGTGGGGAGCCTTCATCCCTGTCAGAAATAAGCCTTTACCAGTTTAGCAGGCAAAGTCGGTTTTGGGCACAGCCATGATTTTTATCTTGGTGGTGAAGGGAAGCAAGTCAGCAAGAGGTTAATCCAAATGTTCACTTTAATTGGCCGCAAAACTAAGAAGGTGGTATGTGAGACTTCTGTGTTGCATATGTGGGAGACAATTGCAGAACAAGGGCCTGCATTGGCTCAGTAGTTAAGAAGCTCGCCTTGTTAGCTGGAAGATAACAGGGCAGATCTGGGGTGACAGTACCAAGGTAATCCTGGCCTGCTGGTTGAGCCAATAATTACCCACCTTCCCCTTAGCTCCTTCTTATTAGTCTTTTAACCTTTTCATATTTTTTAAATTAAAAAAATCTTTTAATCTTTTTTACTGTTATGGGTCAATTCTTATTTTATTGTTGAGATTGCTGTATTTTGAGACTTTGTTCTACTGTGTTAGCCACCCTGAGTCGCTCTGTGAATAGGGTGGCATACAAATATGAACAATAAATAAATAAATAAGGTTGGCAGGACCTGAGTACTGCATGGTGGTTTGAGCGCCCGTATCTGTCCCAGCTCCTGCCAACCTAGCTGTTTGAAATCAAGAAATTGCAAATAGATAACTAGGGACCACTTTGGTGGGAAATGATCTTGGGGACATGAAAGGAGCCTCATTCAAGCATCACATGAGCAGAGTTTCTCCAGCAAAAATCCCAAATATTACTGGTTTACAACTACAAGCATTCCTCAGTGTTGACCATGTTGGCTAAAGCTGATAAGAGGTACTGCCTAACAACATATGGACTTTGGCAACTCCTAGTTTAAATATTCACAGCTTCTTCCTCAGCCCTGGTGTAAAAGTCCACAGGCAGCATACTAAAGCAAAATAATCACACTTATATACTGCCCCATACATAGCATTTAGTGCACTCTCTGGGCGGTTCACAAGTTAATTAGTATTTTGCCCCAAATATGCTGGGGACTCATTTTACCAACCTGTGAAGGATGGAAGGCTGAGTCAAGACTGAACTAACAAACTTTTGTTTGCAGTACAGCAGTTTAACCACTGTGGCACCAGGGCTTGTTGTTGTTCAGTTGCACAGTCGATTCCGACCCTTTGCGACCCCATGGACCACTGTCCGCCAGGCACTTCTGTCCTCCACCATCCCCCTCAACTCGCTCAGCTTTGTGCCCATTGTGTCTACAATACCATCTAGCCATCTCATTTTTGGCCGCCCCCTTCTTCTTATGCTCTCAACCTTTCCAAGCATCAAAGTTTTCTCAAGTGAGTCTTCTCTTCTCGTTTCACACACACACACACACACACACACACACACACACACACACACACACACACACACACACACACACACACACACACACACACACACACACACACGTAAAAATCTTAAAAATATTTGTGCCCAGCCCCACCACAATTCTGGAGTGCTGAAGTGCCAGAAAGCTTTCTCTCTCCGGTCTCATTAGCTACTTCTCTGCAACACACATCTCCAGTTTGATTCTTCTCCTTCCTGCCCATTTATACCCTTTCCTTCATCCCAACAGGGCTGATCGCACATGTCATAATGATTCAAAACAATTCGTGACCGGAATCAATTCACAACAAACAACCCCCCACTAGAGTGTTTAAAACAGGGAATCTCAACCTGAGGCCCACGGGCCAGATTCAGCACACAGTGCCATTTCATTTGTCCCCCCCCCCACCGCCTCCACCACACCAGGAAGTGCCATGTGGAGGAGGAAGGGCAAAATAGCCATCCTGCCCCTTAAGCTGTCTGAGGAAGCGTGACCTCACCTGCCCCCCTGCTTAAAAAGGTTGAGAACTCCTGGTGTAAAATAATCCCCTTACAGCTGAGCTGTACATTGTGAAGTTCCCTATCTTTGAATTGATTTACACCTTGGGAAACATGAATTGAATACAGGGGAATATTGGTTTCTAGAAATGCCTAGAAGTTAGAAAAGCCATACATACTTTCACAGTCATCAACATCATTATGAAAACTTTACGTCCAGATGTTTCTCAGAGTTGACGTGCTGAAAATCGCTTTCTTTTATTGTGAAGTATAGTATTTTGTCTCCAAAATTTAAGGCTGAGGCCTGTTGTCCAGCTATTTCGCTGTGGAAGGATAGCATTAAACCAGGCTGAACGCAAAAGAGCTACTGAAAATTAGATGAGTAATCAGCATCTTTGCACTCTGGATCTACTGTGTCATTGCTTAAATGTTGTAGAGGATGTTATATAATTTTAATAAACAAAATTAAACAAATTCATCTTTGCAACAGTAGAAGTTGGAAATGGCATCTAGCTGCCAAGAAAAAATAGCACGTTAAAGGGGAGAGAAGGTCATTTGCTAAAGAATAAGCTACTTTGGTCATTATTTGCCATCAATTCACTTCCTGTGTATGGAAACCCTGTGAATGAATCACTTCCAAACGTTTCTATTAACAACCCTGTTCAAATCTTCTGGACTAAAAGCTAAGCTATCTCTTTTGTCATCTTCCTCTTTTCTTGCTACTTTCTACTCTTGCTAGTATTACTAAGCAGTTATAGTGAACTTATTTTCTTCCCCATATCTAAAAGAACTTGCACAAACTGGAAGCTGCTGAGAAGACAGATAATTTGGTCTCTTCTACTGCACAAAGGCACAAAGGCCTATAAATACTAGCAACCTTAGCCAGCACAGACAGTGATGGAGGATAAAGGAAGTTCCAGTCCAAAAACCTATAGAAGACCACAGTTGTCCTATGTACTGCTCGCTGGCTTCTGTGATGCTATCTTCTTCAAATGAGCATTGCAAACACAATGAACTTTAGAAAAAGGTAATTTCTCCACTCAGTAATAAAATGGCAAACAACAGGAATAGAAACAGAGTCCCAAAACTGGATGATACAAATTGTACACCTTGGAGTTCCACTTACCAAGACTGTACCAGAGCAAAAGTTACTTGTTGGAAAAATGAAGTCAAGCAAATGTATCTTTGAAATGGCTAAAGGTGTGAAAACTGGGCAGTATGTTGTATGTAAGGGTCTGAAAGGTGGAGAGGAAAACAACCTGGTAGGAAAACAATGGATTGATTTGAAACATGGTGCTGGAGGATAGCTTTGTGGATATGCTGGAAAGGCAGGCATGTGGCAAAATTTCAAATAATGTGTCAGAAATTATTCTGGGTTGAAAGGATTTTTGCAAGAAAAACCCTGCTTAGGGAATGCCCAAATGAGGCTTCTTTCATGTCCTCAAGAGCTGGGACAGAGATAGTCACTCAATCCATCATGCAATACCCGAGTCTCAAACTGACGATTTTCCGGCCTTCCAGCTAACAAGGTGAGCTTCTTAGCCACTGAGCCAACACAGCCCCAAATCAAGCCTGAACTGTCTCTGGAGACAGAAATGATGAAACTGAGGTTGTCAATGCATTGCACAACGTTAAAAAACAGATAACGACGAGACTTGTGGAACCAAGTCTCATCGTTATCCCAGGTATTAGTGTATTAGGGTACTACTGATTACCTAATCTCTAATGCATGTGACCACTAAAGGTCATGGAACCCAGCCAATAGTATACTTTGGGCTAGAGAGACTTTGAGTATCCCTCCAGGTCACTCTCACTTTTTGTCATCCCTCTGGTATGTCTGAGGTATACACTCAGAGAAGCTGGTCTTTTTAATCCAGCTCAGGTTAACTCTCAACCTTTTTGAATACATGAAAGCAACTAAATGATTTCTATCAACTTAACTAAACATTTTACTTTACTCCTAAGCATGTGAACTAAACACACACAATTCTACCTTCTAACTCTAAGGTAAGTTAAACTTATAATTAAGTGATTAATATTTCTACTTAACTAAACTCTTAACAGCTAGCTTAAAGAATACATTTCTATCAGCTAAATTAAACATTTCTACTTAAAATCTAGACAGCTAATTTAATTCTAAGCAAGCTGATTCAAAGTATACACACACCTGAAGAAAGATGCCTCAAGGCACTGCATTAAGCATCTCAGAATCATGACACCACCAGTATAGCCATTTCTCTATGGTACACCACATCCTTTAAGGCTATCCATAGGTAGAAGTTAAGGGGTGTTAAGTCAGGAGAATGTGAGGGAAACTCAAACACACTTCTTCAAAATGGTCTTACACTCCTCAAATGACAACTGTCCTTCCACCATTTTCTCTGATTGTCACAAGATGACGCTACTCTTTTGAGTAAATGTCATACTAGCCATTGCTACGTAACCCAATTCAACTTTGAACATTAAGACATAGATAACATCTCTTAAAACAGGGGGTCAAACCTTTTAAAGCTGGGGTCCAGGTCACACACTCTCAGTCAGCTTTGAGGATCAACCAGCCATTTTGCCCTGCCTGCACAATGGGGTGGCCATTTTGTCCCAATAGCTTTAAAGGAGCAGACATTTTATTTCTCAAATGCCCTTAGAGATAGGGGGCACATGAAATGGCATTGCAGGGTGGATCCAGCCCAGGGCCTTAGGCTGGGAACCCCTGTCTTAAAATGTACATATATTTTGGCACCCTTTGTATATCTAAATAATTATCTTTAACTATATTTTCTGTCACAATGCACAATGCATTTTATTTTTGAAAATGTCTCTTTTGGAGCTGTGAATTCTATCACAATATTCAGAAAAATGCAAAAGATGGTGGATCACTTGGGAAATCTCCAGATTGCACATTTGTCCAGAAGGTGTGGAGATCAGTCTGTTTGATTTTGAACTTGCAAAGAATGAAGTCTTCAAAGCAACCTAAGGTGTTATTCCTTCACATAAATGCCCACGGGCATGAAGCCTGGTTTAATATGACTTCTTGGTATGCCTTCATGGAAATGTTCCTAGCTATCACTTCATCATGCAGCGCATGGCCGGGCATTGAAAATCTATATTCAGGCACTCTGAAAAGAGATCTCATTGCAGCATCTGTAGTTGGTTTTATTAAAAGCAGTTTAAATTCCCATGCCTTGAGCTGTTTGGAATTATAGAGATGAGCTGCAGAAATTTACATTTTAATTGAGGAGGAAGACAAAATAGGGAATTGCACAGCATTCACACATTACGAGGGAAAATAAATAAGATATGTATCAGCCAGGAGAGAAGAAATGACTGGTCAGTGTCCTTCCCTTCCCCCTCCCCCCCCCCCCCCCCGGTACTGCATTTTCAAACACTGTAATGAGGACCCACCGTCTTTGTGGTTGTTTCTTCATCAGCTCAATGCAGCCAAGAGGCATCTGTGTTTTTGAGCAAGTTCTCATATTAAAATCTGGCATAAAATTTGGCAAAGAGCTAGATTGTGTTTTGTTGTTGTTGATGCCAACATGCAGCAAGGCAGGCATTAAAAAAATTGTCCCGAAACCCACTAACTGCCCTTGGCATAAACTGCTATACATATTATCACTCTATTGCTCTGCAGAAATTGAAACCTGATTTTGAAAAAGCAAATTGTTTTAAAGAATTATGATAGATAGATAGATAGATAGATAGATAGATAGATAGATAGATAGATAGATAGATAGATAGATAGATAGATAGATAGATAGATAGATAGATAGATAGATAGATAGATAGATTAGGTTAGGTTAGGTTAGGTTAGGTTAGGTTAGGTTAGGTTAGGTTAGGTTAGAATGACAACTTCATCTGATTCATTTTTAATAAGCATTTCCCCAAATTTTTAATATCTTCGTAACTTTAAAGAACAAACTTGGATTTATTGGGGAAGGGCGGCTTACGTGTGGAATAAAAATAAAACAGACATCCTAAGAACATACATTTCCACCAAATCTTGACAGTACAACTAGTCAGTCTTGGCATTCAATCCATTTTTTTGGCAAGAACTCACAAAATGTTTCACATTTCATCCCAAGAGGCAGGAGAAGATGTGAGATTTTAGAAATTTGCAGGGGACAGAGGACAAAGTATAAATCATTAGGCATCATACTGTATTGCTAATAAGAACTTTCCAAAAAAAACAACAACCCGCAATGCTTTCTTAAAACTCAGTAGATGTGAAACCAGAAACTGAATTGTGAATCAGCTTCCACTTTTCTTCCATTTTTATGTTTATGCATGGATGCCTATATATATCTGTGTATGATGAATATGTTTGGCTTATATCTTGCCTTCCTTGTTTGCAAGACCTAAGGCAGCTGACAGTGTAGTTTTAGAAAACAGATGCAGCGAAAAAGCACAATAAATTAGAGTATTAAAACACTCTCAAACAGATAATCACCTTAAAACCAACACTATATTAATATACTTTAAAAGTCATTTAAACAACAGTAACAAAAAGAAGGCCTGCCATTAAATGGTCGTTTATCATCAATCGATTAGGCAGTGGGGGCCCTGTCTAAATAGAAATGTTTTCTCATAAAAGGCATTTACAAATGTCTTAATAAAAATATCTACATAAAAGTATTCTGAGAACTTCATTGGTCTTCAAGGCATTTGTTTATGTAATGAAGGGTTGGGTGAATAATTTGTTCAGAAAGGGACGTGTCAAATATTGATATCTTCCAAGTTCTTCTCAGAGGTCGGGGAACACCATGAATGTGATGCAGTTCCCAGGATCTCTAGGGTTGGTCTTGATGACCATCAGGCTTCCTTCCAGCTCTCCAGTTCCAAGATTCCAGGATAGTTGTTTAGAGCAGAACTTGGAAATAGCATTTTAGGCTTAATCAGCATTAACATTAAAATAATTAGGTAAAGGTAAAGGTCACCCTTGCTTGAAAGCCAGTCATATCCGACTCTAAGGTTTGGTGCTCATCACAGTTTTAACCAAAGAGCCAGTGCTGTCTGCACCTACAAATATTTCCGTGCACATGTGGCAGGCATGCCTAGACACCTTCCCACCAAAGTTGTCCCTGTTTATCTACTTGCAATTTCTTGCTTTTGAGCTGCTAGGTTGGCAGGAGCTGGGACAGAGAAGGAATCTCACTCTGTCGTGCAACACTCAAGTCTCAAACTGTCAACCTTCCAGGTGTCAAGTTCAGTGTCTTAACACTAAGCCACTGCAGTCCCTGGTTAAAATAATTACTTGTCCATTAAAATCAAGAGAGAGAGCTCTAATTTTTTATATTAAAAAAAAACACCCCAGTGTTCTAAGGGGTGTCTAGTGATGCCTGCCACATGACCACGGAAACTACATTTATTAAAAAGTGACTAAAAACTAATGGATGATGGTTTAAAACTAAAGTACAGAAAAACCTTGCATAAAGAGTGCCTTGCTTACAGATTTGTTGTTGTTTAGTCGCACAGTCGATTCTGACCCTTTGCGACCCCATGGACCACTGTCAGCCAGGCACTTCTGTCCTCCACCATCCTCCTCAACTCACTCAGCTTTGTGCCCATTGTGTCTACAATACCATCTAGCCATCTCATTTTTGGCCTCCCCCTTCTTCTTTTGCCCTCCACCCTTCCCAGCATCAAGGCTTCAAGCGAATCCTCTCTTCTCATATGATGTCCAAAGTACTTTAGCTTCATCTTTACTATTTGACCTTCTAAGGAGCAGTCAGGGTTGATTTCTTCTAAGATTGACCTATTTGTTCTCCCTGCTGTCCAGAGGACTCTCAAAACTCTCCTCCAACATCACATCTCAAAGGCATCTATTCTTCTGTGCTCAGATTTCCTTATGGTCCAGCTCTCACAACCATACATTGCCACTGGAAATACCATTGCTTCGACTATACGAATTTTTGTTTGCAATGTGATGTCTCTACTTTTCACTATGTTCCCCAGGTTTCTCATAGCTTGCCTCCCAAGAATCAGTCACCTTTTTATTTCATGGCTGCAATCTCCATCTGCAGTGAGCTTTGAACCTGTCACTGCTTCTACTTCTTCCCCATCTATTTTCCAGGGACTGAAAGGGCCTGTTGCCATGATCTTGGTTTTCTTTATATTGAGTCTCAAGCCAGCTTTTGCACTTTCTTCTTTCAACCTAATCAAGAGCTTTTTAAAGTCCTCCTCACTTTCTGCCATTAGGGTGGTATCATCTGCATATCTCAAGTTGTTGATGTTTCTCCCAGCAATTTTGATCCCAAATTAGAGGCTGAAGCTAAAGTACTTTGGGCACCAAATGAGAAGAGAGGATTCACTCAAGAAAGCCTTGACGCTGGGAAAGATTGAAGGAAGAAGAAGAAGGGGGTGGCAGAGGATGAGATGCAATAAGCACAAAGCTGGGTCAGCTGAGGAAGATGGTGGAGGATAGAGGTGCCTGACATGTCATGGTCCAAGGGGTCACAAAGGATCAGACTCGAATATGCAATTGAACAACAACAAAAGTTACTGTACTGCTGCTGTTTTGACTGTAAGCCGCCCTGAGTCGCCTGGGCGAGTGGGCAGCAATATAAATCTGAACAAACAGACAGACAGACAGACAGACAGACAGACAGACAGACAGATAGATAGATAGATAGATAGATAGATAGATAGATAGATAGATAGATAGATAGATAGATAAGTGTGAAGAGGCTAATACAAATAGGGACCAAACTTGTAAAACAGAGGAGGTGTTTGATTTTGCTGTTATCCTTATTGCTGTTGAAACAGGGACCTGTCTTCATAAAATATCTTCCTCTGCAAAATGGGACTGCATATACGCTTATTAGCTTGCTGTTGGCAACTGAGAGACATATGAAAAGAACCAACTTGGTCTGACAGTAAGCAAAGAAACAAGCAGCGAGTATCTTCCTTAACAGTCTCTTTCAAAATATAGAGAATTATCTGGCTCCATGTAGATTTCACTTGGCTGAGTGAGAGAACAGTTCTTAATCTAGGAGTAGGAGACTTTTGTTGGTTGCACAATTTAAAAAATATTGGATGCTCAGAGGATTATTTATACTTGAAGTCTATGGCCACATTGCTATATATATATATTTATATTTAATACTGGAGGGCACAAATAGAAAAGCCTAAACAAAATAATCATAGCCCACATATTCATCTGAAAGGGATTAATTCACTCTGTGATGATAAAATAAAATCATTTTCTTCCTTTAATCCTCCAAGTTTCTGACCTTTCTCATCTGTGGATCTCCACAACACAGCCAAGTCACAACTTATTTTTGAAAAATTGACTTGCTGCTAATCTTGCAGTCACAAATGTTAAATGCATCTCAGAACACAGCAAAGAGAGTTGGTTGTTAGCACAGAAGGACAGTCATGGAGATATTTATTTTGTTACATCTTTATTTAAAACATTTTATTGGCTTTATATAATTTTTTTTTGCCTATCAAGGCTCTCAGAGCAATTTGCATTAGATTCAAATTATTAAAAACAAATTAAGAATATTTTTAAGCATTAAAATGTTCAAAAACAGAATACAGTAAAAATATTTACAAGCAGGTCCAAACAGTCCAATCCCCAAATGCCATTAAAAAACAATCAGAGGCCGAGAGTCTTTTGCAAAATGTGGAAATGTTACTTTCTTTTAGCTCTTTAATCCCCACAATTCCTCACCTAGCAGGTAGTAATGTAGGTGGATTTTGGGAGTTGTAGGCTAAAAAAGTAACATTTCCAAGCTCTGTTCCTTCTGAACAGTGCAGTTTTAGGTGCCTATGGGATGCTCAGCAGTGATGGAGCCTGCCTTAAATTTTTTGGGGAGGGATTTTTAACACTAGAGATGCTGTTATAGAGATAACTTTTTTCCTAATTCACCCACCCAGCCTAACATCTCTCTGTTGAGGAGCTCAGACTCTGGACAGGTATATATGGGCAGAGACAGCCTTTCAGCTATCCTGACTCCAAACTATTTAGGGCTTTGACAATGAAAACCTGCATCTTAAATTGAGTTTAGCAGCAAACTGCAAGCCGGTGCACTTGATTCAGGACCAGTGCTTTAAAATCATTAAAGTATACATCAGATAAGAGTCTGGTCACTGTAGCTTGCATTCATTGTAGCTTCTGAACACTTTTCAGAAACAAAAGATTTGTTCATTTAACAGCAAAGTGTTAACCATTGCATATAATGGCTCTTCTTGGGGAAAGTGGACTTCTGTATCATGGTGGGACTTAGAAGACAGATGTCAAGGAGAGTGCAAGGTGGACTTTAGGCAGCAGAATGGGAGGATCAAAGACATGTATGACCAGCAAGAAGCCAGATCCAAAGAGCACGTTAGGCTTGAAGGGTGTATCAGGAGACAAATGGAATAGTAAGTCAGAAATCAGAAGCAAAGAATCGCAAGAGAGGCAGGAACACCGCCAAATTCAGGAAGACTTTGGTGTTCCTGCCTCAAGCATAAACCAGAACCATAAGTTTATGCTATGGCTTGTTTAGAAGGATCTACTAGATGGCTTGGGTGGTCAAAGTGGGTACCTGCCACTTGCAACTCTTTTGACACTGAGTGATGTACTAGTTTTTCAAGTGTATTTATTAGTTTATCTTAATACTATTCAGTCCTGTGATTTGCCTGTGCTGTCTGATATAGCACACCGGTTTGGTACTCAGGAAAGACCTTGCTCTCCACCCTTGCTTCCAGTCCTTTCTTCCAGATGTATCAAAATGTGCTGTCATTAAATATTCTAAACCTTATTTTTCAGTACCTGCGCCATCCTTCTGCTCCATAAAATTGCACAAAATCAAATTGAATTTCACAGAGAAAACCAACCCTTCTAAACACAATATGCATCTGATGGGGAGTCCTGTTATGCCAGATTCCTATAACAAACCCATATGATCTTTATGTTCATCTATCTTTGTATTGATTCTGCAACCTCTTGAATCACTCAGGGTTCTTTCTCTGCTCTCCTTGTATTACTCTTGAATCACAGATAAATTAAATATACAAAGTTTTTAGGCACTATATTATTTGGCCAATACTCTATTGCCTAACTGTGGAGTGAGCAGACAATAGCACAGCACTGTAATTAGCCATTTTGCCTCCTGGAAAAGCAGCACTTGATGGACCCCCAAGTCAGCTTTGTAATTAATGATGTGAAAATAATTCAAGAAGTAATTAAAGCACAGAACCACCTTGCTGGTATCTCCCACCCAACCACAACTATTCCACAGGGATCAGCAACAGTCCTGTCAAAGCTACAAGAACAAATTACAAATGTGTTTACTAAGCAAATATATAAATATATATAATTAAGCACACAACATATATTAATGAACAGAGTTATGATGTACTGAAACTTAATATAACTACAGTGTGGCTAGACCAGCCCTCCATGTGGATGCTACTGATGTCTGGGAAATCTGTTGAGTCTCGGTGGAACCCACTGCTTGATGTAGAAGGCCTTTTCTACAAAGCAAGGGCCGGTAGACCTTTGTCCACTCCCTTGTGTGAATGGAAACATTTTTAAATTCATGTCTGAGGAACTCTGAAACTGTGCAGATTATCCAAAGCTACTCACATCCTCCTGACCTCTGCTTCTCAGTCAGGTTACTGGGCAATCTAGCCAGATCAAGGTTCATTTTTTTCTAAAAATACATATTTTCAGTCACATTTGTATTTTGGATTTGTATGCATGGTGTTGTGAAACACATTTCATTTCCAAGAAATGTATGGATTTGGAAGGCAAGATGTACCATATCATGCTGTCAGTCTTAAGTAAACTGATGTTTCCACAGGGCCATGCAAACCTAAAAAAATTATTATCCCAGCACTTAGAGTGAAAATCTAGATAAGGTTTTGAACATATATCCAGCTGGTTTTTAGAAATGGGACATACCACTAGGTGTTTCATCATGGAATCACTGAGTTGGAAGGAGCCTATTGGGGCATCAAATCCAACCCCCTACTCAATGCAGGAATCTTAATCAAAGTAGATCTGATAAATGGATGTACAATTTTCTCTTGAATGCTTCCTTATCATCCAAGTGACATGCATCTTCTTATCCCAACATAATGTCCAGAAAATTCAGTGAAGAATTGGTTGTAATTCTATGTGGCAGGCTATTTTGAAAACAACAGGCCCTGTAATTAGCTGGCTTGTTCTATGATATTTTTTGTAATATATAATTTGCAGTCATAGGACGTTGCAGGTTAACCTAAGCAGCTATCAGTTAACGAAAGGTGCTGTGTTTTATTTTATGACAGATCTGGGTAGTGATGTGGACGGCCTTTCATTCTATTGCAAGTGGATCCCCCCTTTAACATTTACATTTCTATTTTGGGTTCTGTCTGAAGCTCAGTGGGAAGTCAATGGGGGAGAGGGGGAGGGATTTCTGATCAGTTTGGAAGCAAGGCGTGAGAAGATAAAACTGGAAATGTCACGATACAGGAAATTCCTAAGATGAAACTACTGTTGGACAGAAAACACTTTCTGGGATTTTTCTCAGTCCAGGGCAGAGGACAAGATTTTATTCTCCTCTTCATTATATCCTTGGTCCAGGCATGTTTAGAGCAGAGGTTTCCAACCTTTTCATGCTGGGGGTTGGGTCACATTCTCTTAGTCAAGGGCCGGACGGCCATTTTGCCCTGCCTGCTCTATGGGGGTGGCCATTTTGTCCCAACAGCTTCAAAATGAGCCATTTTGTTTCTTGAATGCCCGTGGAAGGGTGGGTGGGCTGCATGAAATGGAGCCATGGGCCGCATCTAGCCCACGGGCCTTAGGTTGGAAACCCCTGGTTTAGAGGGAATCTAAGCCTTGTTTGGCTACTTCCTCATCTTCAGAGTGAAACATGGAAGTCTGTCCCAGCTGAAAGAGGGGACTCCACCAGATAGATCTGGTTGGTTCTACTTATATCTGTTGAAATCCTTCTTATATTTCAGCTTTTAGTACTTGAAATAGTTGTACGGTTTAATGGATAAATCTGTTTGTTCCATAACTTTCCTTATGTTTGATAACTCTGAATGTTTGTGACTCTACTCTCTGGAGTATCTGAGGACGTTCTCCCTTCTAGTAATGTAATCTCTGACCTTTTCCAATATTTCACTGCAAAGTTTCCCTTTGTGTCTTTATAATCCATGGTGTGTTTTTATTTTGAAACTGCACAGCTCTGAGGTTTTCCCTTCATCCAACCTGGCAAAATAAAAGCAAAAATTAGAATATAAAAATTATCCTAAAAGGCAAGTGAAAATTTTTGTGATATTTTTTACTAGGTAACATTAAATTTTTAGAATAATAGAAAATAGCAAGGTGAGATTGAATGAAGCTGACAGGTATAAAGATTAATTGTTCAGATAAGGTCTCCTGTCTTCCTGTTGGTTTTATAATATATGCTGTTCAATGCCTTCTCCAGATGCAGTCAGAGAGCAGAAAAGAGAGCAATAAGAAACTTGTATGCAAATGGACAAGGGGTGGAGAGGAGCATTCAAAGGGAGAGGACATGAATTTCTCAAATTAAATCTCACATTTGAAAATCTGCATTAAAGAACACAGTGTCCAACAGAGATAAGATCTGATTGCCTGGTGTTCATTTTGCAAGCAAAATCTCCAAGTAGAAATGTCTTCAGGTCCACCTCATAAGCTATTTGTGTCTATCTGATCTCCTGTTGGAGAAACAACATTTCAATGGGAAAATCACAAGTCAAACTAGCAGATAAGCAGGGTCCTATTTCAGGATAATGGCTGGGGACTCTGTTTTTAATGTCCTGCTGTTGTTCAGTCACACAGTTGAGTCTCACCCTTTGTGACCTCATGGATTACAGCATGCCAGGCTCCTCTGTTATCTGCCATCCTCTGTAGTCCACCCAGATCTACGTCCACTGCAACAACAATGATGCCATCTAGCCATCTCTACCTCTACCTCCCCTTCTCATTTTGCCTTCAGTCTTTCCCAGCATCAGGGCCTTCTTGAGTGAGCCCTCTCTTCTCATTTGGTGGCCAAAGTACTTGAACTTCAGCTTCAGTATTTGTTCTTCCAGGGAGCAGTCAGGGATGGTTTCCTTTAGGACTGACTGATTTGGTGTCCTTGCAGTGCAGAGGACTTTCAAGAGCAGGGATTTGCAATCTACAGCACCTGAGCCTAATCTGGCTCATGGCACTAATTAATTCAGCCCATGGTGAGGACCCCAAAGCCACTGCCACCACTGCCACTGGAAACACTGAAAACTTCCCAGAAGTGACGAGAATGGAGCAGAAGCAACAAAAACAGCCAGGATTGTGCCACGAATGCACCTGCCACTGCTGCAACTGGAAGTGGTAGGAGGAACCACACCTCTGGCCCACTCACCCGTGTTGAGGGTGTGTGACTGGCCCAAGGCGCATAAAGGTTGTGAACCCCTGCTCAAGAGTCTTCTCTAGCACCACAGTTCAAAGGCATCTATTTTATTATGTCCTGTAACTACTGCCAAAAAGATCAGGTTTCACAAAGAGGTATTGGTTAGAATCCAGTTGATTTATTTATTTATTTATTAAATTTGTATAGCCACCCTAATCGACGTGTGACTCCGTTTGGCATACATAAAATCTCCAGCGTTTAAACTATAGATAGAGACCCTTAAAATTTCTAAAAACTCTGAAAAACTACCTCCCACCCGCACCAATTAAAAATCTAGTTTAAAACTATTAAAAGCATGAGTGATCCTGCTCTAAATGAGCCAGTGGGGGAGGGGGGTTTGCTCCCTCTCCACCTCCCCACACCTGCCCTGCCAGCCACGTTTTCAGCTCTTTCCTGAAGGGCAGCAGCTCTGTCTGGAGATACAGTTCAACTGGCAGGAGGTTCCAAAGGGCCGGAGCGGATACTGAAAAGGCTCTTCTTCTAGTGGCATTTTTAAAGAGCCCCTCTGCTCTAGTGGGATGGGCAGATGTCCCACATTAAGCACTATGGATTAACTCAGAGCAGCAAATAGCTGCTAAATAACGAGTCCCTGGTTGAATTCTTCATTGTGATACCTGGCGCATGACTCAGAAGTCTATTGGGGACTCATTAATTAACCACTATTTGCTACTCCAAGTTACAGCATTGCACTTAACACTCATGTAAATACTCAACAGGATTATGCCCATTGGTTTATTAATTTACTTAAGATAGCTGTATCTTGCTTGTTAACTAAAGTGGGGGAAACATTCATGGTAGAAAACAAAGCAATCAAATATTGTTAAGTCTTTATTCAGACACAAACCTAGACTATACCTTACTAATGCAACCAATAATAGACTTAATGCTTGCACACATGGCTCTTTCCTACTTCTGTCCTTGAAGATTAAAAACTCCCAGCCCCAAGTTAGTAGTAATGATAATAGTTTATTGCACTAGTCATTGACCATGACAAAGTATAATAGGTAAAAGCAATCAGACTAGGATATAGTGGGAATGCAGCAATTAAAATTAACACAGCAAGATTAATACATATTGAGATTGAATAGCTAAGAGATAAAACTTTATATATAAAACAATGGAGTATTATTAAAATGCAGAGAGGAATGCTAGGGCAGCATTGGTGAATTTTATCACTGAATCTAATTTCTAAGAATAGGGTTCACATACTTTTCCCTGCATCTAGTAGCATTTACTGCAAATGGGCAACATTTTTGTCACATATGGGTTTGTGTCTTGAAGCAGGAAGCCCAATTTTTCATTTGTTTCCCAATGCTTTCTTCTCATTAGCAAAGGAACTATATAACATTCTCTAATGTCAGTATACAACTGGCAGCAGAGAATGGGTTAGTAGTAAACCACAGCTGTATCCAGATACCCATTTCTCTACCTGAACAGAAGAGCGAAAAATCAACAACCATACACTGCAATTCTACTTTCTTCATTTCCAACCTCCCCATGATGCAGTCAAGACTGATAATTCCTATTTTTCAAGAGCAATGAATTCACTCCAGGTTTTCATCTGAACTTCAGCACCAGACCTGTCTGAAATGTAGAGTTGGATATCTCTTCTGAAGCTTGCTCTAAATCCCAGGGCAGATTCAAGACCCCAGTGAAATTAGAATCATTGGTGTCTACTGTGATGTTAATTAAGGAGGTCAAAACAGAAATTGGAATTGCATGATAGGACAAAAACATAGTTTGCTTGAATGAGGGATGCCAACATAAAAGGCAAAATCAATAAGATAACAGAGAAGGAATAGCAAACTGCAGTATTTTACCCAGCATTTCTCTTATTGGTTACAACATGTGGTTTTAAAACTATTGAACTGGCTTATTCTGATTTTTTTTTAAAAAAAATAGGTAAGTAAATGAAACCAGGGGAAATCACTAGGACTAGGAGTAGAGATAGAAATTTTCACTTGATTCATCCTAAAATGTGAGAAACTGTAGAATTATCACCCTCCTTTCCCAAAGAGAGGTATTTTGCAGGGTTTTTTTGGTCAAGACGAGAGAATGAAAAGATTATTTTTGTGCAAATTGGAAAAAAACCACCATTGCAACTAACACAAATAATGTTCTAATATACCTGAAATTTTACAAAATGATGCAGGGAGCAGGGTACTTATATGATGCATAGATTTTCAAGGTTTAGGAGTACTGGATAGGTTGTTTGCATCTTTTTCACCAACCAGTCAGTCATTCCATGCTTGCTTTCAGGGTTTGATTTGCTTCTAAAAGGGAAAGCAGTTTTGAACTAGTTTTGAACCATGATAGTTTGTGCAAATTATAGAGAGTCAAGGGAAACACGCTTTGCTCCATTTCAGCCTTGTGGTGAGGATACTGGTGAATCTTTAAAATTTCCTGATTGAGTTATCTCATCATCTCAAGACCAGCTAAATCAATAAGAACTACCCATTTATTTTCTGTTTTATTTCCCTTTTTCTATCCTTCTTCTTCTTCTTCTTGAAGACCATAAATCAACTGGAGGGTACAGTCTGCCCGTGTTGAAACATCATGTTTCTGTTTGACCAACGTCTTGAGGATTGCACATTAACAGGAAATGGGCTAATTATTTTTGCATGTTATTATGTTATTTTTCTCCCACAATTCGCTCAGACTCAAGTAATTGTTATTAGAAAACACTAGTTTTAATTCACTAAAGATTATTTAATCATGTCCCCAAATTAATTAAAGCTTAATTAATATGAATTAAAGATAACATTTAATTTATAATAGAATAAATATAATTAGTTATAGATTATAATTATAGATCACAGAATAATGTTACGTCAGCCTTAAGAACCATGGGCTTTAAATTTGCTTGAGAGCAACTGCTGCTAAACATCAAAAGCTGTTTAAATAACAAAGGCTGTTTGAAAAACAAAGTCAATGAAATTTTGGGGAAGAATTTTGTAATTAAAGGATATTTTTATTGCTATGTGCCTTTAAGTCTGAAGTGACTTACAAGGATCCTAGCAGGGCTATCAAGATACTTGAGATATTTAAGGTGTGGTTTTACCAGTTCTGGGACTGCTGTGGCTCAGTGGTTAAGACGTTTAACTTGACAACTAGAAGGTCAGCAGGTCAGCAGTTCGAGACCTGAGTGAGCTTCTGCAGGTGAGCTTCTGTCTCAGTCCCAGCTCCTGCCAACCTAGCAGTCCAAAAGCAAGAAATTACAGATAGATAAATAGGTACCACTACCGTGGGAAGGCAGACAGCTCTCTGTGCACTCCGGTGTCTAGGCATGCCTGCCACATGTCCATGGAAACATCTGCAGATGCAGACAGCACTGGCTCATTGGCTATAAACAAAGATGAGCACTGAGCCCTAGAGTCAGATACGACTGACTTCTGAGCAAGGAAAACCTTTACCAGTGAGTTTCCATGGCAGATATGAATCCAGGCTGCCCAAGTCCTATAATGTTATTCAGTTTTCAGATTTATCCAGAAACCCATTAAGCAATGTTTCTGGATAAAGCTCAAAACTGAATACCACTAGAGGACACTAATGTTTAGTAATTTTAAGGATCTTGGGGACAAGAAAGGAGCCTCATTCGGGCATCCCCTGAGTGGAGTTTCTCCAGTAAAAATCCTTTGAACCCAGAGTAATTTCTGACACAAAATTTATCTAATACTTTTTAACACTGTTGCATGTTTAATTGGCTTTTAGTATCATGATTTATTGTTCTTTGGTTGGTTTATTTACAAATAAATGTAGTAAACAAACAAACAAACAAACTTGGTTTTTTTTCCCTTCCTCCTTTGCTTTGATGTCCTCTTGGTCATTGGACCTTATAATAAAATAAAAGCTGTGAGGAGAAAAGAGCCTAAGTCTTTGTTTTCTCTCTCTGCAAAAATGGCCCCACTGTGCTAAACATCATCAACCAGTTTTACAAATAATATGTTGTCAAATAAAGTTAAAATCTTATCCTCTGCATGTTTGTTTCACAGTGTTCCTTTCTGCAGTGTGGAGTTGTTTTCTTTTGCTTTGACATTTCATTTAATGTTTCATTTTGTGATGCCATGCTTCATTTTGAGATCTCAGATACTCCTGCCAATGCTAAATTGGATGAAAAATTATCAAACCTTAGTTTCTCCTTTACCCCTTGTATGAGGACCTAGAACACCTCATAGAACAGACACCAAGAGATGATGTACACATTATCATAGGAGACTGGAATGGCAAAGTAGGAAATCAAAAAGTAAATGGAATAACAGGCCAGTTTGGTATTGGAACACAGAGTTAAGCAGGCCAAAAACTGATAAGAGTTCTGCCAAGATAACGCATTGGTCATGGCAAACACTCTCTTCCAGCAACACAAAAGGAGACTTTACACTTGGACATCACCAGATGGCCAACATCGAAACCCGATTGATTACATACTCTGCAGCCAAAGATGGAGAACCTCCATACAGTCAGCAAAAATGAGACCAGGAGCAGATTGTGGTTCAGATCACAACCTACTGATCGCAAAATTCAGGCTTAGACTCAAGAAAATAGGGAAAACAACTAGGCCAGACAGATATGACCTAGACAACATCCTGATTAGCTTGAAAGTAGAGAGTGAAAAAGCTGGCTTGAGACTCGATATAAAGAAAACCAAGATCATGGCAACAGGCCCTATCAGTCCCTGGAAAATAGATGGGGAAGAAGTAGAAGCAGTCACAGATTTTACTTTCTTAGGATCAAAGCTCACTGCAGATGGTGATTGCAGCCGCAAGATTAGCAAGAAAGGCTGTGACTCAGAGAAGAGCCTTCTCTGTGGCAGCTCCAACTCTGTGGAACTTTCTTAAAGTTGAGCTGCACCAGGTTCCACTTCTACATATCCTTAAAAAAACAACTAAATCATTCCTCTTTAAAGAGGCTTTTAAGAACATATTGCCGACAGCTGAGCAATAGATTTTGATTATTTTTTTCCCGTCGCCAATATGTTTTCTTTCTGTGTTTTTCCTGTTGTTGTTTAATGGGGGTGGGGTGGGTTATTATCATTTTTGTTCTTGTTGATATTATAATTTATTCAATTTGTTTAATTTTTATTGTAAATTTTTTTAGTATGTTGTAAGCCACCCAGAGGGAAAATATCCCAAATGTGCAGGATATAAATGTAATGGATAAAATAAATACTTTATGTATTAAAATCAATACTAGTTATCTACTAGGCAATACACTTTGTTACTTTTGTTGAATAAAAACTGTTTCTCATTCCTGTTACCTGTTTAGCTTTGCCATTCAGTAAAAACTGTGTTCTCAAATACTTCGGCTGAAACAGTATTGCTTCTAAGGTACGGGTACTTGAAAAAAATTGATAGTTCTTATCTTTATCCAATAGGTGAAACAATATGTACTGTTGAATGTCCATCACTTACTGCTAAGTCTAGAATGTAACAAGAATGCAGTCAAACCTCTATATTCCTTAGTTAAATTAAAATAGAACTACAAGGCCTTTAAGCCTTAAAGAGTAACTGGCTTAAAGAGCATTCCTGTGGAACACATTATGCTCTTTAAGTGAGGTACAACTGTATTTTCCCACCACCATGGCAACTATTATGAGAATCAATACATCAGTAGAAAGCCTTCCATGGTGAAAAAGAAAGAAATAGTCCACTTGATTACATACAATTGTTACATGACAATAAATTCATTCTACCATTCTACCATTGAACCGATGCCAGATTGGGTGAAGCATCTCTGTTCTGTGGCCTAGATAAACATTTCTACTCTGTAAAGATTGATTTCTGAAGGCTTTCTAGCTACATTTCAAATTTCAACAAACAGTCTTATGGCACTTTTAGACTATCAGATGGGTTTGACACAAACTTTCATGGACTCTTCTTCTGTTCTAGGGATACAAAAGAGACCAAATCCTGGCTGTTTATATCATCATCATCATCATCATCATCATCTTCTTCTTCTTCTTCTTCTTCTTCTTCTTCTTCTTCTTCTGACGACGACGACGACGACAACGACGACAACGATGATGATGATGATGATGCCAAAGACATGATGTAGCAAGATGCTCCAAATTGTTCTGAAGAAATGCCAGCCACTCTAACAAATAACACATGATTGCTCTGAACCTTGACTGAATCACTTTTGAGCTATGCCAACTCAGTAGAGTTTTCTAGGTATCTGAGATGTTTATGGGGTGGTTTCCATTGCAAATTAGGGCCCTGGAAACATGAGTCCTAGTCTGACACTCTGTCCATTGCATCTCTAGCTTCCATTATTCAGCGTTTCCAACTCTTCAAGTTCCCCATGCACTTTTTTAGATTGATGTATTTTCCATCATAATAAGAAAACATAGGAAGTTATGTTATATGAAGTCAGGCTGATCTCTTGAATTGCCCAGTATCATCTACTCATCTAACTTCATGGTCTCTAGAAAAAACTTTTGGATTACTATCTGATCTAAAAAAACAAACTGAAAATTACAAGATCTAGTACTTTCTCTGGTTTCTTCTCTCTATCACCTAGTAACTATCCATACCCCATTGATCTTAATTCTAGAATGAAGACATTGCATACATACTATCAGTAACAAAACATGTTCAATTATTTGACACAGTAAACCATATCCTTGGCCATTTCCATCTCTGGAGTTTTTCAAGGAGATATCTGGTAAGCAGATGTCTAGCTAAGTGAAAGCTCATAGCAGTGGAGGCAGAAAATGATGCATACTTTCTCCAGGGGGAATCAGATGAATTTGTGTCTCTGCTCATCAGATCAGCTGAGCACTCAGCATAAAGTTAAATTTCAGAGAAGGTACAGCAAAAAGTGTAATGTGATGCAGCTTTCACTACAGGTTTAGGTGGCAAGGCAAATGACCCTAGGGCTCTTGATGATATTAAAGGTCAGGTGATTAGCCAATGAACTGATATTTTGTATTTGAGTTTAAAAAAAGATAGATACAGTTTGCAGTGTCGTATAGGTACTTTTATAAGATCTTGAGGGCCTGCATGATGGCCATTTTGTCCCAATTGCTTCAAAGGGGTGGTCATTTTGTTTCTTGAGTGCCCTTGGAGGGGTGGGAGGCCACATGGAATGGCTCCATGGGTCATATCTGGCTCATGGACCTTAGTTTGGAAACCCCTGTGGATTTCTTCATTTCCTCTTGAGCCAAGTAACTATTCTGGCCTTGTAGTTCTATTTTAATTAAACTAAGGAATATAGAATATATTTTACCACAAGAGTGTTCCTCCTCATTAATGGATGGCATAAAACGCAATGGCTGTTGTTATTCTACTGGTCTCTGAAATCAAGTCTCCTGAATGTTCAGTGTGGGACAGAAGAGGTCTACTTTTAAAGCTTAGCTTTCTATTTTCAGTTTTGTGCTATGTTTTTTCAACATTGTATTGGACAGCTTTGTCTGTGTTCCCCTCCCCCAATAAAAGGTTTGTGCAAGTCAAGTAATTTCAAGTCAATTTAGGTAGCTCAAATATAAGAGCTAGAAACTTGTTGGTTAACGGCACTGGTGGAAATGCAATGTTGTAAATCACAATGGCTAATCATGACTAGTTAACAAATTTCCACTTTTATCCATTATCATGTACCAGCTCACATGACTGGTGAATTATTCACTGGTGGCCATTCAGAATAGCAATTATTTCCAGTGTATCTAACAAATAAGAACTTGGCCCAAGAACATCTGTCCGTCCCACCAGAGCGGACAGGAGAGGCTCTCTTGTTATTCAATTGGCCAGAGAGGTGCATCTCTCTGGCACTAGAAGGAGGGCCTCCTCTGTGTCCGCTTCTGCCCTATGGAACCTCCTGCCAACAGAGTTACGTCTCCAGACGGGGCTGCTACCCTTTAGGAAGAATCTAAAAACATGGCGGGCGGAGCAAGTATGGGGTCCGGGAGGTATAATGACCCCAGCTTGCTTGATGATCTGAGCCCCCCCGCTCTCTCTGCTTTTTTAATTAGTAAGATGTAGCATTTGGTGTGCTTTTAATCTTTTTTAGATTTAAATTTTAAATTTTAATTTTAACAGCTTTTAGGTTTTTAGATAGTGTTTATGTTTTATTGTTTTTGTTTAAATATTACTTGTAAACCACCCTGAGTCACTTCCGTGAGAAGGGCAGTGGAGAAATAAGAACAAACAAATAAATAAATAAGGTCTCGGGTAGAAGATTATTCAGCAATTTAGGTATTGAATCTTAAGCAAAGTTTGTAAATGTGCTGCTTAATTCAGACAGAAAAATTAGGAAGGCATAGACATATTTTACAATCTAAAGGAGCACCTAGGCTGGTGTTTCCCCACCATTGTTTTTTTGGACTTCAGTTTCCAAAAGCTGAAGTCAATTCCCCAAATCACTGATCAGCCAATGTACTGAAGTCCACCAGTGTTCCATTAAACATATTTTGGGAAATGCTGCCCTTGTGGATGATATAGGGCTTCATTTACTAACGTGATTAGGGCTTTCAAGATTGTTCACCTAAAGCTTCCTCCTTTGTGTTGTGGTAGGTTCATCATATTTTGCAACACTCATTTGAAGAAGACAGACTCATAGAATCCAGAGAGTGGTTCACTGGCTCAATGTGGTTCACTCAGGGATAGGTTGTTATTTTTCCAGGCTGGAGCTTTTCACATCCTACTGGGAGATCCCACCAGCCACCATACCTGGGACTGTCTAGCTTTCAAAATGGGTATGCTATTTACAGTTGAGTGGTGTCTGGTTCTGCAATGCCTTAGAGAACAGCACTCAGCCCTGGGCCAGTGGCAGCAGCACTAATGCTGGTTCATATGGGACGCCGTGTCCTCTTTGTTATAAGTGGTCAAGGTTTCCATGTCAAGAACAGCAAGGGCCGCGGTTCATTTTCAGTCTGATTACGAGGCTGCACTCCCTGCTGCGTGTAGCACTTACAGTAACCAAAGAGTACAAGAGTTCAGCACAGAGCAGCAGGAGGTAGTCATTAGTGGCTTAGGTCAGAGAGTCAGTTGTCCAATTTTATAAATAAGTGCATCACTTTGACACAGTGTGAACGACCCTATTGAAGCAGAAGTGGCAAACTTTGTTGGGTGGCCCCCAAGGTCTGATAAGTAATATGGGACCTTTACTAAAAGATGCTCTTCAACAGGATCAGTCTTTTCCTTATTGAGTATTAATGCATGGAAACGCAAAGTATAAGGCAAGTGATATATTTAACCCATCTATTACTACAAGTATAGCAGGTTACATTTTCCACATGGGGAAAAGACAGGTGTTACATTGTAAATTTTTTACCTTCTTAATTAGCTAGTGTTAATTAGCTGTTACTGACTTTTCACTTCTTGTCCTATTTATTAGAGTCTCTCTAAACATAAAATTATTCCAATGGAAAACAGAAAGGGAGAATGAGTTCAGATGTATTCTATACAGCAAAACAGATTGGGTATGTGTTTGCCAAAAAATTTTTTTAGAAAGAATGTTCTTTTTAAGCCTAGTCTGTTTTCGTTAGAGACTTCACCTTCTGCAGGAGGATTAGAAAACCTTGGAAAATACATTTCTCAGAGATCTTCAGGCTGTGAACATTCTGTTGGTTGGGCTTTAGGGTGTAATTGTTCTTTCTTTAAGTTAGGAGGAATCCAGGGGTCCTTCCAGAGCAGAAGGATCAGCCAACAGGCCCAAGAGACTCCCAAATATGAGGATGGAAAGAATTACACCCCACTTTCTTTGGGGAGAGATACCCTCCATGGCTAGGGAATTCGGGAGGCTATAGCTGAAAATGTAACTTGTATAATAAAGGGTGTGATGAAGACCAAACATGTAGCTTTCTTATTCATATAGGGGCTGTGGTGGCTTAGTGGTTAAGAAGCTCACCTTGTTAGCTGGAAAGCCGGCAAGTCGGCAGTTTGAAACCCAAGTACTGCATAATAGATTGAGCCAGGCCTGGGCTGGCTACCATGGGAGGGCATGGGCAGAAGTCATGAGGGGTACCGATGGGGGCAATTGGGGGGATACAGGCCCCTGGGTCCAACAGCCTCTTCAAGCCAAGAGTGATGGTTCAGGGCCGTTCAAAATCTATCCCCCCCCCCCCAGTGGCATAGCATGAGTTTCAGCTGCCCGGGGCAGAGGCCAAGTTTGCCACCCCCTGGGCCCATGACGCAGACGGTGTCAAATTTTGCCATCCCCCAAAAATGCCACCAGAGGCCCCCCCCAAGCCACTGTTTTTTGGAGTGAAGGAGGGATCAGGTGCCCCAAAAACAAAACCCTCACTTTTTAGGAGGTTGGTCTCCACCGTGTCCTGCACCTGCTTCCAATACACCCACCCCAGGGGGCTTGTAGATGGCAAAAAGCCCCTGCAAACCCACTTTAGCTGGCCTCATGGTGAACGAAGTTGCTTGCTGTTGGTGCCACCTCCTCAAAGCTCCCTCATGCAGGCAATGACCTCACTGGGTTCATCGCCCACTGCAAGGTCTCCTTTGCCCAAAAGCAAGTTATATCTGACTCTAGGGGTCAGTGTTCATCTCTGTTTACAACTAAAGAGCCAAGGCTGTCTGTGTTTGCAAACATTTCCGTGGTCATGTGGCAGGCATGACTAGACTCAAACTGCTACCTGCTCAATTTCCAGGCATTAAGCTCATTGACTACACTAAGGCCTTTCACTGTGTGAACCACAACAAAATGTGGCAAGTAATTAAAGAGATGGGAATACCAGAACACCTTATATGTCTCATGAGAAACCTGTACATGAATCAAGAAGCAACAGTTAGGACAGAATATGGAATGACGGGTGGGCAGACAAATCCATCTCGCTGGCAGCTCTGGCTTGCCTGTGAAGCATGCAGGCAAGCCAGCGCTGTTAGCAAGACGGATCCACCTGTCCACCCTGTTGGGGCAGGTGAAGCCGTATTGCTAACAGCCCTGGTTTGCCTTTGGCCAGAGAAGCACTTTTCCAAGGAGTTCCTTCACCTTTGCTGTTAGGTTTGCCTTTGCTGTTAGGCAGGATGAATCCCTTGCTGTTAGGTTTGCCTTTGACTCACCGTTCTGTTTGCCTTAACTGTTAGGCAGGGCAAATCCCTCGCTGTTAGGTTTACCTTTGCTTGGAGAAGCCCTTTCCCTTTGGAAAAGTGCTTCTCTGGCCAAAGACAGACCAGTGCTGTTATCTGCTCAAGCAACATGGCAGGATGGACAGGTGAATCTGTCTTGCTAACAGTGGTGTTTCGCTTAACGAGCAACTCGCTTAATGAACAACCCCCATGGAAAGCATTTTGCTCATTAAGCACGATATCACTACACTTTTCATCATTTAATCTAATAGGTAGATACTGTATATTGTTTTCATTCAGAATCAATAAATATAGCTAATAGTCACCTGATCTAGCATGGCTCTGATGGAATGATGTGTGTGTGTTTGTGTGGTGGTGTCTTTTCGAAAAGAACACACATGCACCTTAGAAAGAGTTGTTTCCAATAATTCATATTATCTAGAAATGTCAAATACTGTACTATTTTTCTTGCTGCCTAACAAGGGAAACCCCCATTTAATAACACAGATATTACCGAAATGTTCAGCCATACGGAGCTCAAGGGAAGAGGATATTTTCTTTTCAGTTGAGTTCCTCTCATTTCGGACCATGTTTTATTGATTGAAAGCCCTCCTTGGATTATCTCCATGGTTCTTACTCACTCACAAAAGCATAAATATTCACCCTTGAATTCCTGCACACAATTTGTTTCTTCACAGGAGGTTTTGCGGAGTGGGCGAAAATGTGCAGCCTGCCTAGAGAGCTGTGCAGTGAAAATCTGTGCCCTCCAGCAAGCCTAAAATAATCATCACACTGCTCACTGGTGTGGAGGATAGATGTGCCTCTTTTCAGCTCAATTTACATTGAAATGCAGCCCAGATACATCATGTCAATCATGGCAGTGCAAAGTCATTTAACTCCATAGTCTTGCTATGCTGCTTGTCATCTGAAGGGAGAACAACATGCTCACTTTGACCCTGCATGCTTACCAACAGCAACAGGTCCCTTAGCATTAACTCACTTGGGAAGATTCCCATTTTTATCCATTTAGGATGTCTGAATATAATACCTCAAAGAGTAATTTCCAAGCTCTTTGAGACTCCTCACCTCTTCGAAAAGGTGAGATAAGGAGTCTTTTTTCTTCCCCTGCCAAGAAATCTACAATTTATGCAAAATGTCTCTCTAAGCTGCACAAAAATAGTGCAAATTCCTTGCAAAGCAAAGCAAAGCACACACATACAGCAAGGATGAAAAGACAGAAACAACCCATTAGATGCTTCTCATTCTCAAAAATCTATACAACAAGGCAGCAATTATAATAGCTGATTTCAGTTTGCACATTCTACACAATTTCCATAAGGTGTGAAAGTTGCACTAGAACACTAGAATTGCTATCACCAGAAATTTTCTTAGTGTATTGTTGGTGAAGAGAAAAGGACAAGCAAGGATTTACAGCCATATTTTGCTCATCTCATTCCTACAGACAAGAAGAATTGCATAGCACAGTATATTTCCTACTTCACTTGCTAGAGATCTTGAATTGGTGCGGATGATGAAATGTCTGTTTTTGCACAAAACTTCACATTCTTATGGGAAGGCATTCTACTTGTCCTGTTGCACTTATTGTACAATTTCCCCAAAAATTGGACAAGTGCTGATTTTGCAGCTCTGGATAGGATGTTTGCATCTTTCTTAACTACCAGCAAGGCCTTTTACATTTTTAGTGTGTTTGCTCTGCTTCTCAAATGGCAAAGGACACTACAGACAGTTTGTGCAAATTGCAGAGATCTTGAGGGATGGCAAACAGCTCTTGGATTTGCTTTTGGGTGGAGGTGAGGAATCTTGCAGGACTTTGAAATTTATCATCAAGGGTTCAGATTACATTGAGTCAGCATAAATCCATAATAATCAGTTATAAGACAAGTATTCTTTCCATCTCTGATCAACTTATCACCATGTTATAGGAGCTAGTATTAGGGGCTTCTGTAACCAAATTCAGACTCTTGATTATAAAGAGCAGTAACACCTTTTTTGAAGCAAAACAACAACATAAACACAAACATGTTTCTCATTGGAACAGAATTACACGTTCCTGGGGTACTTTCTTAACAACTATAATTATAAACTCAGTACTAGCTCAGTATTTTGTGCTAGCCTGCCTCCTTTTGTCTGTTTTGTAAATTAATTTCAATCCATTGTGATGCAAATTGCTGCTGCTAGTTGCATTTTATTGGCTTTATAAATTGTATTGTTATTTGTCTGTGTTTATTACAATTGTATTTTTTCATATTTGGTAGTAAATCACCTAGAATGGTAAATTCACCAGATAGACAGTATATAAATGCAATCAGGCAGGCAGGCAGGCAGGCAGGCAGGTAGGTAGGTAGGTAGGTAGGTAGGTAGGTAGGTAGATAGATAGATAGATAGATAGATAGATAGATAGATAGATAGATAGATAGATCTTTATTTCATAAATGGCAATACCTAACTCTTGGGGAAGTGATTTATGTGCCTACAAATAATACAGTTTGCTATGCACTAGGGAAGCTAGTTTTTTGGACTTATTTTTCATTGCCTGTGCAAAGCTGACCACAAATTTCAGCAATATCAACTGCCAAGACTGAGACAATGACAACCTCTCCACTTTCTATTAGATTACAATATAATTACTATAATCATCTGCATTCCCCCCTTTATTTTGGCATTGGTCTGATGTAACTGTGTTGTGCAGTGTTGAGAAAGTATACTGTACAGAACTTGTCTTGCCAGTTAGAAGGAATAAGACAGACAGACAGACAGACAGACAGACACACACACACACACACACACACACACACCAAAACTAGCAGTGGATCATTAGATGGTGATCCTTCCATTATAAAGCCCTTTGCAAGTTTTTTTAACCATAAAACTGCTCATAAATAGTACATTTAGGATAAAATATATTCAGAAATATTCACTTAACCATAAACTGTGCATTAAGAAAACATATCACCTCCATACCAATCGAAATAGACACTGATCTCTAATGAGACAAAAAACAGAATTAAGAATGAACCACCGTGAAATGAGTTTAAACCAACGATAGTCTTGATTCCATATCTCTGTTTCCAGCTACTTCCTAACTGTGACTATCCAGCCACTGCTGTGCCCACATTAAACAACACACTGCTGTTAAAATGATAACAAGCGCAACAAGCTTGTGAACAGTTGGAATGCTTTGGTTTTTCCTTTTCATTTTTGTTACTGGTTTCCCCTTGTGAAAGGATCTGTATTTGAACATCCCTCTAGCCATTCTTTGTATATTCTCTTTTGAAGCTGGTAGCTCACAATGTCTGCTTCCCCACATTTGTTCTCCTTTAGCTCACTTTACAATTTCACTTATAACTTATAAAGTCTGATGTACACTAAAGTCAGCAAGAAACAGGTGAAGTGATACCACTGAGTCTTGGCACCCTGGGACTGTGCAGCTTGGCCATGGTTGCACAGGCTGGCTCTTCTCCCAGGAGGCACCATGGGGAACTGAGATCCCACCCTCTGATTCCACAACCAGATTCCTAAACCACTGAGCTAATTAATTTGTGAACCACCAGGAGAGTTCACTAAGCACTATGGGGCAGTATATAAGTATGATTGCTTTTGCCTTGTTTTGAGCTATTCAGCCAGCTGATCATTAACCATTTTAACTTTCTTCTGTTCAATCAAGTAGCTATATTAGTCTTTGCTTAACTTCATTGGCTAAAATCCTGTTGTTTAATATAATAAGCCACAGCTAAAGTAGGTTCAGGAGACCACGGTGGCTTAGTGGTTAAGATGCTGAACTTGAAGACTGGAAGGTTGGAGTTCAATACCCAAGTACTGCATGATGGAGTGAGCTCCTGTCTCTGTCCGAGCTCCTGCTAACCTAGCAGTTTGAAAGCAAGAACTTGCAAGTAGATAAATATGTACCACTTTGGTGGGAAGTTAAATAGCGTTTTGTGCACTTCAGTGTCTAGGCATGCCTGCCACATGCCCATGGAAATGTCTCCAAAATGCAGACAGCACTGGCATATTGGCTATAAACAGAGATGAGCATTGAACCATAGAGTTGGATATGGCTGGCTTTCAAGCAAGGGTGACCTTTATCTTTACCTAAAGTAGACTCATTGAAGGTGTGGTGCCCAGTGAGGGAAATGTGAACTAATGTATGAAGAGTTGACTCATTGGGTCGCTCTAACAACAGGATTTCAGACTTTGCATTTACAGATATTAAATGATATATCGACATAAAATGTGGTCCAACTGCAAGGATAGCACTTGATTGTGCTGGAAAGGTTTACTTTGCAGGGAGCAATCGCTTTGAAATCAACTCTTCTGGCCATGCAGTAAATATTCCAGTTTATCCTAAAAAACAAAAATAACCCTGCCACTGGACCAAAAAGGTTCATCTTGAGCAGGGATTCTCAACCTGTGGCCCACAGGCCAGATGTGGCCCATGACACAATTTCAGTGGCCCTCCACAACACCAAGAAGTGCCGTGTGGTGGAGGAAGGGCAAAATGACTATCCAGCCCCAAAGCTTTCTGAGGGAGCATGACCTGGGCCCCGGCTTAAAAAGGTTGAGAACTCCTGATCTTGAGCATGGATTGGAGTTACCCTGGTTTCCTATTGCCCATACATTGTTTGATAAACAGGAAATAAACTCACACTGGATAATACTACAAGCAGCCCAAAATGCAAAGTTAGTACATAGAGACAATTCTGTTTCCAACCAATCATGACATTTTTCCAAACAAGAACCTTTGGACTCCTGCTCAGAGGTGGTGGCCCCTTCTCTTTAGAATGATCTCCCAACTGAGATTTAGCAAACCTCCTCACTTCAAGCCTTCAGTTCATAACCTTGTTCTACACAGAGGCCTTTTTTTAAATATCCTTCCTCAGGAGGAAGGATTTCATTTAGTTTTGGTTTTCTGATTATGTCTATTGATTTTTGCACTATAATTTTTCATTGTTATAAATTATTGATTGTCACTTATTGGGCCTTATTGGTCTTTAACTTTGTTTTTGTTTATGTTTTCTTTATTTCTTCTTTTTTCTTTTTGTATCTATGTTATATGTTCATCACCTCCAGAAGGGCTGTGGTGGCTCAGTGGTTAAAAAGCTCACCTTATTAGCTGGAAGGCTGGCAAGTTGGCAGTTCAAGTCTTGGGTACTGCATGACAGATTGAGTGCCCGTCTCTGTCCCAGCTCTTGGAGTCATGAAAGGAGCCTCATTTGTGTGTTCCCTAAACAAAGTTTCTTCTGCAAAAATAATTTCAATCCAGAATAATTTCTGACATGAAATTATTATTATCACCTGCTTGCACTTAGTCCGATGGTATAAAAATTCTTGTGAATTAATGACAATGCAACACCATTGCAAAATGCAAAGGACTGCCAATTTTAAGCAACAGCTTCTTAGATGACAAAGCTCAGCTCTGTTTCATGCTACAGCTTCTGGTCTTCTTTTTTAGATCCAATCATTGGTCAGGAAACTCAAAAAGCAACATTCAGTCATGAGGTGGAAGTTCCCTGTCCTGCTCTGGCATTTTCTCCTCATTTCCATTGAACTATTGTACCATTTCTCAATTCTATCTCTCTGCAGTCTTGCCAATCCATAACCCTGACTTTTCCTATACAGTTATGGCCAACATTGGCCCTCCAGCTGTTCCTGGACTTCAATTCCCAGAAGCCCTGATCAGCAGGTGAGTTGACTTGGGCTTCTGGGAATTGAAGTCCAAGAACACCTGAAGTGCCAAGGTTGGCCATCACTGTGACCTATACAATCTCCTGTTCCCAAGATGATATTCCCTATCCCTTCTTTGTATGTCTAAAACAGCTATGGCCTGGGGACCAGATGTGGGCCACGATGCCAATTCATCTGGCCCGCAAAGCCCTTGTTACTCCTGGAAGCGGAAGTAAAATGTGCCCGTACGGGCACTTCCAGGAGCAATGAGGGCTTCATGGGTTGGTTGAACTGGCATTGGGGGCCACATCCAGCCCCCGGGCCATATTGACCAGCTCCCTGAACCATGTGACCAGCCCACAGCCCAAAAAGTTTGGGCACCCCTGGTCTAAAACCCTGAGCAACTGCTTCCCAATCTCTTTTACATGCCATTCCTCTAGATCTATCTACAGCACTGAATGTCTTTCTGTCAATCTGTTTGTCTGTCACTGCTTCCACCCAGTGAAGTAAATAAGTAAGCAGAATCTGCTAACTGAGTGTATATTTGACACTAAAACAAGACAGCTGCAGCCTTCAAGGTGCTCCCAATTAATAATTTGCAGAAGATGCTTGGCTGTTTGTGGTTATGATTAAAATTTACAATTAGGGCCCTGCTTAAATTCACATTGCTTGATTTAATTACAGCGATTACAAAATACTTAGCTCAAGAATAAGGATGTTTAATCACCTTCCTTTCTTTCGGCACCAAGCTGAGAGAGAAGAAAACAAAAACCCAGAGAGGTTATGTGCAAAGCTGGCCTTGGAAAGTTAAAAATGGGGGAAAGTTCAGGGAACACCTTCTTGACAAATTGTGTTCTTCGTTGCAGTTAAATACACAGAAACAGGGTATGGAAGGACAGACTTTTGCAAGCTTCCATTGAGTAGAACTCTTCCCCAGCAGAATGGAGAGGGCTGCTGAAAAGGACTAATAACAAGGCTAGATCCAAATCTCCTGCATAGACTTTTTTTTTTTTAAAAAAAATTTTTTTAATGACATCTGAACTGTTGGGCTATGGGAGGCTACCTAGGTTGGACACATTAGCTGTCAACTTTGGCTAGTGCATATGGGTTGAGAATTTTATTCCATTTGTTTTTATTAGAAGTCACCAGCGTTCCCAATTTGCTTCATAACAAGGAAAGAATACGATGCTTTTAAAAACTGGTCAAATAAGGGGAGACACAATGCTAATGATGGCCAGTTATCTGATCTAAATCCAACACCATGCTGATGGAGCTTCCTCATTTACCTCTGGTGTTCTGCAGAGTTGTTTTGGGGGTCCACAGATTGTTGGTGTGGAACTCACTGTTCTGGAGCAGACACTCAGTATCTGGTATTGCCCCTAGTCTTTATACCAGAGGTCCATCTGAGTCATGTCATTTTCAGAATGTGCCTAAAACGTGTCCTGTTGGTTCATTTAGTGTGGTATTCCCAAGCCTTGGGTCCCCAAATGATCTTGGACTTCCATACCCTGATCAGCAGGTGTATTGGCATGGGCTTCTAGGAATTGAAGGCGAAGATCATCTGAGGTCTCCACATTGGGAAACACTGATCTAGTGAGATCTAAATAAGAAAGTTGAATTCACCAAAAAGTTACAAGACTTTGCATTCCCCAAGATGTGTCATGAAGTAAACTGACAGATGCCTGTTATCTAAACCTCTTTCAGTCACCTTGTTGGAGCTGTAATGTGATTTTCCAGAAGTTGCTTCAACCTTATCAACTCTGGTGAGGATGTTTGGCATCAGAACTACTTTAATCTTGGTCTGTCAAACTCTCAATAGTTTCCCTGCTGTGCCCCAACAAATTATAATGACCTTGGAGAATTAGGGGAATCCCTTACTTTATTCCCTATTTTCCCAGCTAGTAGCTTCACAGTAGAGAATAAAATAGAGACTTCTTGATCAGAGTTGTACCAGTGTAGAATTGCCAGACTTGTGAAATAAATAACAATAAAGAGCTGAATGACTACAAAGGGATATAAATCATGTCTTGATATATTATTCTGTGATAATTTACTTATCTTAACAATCTTTGTCTTCTGTGCAAGCCACCGCAAGATGGTGCCTGCCTTTATTGATCTCAGGGAAAGTATGAGGATTTTCATCTTCTGGTTTTGCACATTTCTGCAAAATTCACTGTGTTGTCATTGGCAAATATATTAATTATTGCCATACTGCACAAACTGTTGGGTAGCCTGTTTGTATTACAATGATCAGTCGATTTGTCCTGTTGTGTTTATACACAATTATCCAAGATTCTACAGGATTACCTTTTGAATAAACATTGCAAACATTGTTAGAAATGTTCCAAGCATTTGCACTTTTTAAAGAAAAGCAATGAGAATTCATACACAGACAACTGACACTGGGTTTGCACAGGTATAGGAGCTTTACACAGACCCTATTTTGTGCAAGTCATGAAAGGTACCACAATTGCACCTACCAAAAATAATTACGTCTTGGTCTTGCATCCGAGATGAGACCTCTTAAGGATGGGGAAGCATCCTTGAAGAGCAATCTCACTTTTCTGAGACAACTAGTCTAGATTAGAAAAACAGCAACTGTAACATTTATTTGCATCCCAAGTTCTGCATGGGCAGGACCTTGGCCCACTAACTCATAAACCCACTTGTTTATAAGGAAAGACGTATTTATTTTTATGCCTCTATGTAAATTGTAATCTAGCAGAGAGCTGTTTTAATTTGTTGAACAGAAGAAAAAGCAGAAGTCATCTTGGCACCTATTTTATTTTTTATAAACTTTTGTATGTCCAAGCACACTTATTTGGATGAAAAAAAATTGGTTCTGTGTGTTTATGAAGAAGTGTGACTTATGTAAAATGATACTCTTAGTAATTTTACAGCAGGCTTTGGTAAACGGAGATCATTATTAGCTTATATGAAGAGTAAAAATAGCCTTATAGCATGACTGTATGCAAAGTTCCTTCAGAGTAAATCCATTTTATCCAATAGGCTTTATTTCTCAGCAATGGACAAGCTAACTGTAGAGTAATTCCTGTCAAACTCAATAAAACATCTGAACAGAGATGCAAATCTGATTAAGTTCTAAATCCTTAGCTTCATATTAAATCTGAAAGGCTTCCTCTTATTCATGTCTTCAAACTGCAAAAGCTTGAGACTGATGAACATTTTAACTCCCTCCCCCCAGTTACCGTCCAATTATTCTTGCATTTCAACATTTTTGCTAATTCAGTGGCACTACAATGTACAGGTGTAAATCCAGAACCTTAGTGGTGTAGTGGTTAAACTGCTGCTTTGCAGCCAAAACTGCTGATGTTGTGAGTTCAATCCTGATGGGGAATCAAGGTTGATTCAACCTTCCATCCTTCTGAGGTTGATAAAATAAGCACTATGGGAGTGTTAAGATAAAAGTAAAGGTCATCCTTGCTCGAAAGCCAGTCGTATCTGACTCTAGGGTTTAGTGCTGATCTCTGTTTTATAGTTGAAGAGCCAGCGCTGTCTGCTTCTGCAGACATTTCCATGGTCATGTGGCAGGCATGACTAGACACTGGAGTGCATGGAACACTGTTTACCTTCCCACTGAAGTGGTCCCTATTTATCTACTTGCAATTTCTTGCTTTCAAACTGCTAGGTTGGCAGGAGCTGTGACAAAGATGGGAGCACATTCCGTCCTGCAGTATTCGGGTATCGAACTGCTGTCCTGCCACCTTCCAGTCAATGTCTTAGACACTTGAGCCACTGCAGTGTGGTACATGGGAGTGGTACATAAGTGTAATTGCTACTGCTATTGATATTAATTCTCCTATTCCTGGATATGAAGATGAAGAACCAGAATATTCTTTTGCCCCCACCACTTGCCCAAGAGTTTTCAAAGAGTTTTGTATCATGCTCTCCAACACCAGAAAACAGCAATGATTACTTTGTATTTGTGGGTTTAAATTAAGCAACTGCACACATGACACAAATAAGATATCATTGCATCATAAATAATGGAAATTGTGCAAAATGGCTGCTGGTCCCCCCCCCCCCATGAAAAGCATCAGAGAGACTGTTGACATCTTTATCTTTTAGCAGCTGATCTTTTGGCATTTCCTCTCTGTGAACTTTTTGCTTCTGAAAGGGAAGTTTTGTGCAGAATTACTTTGTCCAAATTAGAGAGATCTTTATGTGGAAGAATAAGAGCCATCCGTTTTTTGGCAGGAAGCAAAAAGTCTCAAGGGGCCTGAAAAATGACTCAGTTGGATATCTCATGGGGCTTAGAGAGTCTCAATGGATAAAAACTGAGAATTTCATCAGTATTATTCCTTAATTGGATTACACATTTCTGCAGATCAGTCATCAGCAGTATGTAGAATGGCAAAACCTAAAAAAGCTGGAAACAGCAGTTTTTGCAAATGTAGAGTTCAAACAAAATATATTCTTCTATACATCAGGTACAGTTTCAACAATGAGATACAGCATACAGTAGTTCAAAGAAATAGCCATGCTAATCTGTTCTGGATGTGCATCAAAAATAAAAACACAAGATTTGTGACACTTTAAAGACTACCAGATTTATTTCAGAGTAAATCACACATTGAGAAGCATCTATCTGTTTTGCCTTTCTTTAACCAATCTCCATACCTCTGATACCATCCTTCTACTACTTTCATCTAGTTTTGGGGTTCTTCTTTCCTCACTCTTCATTCAATACCAATGACTGTCCTTCTCTTTCTTCTTATCACCACTAGGTCACAATGTTCCTCAGACATGTCCAACGGGGTGGATTGCAAGCCACAAAAGCTTGCACTAAAGTCAATCTATTGGTCTTTGTGTTTTTATTGTTGCTAGACTGACAGACAGACACATTCATCCACCCACAAAAAAATAAGTTATACCACACTGTGGAAGATAAGGATAAACCAATAAGCACTCATATATTAATATGGTCATCTACAAAGCCCAGTCAATGAGAAGTAAGAAAATCACATAGCTGACTGAGAAAAATGGAAAGCTTGGGAAAATAATATCTTCCATGGAATAGGCAATCCTGGGGGAGGGGGACAAATTTTCAAGCAGACCACCAGCTAGTCTTGAACTGACCATGTGGCAACATTTTGATTCAGATCAAATTTCCATAATGGAATCAGATTGCATGGTTCTCACTGGCTGCTTTGGGTTTCCCTTTGGCAACAGAACAATAGGATTAAAAAGACAGAAAGAAGAAGTAACACTTGTTCTAGAAAAAAATAACTATAGAGGGTTGTTTTAGCAGTATTGTTTCTTTGCTTTGTCATTGCCCAAACCCAAGTCCTCATTGGTGCATGTCTCTGGCAGCAATCGACAGACCAGTAAATGAGCCAGACTCTGTGTCTCTCCACATTCACACTGTTTGTTTTCTGCCAGCAGTCCCCACTTAAGCATGTTACTCTTGCATTTAGGGGCTGCAACCCTCAGCCTATTCAAGGTCCTCCAAGTGACGTAGGGAGATTGAGGTCTTCAGCTATACGCACTTTTAATGACGTTCCTTTCCCAGTGAGCTCCTTCCTCCACTTTTTAATTGTACTTAAATAATTGATTCTTTACTTGCTCTTTGGTTTTTTGGTGGTGGGAGTACTTTTTGGGCACCTCAGGCTATTACAATTGTTAATCTCTGCTTGAGAACCTCGCCCTCATCTATTAATTAAAATGTACATGTTGTATGGGACATCACCACAAACTGCTGAAAAGTTAGGTTGATGAATAAATTTAAGTATGTTCATCTTTAAAAATTCTGTCTATATATGAAGTCTAAAATCAGGGTACAAAGATGAAACAGTACAGTTTGGATGGATACATTATTATTATTATTATTATTATTATTATTATTATTATTATTATTATTATTATTATTATTATTATTATTATTATTATTATTATTATTATTATTATTATTATTATTATTATTATTATTATTATTATTGACTTGTATGCATACATATACATAGCTAGTTGCAAGACATTTCAATAAGTCAGTACAATTGTGAAGTGTATACTAATCTTCAGGAAACCAATAATGCTCCACTTAAGAAACTGCTCAAAACCTCATAAAAAAACCTCAGTACACATTTATTTAAAGACAGTTTTGAATTTATGTTTTCTGCATTCTATTTCCAGCTTTCTGTTCTTGTGTGCTACTACTAAACAGATTTGTATTAAAAATGTCTGAAACAAAATGTCTACTGTACTTATACTTCCACAACTGCAATTCTTTGTTCAGTGAGGATAATATAATTGCTTCTGCCAAAATTGGTTCCAGTTAGTCAGAGTTTGCACAATATGGGTACAGAGATACACGAACAAAAACATATCTACATATCTGGAACAGCAGTTCTACGGGAACTTGCTCCTCTGTTCGCTCAGGTCAGGGGTTCCCAATATCTTCATACTAGGGGCGAGTTCCCACCATTGCACTCAGCTGTGGGGGCGAGAGGCATGGCTGCACCCACTACTTATGTTTTTGTCGTCATTGTCGGGAATCATTTTGGCAGCTAGAGTGTGGTGGTGGGTGACTTCCTGGTTCTGTGTTGGGATCTCAGGCACCGACACAAGCTCCATTCAGCACCGGAAGTCACCCACCACCGGGTTCTAACTGCCGAAGCACAGCGAGGAAGTGGCAGAAAATTCCAAAACCAGAGCAAACATGCTCCAAAAAGCCTCCCAGGAAAGTGGCAGAGGCTGAGCAAAAACTAGGGAAAACTATGCAATTACTGCTTCCACTGCCACCACTGCAGTAAGTGATGTATCATGACTTGTGGTGGTGGTGGGTGGTCCTAGAGGTGCCCAGGTGGTCACCATGGGCCTGATTAATGACATGCATGGGCTGAATTATAACCCCTGTCTTAGAGAGGTTATCCTTACCATAGGTGGTGGTGGTGGTGGTGGTGTGTGTGTGTGTGTTTGTGTGTGTGTGAGAGAGAGAGAGAGAAGAGAGAGAGAGAAGAGACAGAGAGAGAACTCACTGTAGACTGGTCCATAGGAGAGAGAATGTTGCATCAAAATACACTTGAGCATGCTTATGATCTATGGTTTAGCTAAACAATGTAAGATGACCTGGTTTAAATGAGTTACTGGAGTGCCAATGCCATCTGTTAAATCCACCTTTGGTTTCTCTCTCACACACAAAAAAGCTAAGACTTATATAATTGCTATGGTTGACTGGGTAGGACTCATGCAGGTGAGGGGATTAATTATTGGTAATAAATATGAGTACACGTTAGTTTAGCACACCGGGCATGAGCAGGTGCATGATAACAACAGTGATGACAATTTGTTGCTGAGCCAAAGTAGAACAGAAGAAGTTCCTTTTAAAAAAGTAATGCTCTGAAACTCTGCTAGCCATCCTTAGCCTCTCAAGTGACAGAGAGATCAGAACATGAGAAATAACAAAGTAAAATATTTAAATCTAAATTCATTTATAGTATGATATAAACTATATAGTACTTTATACTACTATATGGCATGCTGTTGTGCTGTATAATACATGGTGTGTGCTAGCTGCTCAATATATGTTAACTTCTGTGTATAACTTAGTGGTAAAGCATGTACTCTAGGTATTGGGGCATGTAGTTTCACAATGGAAGTACAATAATGCCCCGGATAACGATTGCATCGGATAACGCTAGAATCGTATAACGCAATGGTCTGCGGGTATGGGGTGGTTTGGGTAGAACTACCCAATCCACCCCCCCACCCGCAGCGGTCCCTGCGACTGCACGCGCCTTTTCCCCAACCCTACTGCAGTTGCAGAGACTCTTTGTCTCTTTATTTCCCTCCCTGTATTTAAACAGGGAAAGAGAGAGAGGTGATTGGTTCTCTAGAGGAAAAAAGATGAGATCTCTTCTTTTTCGCGATCACATCTTTTTTCCTCCCTGTATTTAAACTACAGGGAGAGAGAAAACTGCTCCGTCTTTCTTTCCCTCCCTGTATGTAAACTACAGGGAGGGGGAAAGAGAGATGTGATTGGTCTCTAGAGAACCAATCACCTCTCTCTCTTTCCGCCTTCCCTGTAGTTTAAATACAGGGAGGGAAATAAAGAGACAAAGAGTCTTCGACTGCAGTAGGTTCGGGGGGAAAGGCGCTTTCCCCGACCCTATTGTAGTCGCAGAGACTGCTGCTTGTGGGGGGTGGCTTTAAAGGCAGGGAGGTCTCTTTCTTTCCCTGCCTGCCTTTAAAGCGGTTTGTCCCTGAAGTCAGGGCTTTTTTTTTTTTAGCGTTGTTCGATGCATGCATCGGACAACGCTAAAAATCGGATAATGCCATGACTTGTGGAACCAAGTCATAACGTTATCCGGTGTATTACTGTAGAGCAATTATTAAGGTATGAATTGTCAAGTTCCTACCAAAGTTTTTCACTCTCACCATGCTTTCTAGCCTAAAATAATTATTCAGGTCATAAATTTGAGGTAAAAGAGAGAGGAATAAATACTCCCTACATGCTCAGAAATCTTAAAGGCTATTTTCAGTTTTGTTATAAGAGGATGAAAATTTGTATTAGTTACATTGAAAAAATGAGAATGGTTTTCCTACACTATAGCTTTATGGCTGAAAAAATAGAGAGAATTCAAAATGGCTGCACCTCCCTCAAGAACAAATAGCCAACTGATCCCAACAAACAGGCCACAAAGGGATTAGGGTTAGGGACTCAAATTTCACGTGGGAAGGCAGGAGTTTCTCCTAATTGGTTAGCAAACAAAACTGCAAGCAAGTTAGTCCTGGTAAAAGAAACTCCCTCCTCCCAAGGATTATGTGTTAACCTTTTGCATGCTGAATTGCCATATCCCAGCAGTAGACTTAATTCTGCACATCTCCAAGTAAAACTGTCAAAATCATCTGAAATTATGGAGTGCCACAGCCTATCATTGTCACCAACACCAGGCACAAAGGTCCTATAATTTGGCAAAACTCTAATCAAACTCTCTGGGGAAATACACAAATAATTATTTTACTCATCGAAGAAACAGTCCAACCAAAATCCTTTATTTAACATGGAAAGTCTGTTGGCATGGAAATAAGATAAATATTAATAGTATTAACTCTATTATCATAATGCCTAGTAACATCTGGGTCACTTTGATTCTTGCTAGCTTAGGTAATGTTCTTTTACACCAGTTAAGTTTGCATCCATTGACCAATTTGGCTAATGGAACCCAGGTTCTTCCAAATGATTGCCCATGCTTTTAGTACTGTATTATTAGACATGCTTTTATTTCCTTTGCCATTCCCAATGCTGATCTCTCTCCTCCCAGAAACAGGCAGAGATGGGATTCTGAGAATTCCATGTACCTTACAGGAACCTTGCAAACACTAAAATGCAATGCATTTGGGGGAAAGGCCTATGAGATTTGACTAAGCTGAGCTTTACAAAAAGATCCTGTTTCTGCCATGGTCCTAGCTGGGAGCTTATTTTTTCCTGAGGAGAACTAGGTGGAGCTAAGCCTAAACGAACCTCAAAGCTTTCTAATGCAGGTCTTGATTCCAGATGCACAATACTCAGGTATTTGCACTGTGCCTGTAAAGCAGGTATAACTTCCAGAATAAAGAATTACATTTAAAGTTCAGAAAATCCAAAAGTCTCTACAAACAAAAATCTACCGCCACCCTAGGGACAATTTATGTAAACAGGTAAAAGCTCTAACCATTTCACTTCTTGTAGAGAACATTATATCTTTATTGTTGACTCATGTCCTCAGCCCTTTCCTGCAACAGATCAGTGAACTATAATAACTTTTTCTCTCCAAGAAAGACATAGGAGAGAACATGTTCAAAAGGTTTAATATTTCAGACATCACACTTTACTTAGTGTTTGCTTTTCTTTATTCTCCTAGAATACAAGTGGGTTGCCTTACTTATGTTTTTAGTACTTTACTCTGCATTCTCCTCTACATATTCTTTTCGTTCATATATGCTTTTATAGTCAACAAATGTTGAATGTCACCCTTTAAAAAGCTATTTTCATTCTATCGTTATTAATAATGGAAGGCCTGGAATAAATGTTGACTCACAGGCCCTGTAGTAGTCAGATCTGCTTCCCTATTGTGAAGGTACAGTATGAAAGTCTTTCATAATAACAGAAGGGGGTGGGGTTCAGCAGATATGGATTTGAAGTGTGCCATGCCATCTGTCTGTGCCTATGGCGACAATTCTAATAGTGTCAAAGACTGTAGATGAGGAATATGATTTTTTTGACCTTAGTAAATACATTTCAATGTGGGAAAAGCTCTCATGGATGGGGCCATTCAAGCTGGAGACACATCACAACCAAAGCAATATGGGGAAAAGCAAATGCAGTGTTTACTTATTTATATATTTTGCCACCAAGTAGATCTTGATTTTACTAGCAAGCATGTGAGATTGGGAAATCTCCAACAGCAGGTGTGTGCTGGTATATTGGGCAATCAGGCTTTGTCCCACCCCGCGCTCGACTCTAGCACCCTGGGGGTCCAATACCAATATATGAGACTCTCCCCTAACCCCAACTCCCCAAATAGGCACCCAAAACATTCCCTGTCCAGTGCCTTCCCATGGTGCCCTGCACACCCCTGTCCAACAGATTCCATGCACGTGTGATGTTCAGTCAGGCTCAGTGGGACCACTTTCAGACTACTTAATTGTTGGTTTAGGTTATTTGCCTTCTGATTAAAATTAATGAGGTGCAGCATGAAGAGAGAGGTAACATTTCCTGAAGAACTCTCTAAACAATTCTGTCTTCAACAGCTTTTGGAGTAGCTTTTTTTAAATTTTTTAAAAATTATTATTAACAATACTGTACATACAACCATATATAAAATAATAAGACAATAAAAAAGAAAACATTATTTCTATATTTCTATATGTATGTATTGCATACATAATTTCTATCTATCTATCTATCTATCTATCTATCTATCTATCTATCTATCTATCTATCTATCTATCTATCTATCTATCTATCTATCTATCTATAACATTAATGTGCACCCACCACCTTGGAACCATACATTTCCTTCCCCTTCCTCCCCCACCTCCCTAGTTCCAAAAACTCATAGTTAATGGTAATGGTGAAATCAGAAAGGAAATTTTGTGGGATGCTATGAAAGCAGTTATAAGAGGACTTTGTATAAAAGAAACTAAAGTTCAAAATAACAAAGAAAGAAAAGAAAAGAAATAGAAGAGATTAAAGAGTTATGAAAAAAAGTATAGATACAAAGGACCAAAAAGACAGTTATAGACTGATAGCATTAAAGAAAGAATTGAAAGACAAAGACTGGGGAAAAGTGCAGAGAGACCTCATATATATGAAAAGGCACTACTTTGAATTTAGTAACAAAACTCAAAATTGTTAGCTAAACTAGCAGAAGATAAAAAAAATTAAAAATGAAATGAGTATAATAATGAATAACCAAGGGAAAAGATGTAACCTAATGAAGGAGAAAATAAAAACAGTGCAGGAGCTCTATCAAAATCTATATTCAGCAAAAATATACAACAATTAAACTAAGACAATATTTGAATAGATACAACAACATCAAACTACAAGAAAACCATATACAACGAATGGAAGAAGCAATCACAGAATCAGACATTGAATTAGTTATTAAGAAATTAAAATTAAATAAAGCTGCAGGAGTAGATGGCTTAGACTCAGTATTGTATATATTTTTTTTAAAAATGTATTGCCAAAATTAAAGAAGCTATTTAATTATATATTAGAAGAAGGCCAGATACCATCATCATGGAAAGAATCATTAATTGTGTTAATCCTAAACCTGGAAAGGATAAAAGTCGAATCTATTCCTACCATCCCATTTCTTTAATAAACCAGTACTCAAAAATCTTTACTGCAGTTATGGCCAATAGGCTAAATGAATTTATCAGCGAGTATATAGGAAAAGACTAGATGGGTTTCATTAAAGGTAGGCAAATGTCAGATCTGATTAGGAGAGTACCGAACATAATTGAATACTCTAATCAAAATAAGATAAAATTGGGATTAATATCAGTTGACATTTTTAAAGCATTCGATTCAGTACAGTGGGAGACATTGATATAAATGGTAAAAGACATGAGATTTGGTGCAAAATTTTTGAACATTGTACAACTATATAATAACAATCAAGCTAAAGTATTAGTGAATTCGGGGATAACTGATCAAAAAGAATTGAAATGTGATACTAGACAAGGATGTACATTGTCACCTATTCTGTTTGTAATGATAATGGAATTATTAGCAAATGCAATAAAACAAGACAAAGATGTAGAAGGGATAAAAGGGACAAATATTAGTCTTTTTGCTATTTATAGGGGCCCAAGCACACAGTTGTTGGCAAAGCATTCCAGGTTAATGGGGCCACCACTAACAAGGCCCAATTCCTAGTTATAGCCTTTGGGCCTCTCTCAGGGTTGGCACCCATAGCCTCAGCACCTGAGAGGAACATCATTTCACTTAAGGATTTTTGTTTGTTTGCTTTCCAGGTGAGAATGAATGTGCAAAATACACAGGGCACATTCCTAAAACTGTGCAGTAATGTTCAGCATGGAGTATGTGTCCATTAATGTATCAATTTTTAAAAGTACACATGAAGAATGTTCAACAGATACATTAACCTTGTTAACTGAAACTGTCTCAAGACAATAAAACACCTCAACAATGACTTTTTCAACCTTGCAATACAGAGCAGGTATGAGGCAAGCAGTGTACATTTTCTATTATAGCAGTCTCTCCAAACTCTTCTCATTTCCCTTTCAGAAGCAAAGGGCAAACTCATATCTAGCACAGAAAGATAGAGTAGTTGCTTTAAAAGACACAAACAACCCGTTTGGTCCTTCTTGCCCTCAAAAGTTCATGCAAAGAAAGCAACCATTGCTGTAGTTTTGCTCAACTGCAGATTTGCACAATCCCCACAAAAAAACCCCACAATTCATCAAAGAGACAATTCCCACTGACAACACCAGAAAACATCTCACCCTCTTGCCAAACAAGAAGAAAAACTTTGCAGGATTTCATCCTCACATGCAAACACATGACAAAGAACTTAGAAAAGTGTGTGTGTGTGCGGTTTGTTTTTTGTTTTGTTTTTTTTGGGGTTAGGGACACCTGCTTGTTAATTGTATGGAAAGGGTATGGAAATGGGAAGAAAGAGAAGGATGACTATGGAAATAGATTTGACATCTCATGGTTAACTGAGTTGTCAATGTGATAAAGACAGCCGTGGGAATTGTAGTAGCTCATGGTCTAAGTAGTAGGGAGTGCCTGCCCCCCAAATGTTAGGGTGGGTTTTTATAAATAGCCTATGTTGTCATTCACCTCTTAGATTTGATAAGCAGTAACACAAATGATTAATTTATAGGTTTGAGTATCTTGTACCTCATACACAATTAATCCTGAATAGCTATTTGGGACTGTGGATTCTTGTTCAAGCCCTCCATGGTAGGTAGAACTCCTCTCCACTCCTCTGTTTTCCTCCATCCTCTCTCTCTTTTATATCCACTGAGGAGCCTCATCTTTGAGCTCCTGGAAATTATGGTGTGTGTGTGTGTTGTTGTTGTTGTTTCGCAAATATGACTCCCAGGATAGACAATTAATTTCTTAAACTTCAGCTGAACCTATGTACATTTCTATGTATGTAATCAGTTTGCAAGAAGTAAAAAGTAAACCTCATTTTGATTTAACCAAGGACTGAGGGTACAACCGAACAGCAAGAAAAGTTCATGTCTGACTTCACCAGAAAATGTTGTTCTGCTGGGAATAATTTCCCTTAAAGTAACCCTTCTGTCCATATAGAAAATAGCTTTGTTGGTGAGTAGGTCCATCTTGGGTATGGATCAGGTTTGTTCGTGATATGTTGTTGCCAAGAAATAGTGAACACTGGATCTTGCCACAAGTGGTCCCAAACAGGAGTTATTTTCCCATCTGATCACTGTGCAAGCCTGCCCCAACAAGATGGCGGAGCCACCTAGCAGTGCTGGACACAGAGAGATGGAAGTCTAGACAGTGTAGTCAGGGAAGCCAAAGGTTCATTACCAATGAGGCAGGTTTCCAAATTCAAAAGGATAGTCTGAAAGCATGGTCAAGACCAGAATACAGGTTCGAAATCCAGCAGGGTAGTAAAACAGGCAAAGGTTCATTCTAGGCAGGCAAGGTAATGAGACAGAATGTCAGGCAACAACTAAGTTGTTTCGATAAGTTGGAAACTTCAGCATGTGCTCCTTAAGAGCCCCCATGACTAAGGGCTCTCAGTTGTTGCTCGTTTCTGAAAGCTCTGCCTTGCTGACCTTTGACGCAGGGGCAGCTCTTTTGGCAGTTTCACGTCTGGCCTTGACACTGACGAAGAATTAGATGTACCAAACCTACACATATTTAACAAAAATATTGTGATTGGGTGTGGAAACTCTCATTTAATTGATTTTAGAGTAGACATCAACCAAATCCTGTATGCATAGCATGTAACTATTTTGCACATGGATGATGGATCAGTATTGAATACATTGAGTCTTGTGAGGATTGTGTTGTTGGATGATTCCACCAGTTTCCACATATTATGCCTTTATCCATTATTCTGATTTTGATTTGCATCAAAAAGGGAATTTGGGAGATCTGCATTATTTAGTGTGAAATCCTAAACCCTGTGATATCACTTCAATGCTGCAATGATCAGTTTTGATGCCAGCGATAGATATGTTGTGTTGGGAACAAGGGACTGCACTGTGTTAGAGTAACTTTATAAGGGCATAAATAATATAAGGATTTGATATTAAGTTGTTTGTTAGGAAAGAATGGAAACAGAAGGAAAAAGAAAGGAAATCTGAAGTAGCCTTCAGACGATTCACAGAAGCATGATTGAGGCAGGGCTTTTATTTGATTGCCTGCTTGCTTCTCTGTCTGTCTGTCTATTTATTTTATTTATTTTATGTATGTATGTATGTATGTATGTATGTATGTATGTATGTATGTATGTATGTATGTATGTATGTATGTATGTATGTATGTATGTCAGGGCCATAGCCAGGGGGTGGCCTGGGTAGGCAGCATCCATCCTGAGTTAGCAGTTTGCCCACCCCCAAACTTCACCCACCCACATCTAGAATCCTGGCTACCGCCCTGATGTATGTATGTATGTAGGCCAGCTTCAAATGAAACCCATGCAAATATAAAGTTAAAATACTATACCAAACTGTGCATTAGGAAACAAATGAACACTGATGAAGATTCAAAACAAATTTAAAAACATGTTACAATATCTAATTTACATAAATGCTTAAAAGCCTGTCTATAAAGCAAGATCTTTGCCTGCTGGTAGAAGGTCTTGTCATTTTCCCTGGCTTCTCAATGAAGTGCATTCCAAAGCCTGAAATCACTGATAAATTACAAATACAATGAACTTCTATGCACTCAGTGAGATTGAATTTCAGTGAGGATTCCATCCTTTCCAACAGTGTTTAGCTATATATGAAGATTGACATTTTTACCTTTCTGTTTTCCTGTTCTAAACCTACAAAACAGAATTATGTGTCTCCAAAAGGCAAGTGACAGATGGCAGGGAAATTGGAGGTGACATGTCAACTTTCTTTTGTCTGCAGAGGGGGATAGCCTGTAAAAAGATACCACTGTCCCCTCTTTTATGGAATTTAAGCTTCATTTTACTCTACGTGGCTGTTTGGCTTCATGAAAAAAGGGATCACATCTCAGCTAAATTTCATGTTTTCTTTACCTGAGGAAGTTGCCTAGAAAACTCAAAAGCTCTTCCTATTTATAACTTTTTATTAGTCTTACCAGGGACTGCAGTGGCTCAAGTGGTTAAGACACTGAACTCAATGACTGGAAAGTCAGAGTTCGATTCCCAAGTACTGCATGCTGGAGTCAGCTTCTGTCTCTGTCCCAGCTCCTGCCAACCTAGCAGTTCAAAAGCAAGAAATTGCAAGTAGATAAATAGGTATCACTTTGGTGGGTAGACAAACAGCGTTTCATGCAGTCAGGTTTTGGGTCATGCCTGCCACATGTCCACAAAGACATCTGCAAATGCAGACGGCACTGGCTCTTTGGCTATAAATAGAGATGAGCACTAAACCCTACTTTTGGAAATGACTGGCTTTCGAGTGAGGGCGACCTTTACCTAACAGTCTTAAAAAGATATTGCTCAGTCTCAAAGTGAGTTTCATGGATCCTTCATTGCATTTAAATCCAGGAAGATTTATAACTGAGCTTAGTTTCCCCAGTTTTTGTAATTTTTTCCTTCCTGACATCCACATCAATAAAATACATAAATATTTTATTCTCAAAGTGCTAGTTTTTGGATACTTTAACACTCACGGCAGAAAGTCAGAGTGATTCTGCTCCAATCTGAGATTTAGCAAGGGTGTATAAATCTTTCCTTGTCTCATCCTCATGTATAAGAATGTGGAGCTGTAAAATTATTCTTCTTATCCTTCAAATGGATGGAATATATTTTGTGAAACTCTCAGCAAGAGACGAGATCAAAAATGAGAACTGTTTTTGTGCAAATGAACCAAAATCACACAAATAATTCAAATAATCTTATAAAGAAAAACAAATCAAGATAAAGGTCCCTTTGTTACATATGGTTTAAGGATTAGAAGCATCTAATGGGTTGTCTGAACTTTTTAAAAATGATCAGAGCTGTTGTTTTCTCTTTCTCTTTATGTTTCCACATGCTTTCCTTTCTCTATGGGAAAGGATATTGAAGATATCTTACACAAATTACAAAAAGCTCATTATCTCCTCTTAGCTGGAGATAAGGAATGTTATATACCTATATTCCTTCTCTAGAGCCCTCGTCCAGTCTAGCCACTATAAATAAAAAAGATCAAAGAATTTCATAAGGTGTTTTTTTTTTCTTAATTTCTGGTGAAGAACAGAGAAAAGAACCTTTGGAAGATTTGTTCAAACAGATCTTGAACCAAACTACAGGTACTTCCAAATAACTCCATGTTTTGCTAGCGTGAAGAGGTCTTGCTGAACTACCAGAATGGCTCCACATTTCATCTACAGCATGTGTTGTTCTCTGTGAACAAGTATGCTCAGTTGGACTCTCACTTTCCTTCTTTATTCGTGTCAGATGCACCATCAGCATATAATAGCATACAAAGCTAAAATTAACAAATTCTAAAACCAAAATTGAATTTAAAAGGGCTAGAATTTAAAAGAGCTAGGCAGCATAATAAAAAGCAGAGACACCACCCTGCCAATAAAAGTCCACGTAGTCAAAGCAATGGTCTTGCCAGGGAGAGGAGACACAGCTGTGCCAGGATGGGCGGCTATAAGATCCACCACTGCTTCCCCAATGGACTACTTCTCCCACCTGGTCTTGCCGGGGAGAGGAGACACAGATGTGCCAGGATGGGTGGCTACAAGATCAGCTGTCGCCGCCCCTGCCCCCCCCCAAACAGATTCCCTCTCTTGCCCAGTCTGGACTGGGGAGAGGAGAGACAGCTGCTTGTTCTCTGGCCAGGAGCAGGAAGGGACATCTGCCCAATATCGGTCCACTTCAACAGCATGTTGAGAGGCATTGTGTGCATTTTATCATATAGGAGATAGTTTGTACTTCACCACATTAACATAGGCTACATCTACAGGGAAATCCCACTTTCTCAGATTAGCCCTTGTTATTCCTACCCCTGCATGCAGTCTATTTAAAGCTTTCCACACAGTCCATGGTTGTTCTTGGCCAGGCAGTAGAGAGTCATGTGGTCCTGCCAAGTTATTTGGTAGCTCCTTGCTTGCCTTCCATAGTTCTAAGGCAGTCTGTGGGGGCTGGTTGTTCAGAGGGGCAGAAATTGTGAAGAAGCTATGCCTTGATTTCAGTCTCTTCTTTGAATGACTAAGGATGGAGGAGGAAGTCACTTGGCTTTCATATGCTTGGAAACTTAAATTTACCCATTCAAATAAATAAATATTTGATCTGACTCCAACTTCTGCTTGAACATTTCCAGCTCTCTACAATCTCCAGCAAGTGTAACCTTTACCATTACAATTTACAATAGGCTATCCAATTTAAAAAAACCAACGAGTAACAAAGCACATATGTTAAAAGGGAAATGCATAGAAAATTGCAAGTACTTGTCAAAGCATTGCTCATAAATCCATCATGTTTGGACAGGTAGTTGGAAAATGGTAGTTGGAAAATGTATATATTGGCTATACTGTATATTAAAATAAGTGTGCACCAGAATCCATAAGGATTTTAATGCAATCTTGCTTTTTTAAAAAATTCTGAAACTTTGGGATAAATTGGGAAAAAATTAGTAAGACAGGAAAATAAGAAATCAGGAGAATTTTCAACAACAACAAACTTTTCCTTCTTGTTGAAAAGGGTGTAGAATTTCCTGGCACTCTAGATAGAGTTTTCACACAGTCAAGAACAATCAAGAACAATGGGGGACAAAACTCCACTTTTTTGCATAAAATGTGTGAATTGCATTGAACACTCCAATCTAGAATGACTACAGTTTTGCCAAAGAATTTGAATCCCTGAATGGGCTATTTGTATCTTATCAGCCAACCTTTCTTTGCTTGACCTGTGTAATGTGTGGTTTGTTTCTGAAAGGAAAAGGACACTAGAGACATTTTGTACAAATTGTTGTTGTTGTTCAGTTGCACAGTTGAATCTGACCCTTTGCAACCCCATGGACCACTGCATGCCAGGCATCCCTATCCTTCACCATCCTCCACAGCCTGCTCAGCTCTACACCAATTGCATCAACAATGCCATCTAGCCACCTCATCCTCTGCTGCTCCCTTCTCTTTATGCCTTCAGTCTTTCCCAACATCAAGGCCTTCTCGAGTGAGCCCTCTCTTCTCATTTGGTGTCCAAATTACTTTAACTTCATCTCCAATATTTGTCCTTCCAAGGAGCAGTCAGGGTTGATTTCCTTCTGGATTGGCTGATTTGATTTCCTTGCTGTTCAGGGTACTCTCAAAATTCTCATCTAGCACCACATCTCAAAGACATTTATTCTTCTGAGCTCAGCCTTCCTTATGGTCCAGCTCTTACAACCATACATTACACCTGGGAATATCATTGCTTTGACTATGCAGACATTTGTTGGCAGGGTGATGTCTCAACTTTTTATTATGTTCCCTAGGTTTTTCATAGTTTGCCTCCCAAGAATTAATCGTCTTTTTATTTCATGGGTGCAATCACCATTTGCAGTGTTCTAGGAACCTAAGAAGGTGAAGGTCTGCCACTGCTTCCATTTCTTCCCCTTCTATTTGTACAAATTAGGGACCTTGAAAAAAGAGCTCTTATTCTCATAGTTGACGGGAGGTCTTATGTGTCTTAAGTGGTTTAAAAATTCTCCATTGAGGTATCTCATTATGTTGAGACAGTGTTGACTCAATGACAATGGAAAACAACAACAACAACAACAACAACAACAACAACAACAACAACAACAACAACAACAACAACAACAACAACAATAATAATAATAATAATAATAATAATAATAATAATAATAATAATAATAATAATAATAATAATAATAATAATAATAATTAATAATAATTAATAATAATTAATAATAATAATAATAATATCACATCAGACATTATTCTGGATTGAAAGGATTTTTGCAGGAGAAACTCTGCTCAGGGAACATCCAAAAGAGGCTTCTTTTATATCCCCAAGAGCTGGGACAGAGAAGGGTGCTCAATCCATCATGCAGTACCTGAGCTTTGAACTGCCAACTTGCTGGCCTTCCAGCTAACAAGGGGAGCTTCTTAACCACTGAGCCACTCCAGTCCCACAATGGAAAATAAGGATTCTTCCCATCCTTGAAAAAAACTGCATGAAAGCAGAGACTTTTGCCCTTAAGAGAAATATAATGTGCATATTGATCTTTGCTAAATAAAGCACCTAGCAGCCTAGTAGTGTTCCAGCCTCTTTTGAAGGATAAGCATTATTCTCTTTCTTGCTCTCAAATTAGGGATTTTTTTTAAAAAAAATTCATTGAACTCAACAAGCCTTGAAATATTTAAGTCTGCAATATTTGTTAAATTCAAAAGTGACAACCTAGAATGATTTTATTGCACTTCTGGTGGCTCCTACTCTCCCTGTTCTGTACAAAGCCTTTTTATAAATAATCAGCAACTACAAAAGAATCTTACAAATGCTCAAGAAAAGTGGAGTTCAAAAGAATGTTAATATGGATACTGCCGTAATTGTAAATAGCCCTTTGAAACAAGGAGGGTGATGGATGAGCTTTTTTCCCTGAGCTTCTGTTTAAATTCATCAAGTGAGATCAGTAACAGAACAAATACAGATAAAATCAAGATTGCCCAGAGGGTATGGGTGTTGGCAATGCTAAACACCAACAGCTCCTTCCTTGGTGATTGAAATGTTTGGTTTGTTTAAGCATGGATACATGGTTCATTTCATTAGATTTATTTCCATAATAGAAAGCCAGATTAAAAGCTCTTCTGGAAATATTTGAAATGCTCTCCTCTAAAAACAGACAGTTTGGCTTTCTGGAGGTCTGACAGTAATCTGGACTAGACTCTAGGCTGAGATTACCTAGAAGAGGGCAAGCTGTTTTAAGCGCTCCTTGGATTAGGGGTATATAATAATATACAATACACACTTCATTCCTGTTGAAGGCTGCCTTGTTTTGATGATTCTTTAATAAGAAATGTTGTGAATTTAAAATCCTTACAATTTTTTTTGGGGGGGGGTTCATTCTGACCCTCTGCGACCCCATGGACCACTGTCCGCCAGGCACTCCTGTCCTCCAACATCCCCCTCAACTCGCTCAGCTCTGTGCCCATTGTCTCTACAATACCATCTAGCCATCTCATCTTTGGCCGTCCCCTTCTTCTTTTGCCCTCGACCCTTTCAAGCATACAGTATATTTAATAGGGATTTTAGAGAGCCTCCATATTATGGAATGCTGTCCCCTACAGGTCAAGGCTGGCCCCACCTCTATTCCTTTCAGAGACAATTGTAAGTATTTTTGTTCATACAAGTTTTAAAACAACAAAGGGGCTCCTTTTATCATTTTATGCAATGTGAACTGTTTGTATTAAAGTATTATGTCCTTCATTTGCTTACAAATATTTTTCATACCTATTCTCTTTTTTTTTGCTGGGAGTATCACAAAATACTTCAGCCCTTTGGCATTACAAGAAGACTAACTGTATGAGGTTTTATCTGTAGATCTGAACAGAAGAGAAACAAAAAATTACATCCCAACTCCAACTATCTTCAGAAATTGGTCTTGGCTGCCAATTCCATCCATAAGCTCTTTCATTATGATCCTACATAATAATAGTAGGATCATTCATAATGACATTAACTCTCTCAAGTATATAATCTGGAATTCTCAATATGGTTACAGGGAAGCTAGTACTTGTCATTTTGCTCAAGCAAGCAATGAGTCTAATGTGGACAAATTCTTGCTTTGTATGAGCAAAGTGCTGAGAGAGTAGGCGGGGGCGGGGGTGGCAGCGGACTTATCACCTATAACCATGTTGTTGATTTTGGATCACTGAATGTGGCTGTAGTGGTTACCCTTTAGGGAGATATTTTGGTGGAAAACAGAAGCCACCAAATAGAAAACAACTTCAAGTTCCTTTATTTCCTCTTTGAAAGTAACTCTCTTCCATTTTTATGTACAGTCTGCTTTTGGAAGGTAATAACTTCATGGCCTAAGGCGTCCAACCTTACAAAACTGAATCCGGGATAGTGGGGCGGGGCCAACGTCATGACATCATGGGCGGGGCCAACGTCACGACGTCATGGGCGGGGCCAAAAAATAAAGGAGCAAAAAATGGCTCCAATAAACTGTGCATGCGCAGAAACTCAATCTGATGCATTGCGCATGCATCAGATTGAGTTTCTGCGCATGCACAGTTTATTGGAAAATAAGCCATGTGCCAATTTTCGGGGGGCTCTAAAAATATAAGCCACCCCCCGAAAATAAGCCATCAGGCCATTTTTGGTCATTTGGGGGGGGGGAGAATATAAGCCATGGCTTATATTCTCTCCCCCCCCCAAAAAAAATGGCCAAAAATGGCCTGATGGCTTATTTTCGGGGGGTGGCTTATATTTCTATATACTGCCTGCTCGGACACAGAGAATACACCCCCCAACTCTGCTTACCTTGAAGCTCTGCTTATTTTCTCTCCCGACTAACAGCTGATCAGACTCAGAGGCTTTTTTTAAAACTCCGGTAGGGAAACAAGGAAGGGGGAAAATTTCAGCGATGTGATTGGATCTCTATGTCAGCTGACATAGAGATCCAATCACATCGCTGAATAGGTGTTTCCCCTATTCAGCGATGTGATTGGATCTCTATGTCAGCTGACATAGAGATCCAATCACATCGCTGAAATTTTCCCCCTTCCTTGTTTCCCTACCGGAGTTTTTAAAAAAGCCTCTGAGTCTGATCAGCTGTTAGTCGGGAGAGAAAATAAGCAGAGCTTGAAGGTAAGCAGAGTTGGGGGGTGTATTCTCTGTGTCCGAGCAGGCTGCCTGCTTATTTTCGGGGGGTGGCTTATATTTCTATATACTGCCTGCTGCAGGCAGTATATAGAAATATAAGCCACCCCCCGAAAATAAGCCATCAACCCATTTTTGGCCATTTTTGGGGGGGGGAAAGAATATAAGCCATGGCTTATAATAGCCTATTATAAGCCATGGCTTATATTCTTTCCCCCCCATGGCCAAAAATGGCCTGATGGCTTATTTTCGGGGGGTGGCTTATATTTTTAGAGCCCCCCAAAAATCGGCACATGGCTTATTTTCCAATAAACTGTGCATGCGCAGAAACTCAATCTGATGCATGCGCAATGCATCAGATTGAGTTTCTGCGCATGCACAGTTTATTGGAGCCATTTTTTGCTCCTTTATTTTTTGGCCCCACCCATGACGTCGTGACGTTGGCCCCGCCCATGACGTCATGACATTGGCCCCGCCCCACTATCCCGGATTCAATTTTGTAAGGTTGGACGCCTTAATTAATAACCTATTTTGCAGGATATTTATAACATGTCAAATGGATAAAGAAAGAAATGTGTCATCTAAAACCTGGGTGACCAATTTCCATTTGATTAAGGGTTAAAACTCCCATCATCCTGGCCAACTGGCTATTATAGCTGCATTCTAAAAAAAAACTGCAGGCTAGAAGGCAAACAGGAGACTCAGTGTTTCCCCTCTCCATATGTTAATTAATTAATAATTGATTAATAAATAAACATTTAATTTATTGATCAGTTCAGATTTTTGTCATCAGGCAAAGTTGTAACACAGTTACATCACTCACAGTGAATGTATTTTATTTGAAGCAAAAGCAACAATAGGATGCGTAAACTTTTCTGTGCTGAGAAACAGGAATATATTTATTCAGAATGAAGTTATTTTGTTCTTATTCTTTTTTCCCCACTTAAACATTTGTTCCCTTGATTGAGCAATTGTTCTGCAAATACTTTCTTTTGTGTTCTACATATTGATGTTGAAAGCCTGATTGATTTGCAGCATTTTTTTTTTGTACAGTAATATTCTTCCTGAAAGCTGTGAAATTAAATGTGAGATGGTAGTAGGGGTGTTGGTAGAATATTTAATGCAATATATGTAGTCTTCTTCATTCTTCTTTAGACATTAAACAACAGTCCTGTTCCTTGTTTTGGCAGCTGTCTTTATAACATTGTAGAACATTGCATTATTATTATTATTATTATTATTATTATTATTATTATTATTATTATTATTATTATTATTATTATTATTATTATTATTATTATTACTACTACTACTACTACTACTACTACTACTACTACTACTACTACTACTACTTGAAAGAACATTCCCCTCCTAAATAGAAACTTCTAGGTGCCTTCTGTTCTGGTGATGCTATCCTCCATACTAGCAGTGGGTTATCTTCATGTGGCATTGGCTAGCTGATCTTCCTGGTGAATCAGGATGAGTGGGAAAAAAATATTCCCCTCCCCCCACCCCAGATAAGTTCTTTTTGAATTACTGAAAATTTATTGAGAAGTTTGGCCAAAACACTTTTTTAAAAATTAAAATGAATTTATCAAGTCTGGCCAGGTAATCCTACTATGGTAATAGAATAGACCATACTGCCAGCGATTCAACACCAATTGTCAGACTGTGGTTAAGTAACCTGACAACCCTGAGGACTAATGGCCTTGGATGCCAAAGTCCACAGGGAAGGGTGATGGTCCCAAGTGGATTAAATCCCACTTGAATCCATCTTGATGGAGGACAGCAGCTTCATCCATCCCAGCCTTGGGCTGAGGAGGATTTTTGTGGGCCAACAGGGCTCAGGACCAGAAAGTGACTTGCGGAGCTGGATCAGTGGTACAGGTGTCATGCTGCAATGTTTGGAATCAGATTCAGCACTCAAAGAAGAAATAAATTTATTTCTTACATATAAACATCATAGACAAACCTAAGACACATAAAACAAATTGTAAGAGAGAGCAGACTACAGCAGGGGATTAATACATTAAACCTTTTCAAACTTATTTGATTGCAATATACAACCCTCGATAATAAAATAACTTTGTAACATCTTTTATATATTATTGAATTCCATTCCTCAGATTTCCTCTTTGGACTTACTGCAAGAAAAGACAATAATGAAAACAAAAACAAAATAGTTTTTTTTAAAAAAAAAAAGTAAAAAGAAAACCATAGTTTTGGGAGAAAGCAAAACTGAGTTGATAGCTCTTTGTTTATAAGACCTTATCAAAATTGACAATTTCCTTCAAAAAATAAAATATAAGTAAAAATGGCATGAATAAATGTTCATGATGTTGCCAGAGTCGTAAGTCTAACTATGTTAAACTAAAACTGGTCCTGCCTGTCTAATTCATTTCAGATTCAACCAACCCAATTTGGCACTTAAACTGTCAGTCCCAACCTTCTACATTTCCTCCTCTTACCTGATTGATTGGCAGTGTACTATGATGTGTTTGACGGAGATGCCTGTAAGAGGCTGTTTGGTTAAGCTGTCCGTCACAATGACTACCATCACTTGACTACATGAATCACAGTATCCTCAACATGCTTTTCTAAGAAGATAACAGTTAGAATCCTATTAGTTATTTACACCAGCATTCAGTGCAATGGCATAAATCACAGCAGCAAATTGCTGCTAATTAAAGAGTGCCCAGTTATATTCCTCATTGTGCACCAGCAGCAATTTGTTAACTTGCCTGGAGGCAATTTGGTGCTATAATTGTACAGTACTTAGGTCAGTGTAGTCAATAAGCTTCTGGCCAGTAGCCAATGGCATTTTAAAATGTGTGACTGCATGCAAGGTCTTTGTTTCTTAGGTTCATGTGCTTTTTCAGTAGAAAATGAGATGCATGAATCAGCTAACTGCAGATAATGATTGCCACAGTAATGAGCTATCCTAAACTAGACTGGAGGAGAACAGAGTAGCAAATTACCTAGCATATCTTAAGCCTTGTTCACTCATGTCAGACACAGTAGGAATATGTGAGTGACAGGGAAACCACTAGATTTCCTGCTGAATTGATTTATACATGCACAGTCCTTCCCTATCAACAACAAGCAATGAATTAACAATGCTACATATAGGACTGGCATAGCTGATGGATCTGGATTGAATCTGTCTGTGGGAATGAAGATTCTTGAGTGGCAGGAATTTAACATTGACTCTATTTCACTCTGTGAGACACATAGAGCTGTGTAGGTCTCCCAAAGGCCTCGAGAGCACTGTTCAAAGGGGGAAGGAAATTCTTTGAGAAATATGAGGTCCCTAGAGTACAAGCCTTGCATAACAGGAAGTGTTATTACTTGAAACACAGTTATATGATTTTTAACCATCTCAGAGAAGGAAAATGGGCAATATCACCACAACTCCTTGTAATCACAATGGTCTTCTGCAAAGCTCATCAATACATCTCTACATAGGGAACAGGCAACCAAGAAGCCACTGAATTTAACTCAGCCCTCAGAGAATGTGGGGGAAAGGACTTTGGATGTAACTGTTGTGCCCTTAATAAAAATTATGTGCAAGCAATGGGAGGCAGGGGACCATGGATCTTATCTTAGTGGACCCCAGTTCCACCAGTCCCTGTGGTATCCTGACCCACACGCTCCTCCCTTGTTCCTGTTATTCTTCTTTGTAGCAGGAAGCATACATTTCCTTTCAGTTGCTAGCAGATACTAAAAAAGTAAAATTTAAGGTGATAGAGCACTCTCTGCTTTACTCAAGTTGAAATTATATGGGACGCTGAATTGTTTTGATCCATCTAGCAAAATTGCACAGGGGTTTTTACACCTCATTTGTAAGCAATAAAAGATAAAATACTAAAGCTGCCCTCTCTTTCCAAAATGAGAGGCAGTTGTTACTCACTAAATTGTAAATTATACCACCTTTCTTACAGTATCTCAAAAACAACATTTATAGTGGCATTTTGATAGTTGTTAAATATCTTTCATAGGTTAAAAGGAAGTATATGGATCAAATAAGAACATGAGAAGCTATTTCTGATGGCAAAGTTTTGTTACATGCTTTTTTTTTACATCACATCTGACTTATGGCATTTGTAAAAGGGCTTTCAAAATGTTTAAGATATTTAAGAGGCATTTTTACTACTGTTATCCTCTCCCATCCCAGGAAGTCTCAAGGGCCAAGTGGGGATTTAAACATAGTCCTTCCCACTTGACAATAATGGGATTGCCAGGTTGGAATTTTAAGATTTAATGGACTACAAATTCCATATCTCTCCATTCTGAGAGTTCTACCTAACTTACAAACACCTTAAAGGTAAAGGTCTTCCTTGCTTCAAAGCCAATCATGTCCAACTCTGGGTGGTGGTGTTCATCTCCATTTACAGCCAAAGAGCCAGTGCTGTCTGTACTTGCAGACATTTCAGTGGTCATGTGGCAGGCATGACTAGACATCGAAATGCATGAAATGCTGTTACCTTTCCCACTGAAGTGGTACCTATTTATCTACTTGCAATTTCTTGTTTTTGAACTGCTAGGTTGGCAGAAGCTAGGACAGACCACAGGAGTTCACTCTATCGTACAATACTCAGGTCTCAAACTGCCAACCTGCTGAACTTCTAGTCATCAAGTTCAGTGTCTTTACCATAAAGCCACCATGGCACTTTACCAACCCATAAATGTGATGCATCCAAGAGAAAGGCTTAAATTGCAAGGCTTTGAGGGTTAGCTAGGCCTAGTTCCATCTAAGCCCATGGTTCCCAATGTGGGGCACATGCCCCACAGGGAGGCCAATCTGATTTTAAGGGGGCAATTGAAAGCTTGTTGTGGACCAAGTGAATAGGAGTTCACTTTTTAAATAATACGTATTATTTGTCACAGGAAGGGGGGTTCAGGATTTTAAAGATACTTCAGTGGGGCATCGCCAAAAAAGGATGGGAACCACTGATCTAAACTCTCATTCCTGTCTTGATGCAAATTGGGAGTTTTCTTTCTGATCAGGAAGCTTGGGCAGAGCTAGGCCTAACTAACCTTCAAAGCCTTACATTTAGGTCTTTCAAGGGCATCATATGTAGGAGCTTGTAAGGTATCTGTAAAGTAGATAAACCATGTAGAATGGAAATACAGTATATGTATATATGTATGTAGGTATATATTTATTTTTCTGATACTGTGATGATTGTGATTATGATAATGTGGAATTTGTGATGTTATTTTTTATACTATGTAAGCCGCCTAGAGTCAGGTTCGCCTGAGCAAGGCAGGGTATAAATTTGAAACGAAATGAAATTAAATGAAATGGAATGAAAAAATAGCCTTTTTAGCCCAGAATATCTGAAAACCTGATCCTTCATCAATTACTCTCTCTACTATACCACAATGGCCCTAGATTAAGAATTTTCAGAATTCTTTTCAGGCTGGTTTTTTATTGTTGTTCAGTCGCACAGTCAATTCCGACCCTTTGCGACCCCATGGACCACTGTCCACCAGGCACTTCTGTCCTCCACCATCCTTCTCAACTCACTCAGCTCTGTGCCCATTGTGTCTACAATACCATCTAGCCATCTAATTTTTGGCTGCCCCCTTCTTTTGCCCTCAACCTTTCCAAGCATCAAGGCTTTCTCAAGTTAATCTTTTCTTCTCATTTGATGTCCAAAGAACTTTACTTCATCTTTATTATTTCACCTTCTAAGCAGCAGTCAGGGTTGATTTCTTCTAAGAGTGACCTATTTGTTCTCCTCACTATCCAGGGGACTCTCAAAACTTTCCTCCAACACCACATCTCAAAGGCTGGTACCAACCTATGATCTCTGCACCATTTAGAGCAGGGGTGCCCAAACCTTTTGGCCGTGGGCCAACCATGTGGTTCGGGGAGCCGGTTACTAAGGACCGGTGGCCAGGTGCGGCACCTGACGCCAATTCATCCCGTACGGGTGCATTTTACTTCTGCTTCCAGGAGCGATGAGGGCTTCATGGGCCAGATGAATTGGAGTTGGGGGCCGCACCTGGCTCCTAGGCCTTAGTTTAGGCACCACTGACTTAAGAGTAATCTTCCTGCATCACTCATGCCAACATGTCACAGATAGCATCAGATAAATAAAGCATTTTAATCATCTGCTCCTGCCTTGGCAGATGCGTGTGTATCCCAGGACTGTTAAATGTCATGTCATTCCCTTTAAAATGTGTCAGGTTATAGCTTCTCTTCTCTTTAGAGCTTACAGCCCATTAGTGAATTTGACTGCAAGGGGTTGTGGGGGAGGGACTATGCTGCATTTACTCAGTCCTTGTTAAAATACCGTTGATCAAAACACTAAATTTGCAAAGGTCACTGAATACCAAAATGTAACCTTTTCCCTTCTTGCTAAACAGTATTAAAAACTGCTCTCTTTCCATGGTTAATCTGTGCTATTCACATGCATCTCCAATGGAGACCCCACCAGTGTGGAAGAGATTATCTTGAATGGTCTTGTAATATTTATGGGGGCAGTAACATTAAGAAACACAATAGAGCACACTTCCAAAAATGTCAGTATCGCTAGCCTTAAAGAATTCTATGTATTGTGGTCATACCACTGAGATTCCCTGCCACTAAGATTCAAACCCATTCTGAACAGAAAATCAAGTGCTGTATTTAACAATTAGAGCAGAATGTAAGCCAATGTTGATGTCTCTTTTGATCCTGTCTTGGGACAGAACTGCCAATCAGAGGTAGAAACTTCTATCAAATTTGCTTTTAAAAATTGTAACTATCAAGAGTTTTCCATCATGAATTAAGGTAACTATACCTCCTTTTTCACTAAGGACAGTCATCCATCTCAAGAACTTCTAGACGAAGTTCTTGTGAAGCTCCATTTTAAAGCCTATCCTGCTGAAACATGATACAGTACAAAGATAAAGGGCCACATGAAAGGAGATGTGGGAACATGACTTGCCCATCCACAGTTACCTCTTGATATACTTAAACTCAGCAAGTACACAGGTGACTTAGTCCCAAACGTTACTGCTTAGATTACATACAGGACCAAAATTTAATCCATGCTTGCAAACCCTGTCATTGTTGATAGGGACTAATCAACAAAATTTCAGGACATGTTTTGGTTGTTTGCTTGGTCATATATATTTTTGCACAACCAGATATAACCTGATACCTTACCATTTAACCACAATTAACTACAATGAGTGACACTAACTTTACATGAACTCCAATAGACTTGCAGCCAGTGTAATTGTAGAAGTCATCTCTGATTTCGCAGCTATTTAATTGCATCAATAGATGCAGGAATGAAAGTGTGCTATAGAAATCCAGTGGCCAATATGAATAAATGTGAAGCTGATTTTTTTTTTCATATAGCACAGGTTATTAGCAGGTGATGGAGACTACTACAGTACCAGACAAATGCCTTCCTCTGCCCTGCAAGCTGAGACCCTTTAACTCAACACTGAGTGATCTCAATAAGACTAGGGGCTATGTTTCCAGTTTTGCTAGCATCCAGAGATCCACATTCACAAGGAGGGTGGGGCAAAAGAGGGAAGGATATGGTCCAAGAGTCTGGCTGGTTTGCTTACTTATGTACTTATTTCTAGGGGTTGCTAAAATGGATTTTAGTTGACTAAAAATTGTCATAAGAAATGTTTTTTTAAAAACAACAACAAAGAGCCCTCTCATGCCTCTGGTGGGCAATTTTATATAAAAAAGAAATTATAATATGTTCAGGCTATGGGGGAAGGGCTTTGGAGTGCTAAATTGCTCCCATTACTGCTACAGGGCACAAAGGAACTTTCTGAGCAAAAATAGCATTTTTGTTTTGTTTTGAATTGATAGTCTCTGAGATGCTTGCGGTTATAGAATAGTGTTAGCGCAGAGGGGCACATACAGCTTATATTGACCACTTTTGATTTCAGTGAAAGTGGAGGTGGTACTTGTAAATAACATTCCTTAAATATCTCACTTACCTTGAAATCTTGTTTGGCTCACTGTAAGTCAGATGCAAGTTGATGGCACATAACACACTTGGTGTGTAACCTGCTCTGATAAGACAAGAAGGGCGAAGTCATACAAAGAGTGGCAGATATTGCACTAGTTGTCATCAACAATACCATCTTTTCTTTTCTCTTGCTGTGGTTTCCCATGAGTATGGGCAATAGAGTCTTCTTCCACTACTCCCCTTACATTCACCTTACCATGATAGCAGACCGGTGCTGGGTGGATAAGATACTTCTGCTTCTGCACTGCTGGGGAAACAATACTCTTGCCTTAGAGTAACACATGCACTGGTTTTAGAGGAGAAACCCTGAAAACAAAAAAAGAGAGCTATTTTTGACTGTGGATGCCATTGCATCCATAGACTATCAGAAATTTAACAACACTATGTCAAAATATTCTCCTATCAGAGAGGAGTGTACTAATTCCCAAGCGATTTGCATGATCATGTGATGGCAAAGGTGAAATCTAAGTTGAAATATTATCCTGGCTGCTCTTTATCTTTTCTTAATTTTTTAGCTATCGTTGTGAATCGAATAGTGGCAAGGCAGATAATATGTGTAGTGCAGAGGGAAAATAAATAAGTGGAGTAGAAAAGAATGGAATAGAAAAGAGTATAATTATAAAATTTGCTGCTGATTGCAGTTTCGGAGACAAAGGGGATTTCAAATCAGTTAATTATATTAATATGTGTCCCTTCATTGCCATTACAGTCAATTCTGATCACAGTAAGAAATAATGCAACTAACCAAACCGCAAGGGATGTACGTATTGTGAGAACTGGATAAAATGCAGGAAAACTTATTGTATAATAGAGATAAATATTATCTGTGTCAAGAAGCAATGAGCCAAGCCAAGGGGATACATATGACTGTAATTGGAAAGTCCTTGAGGCTATTATCTTAGAGGGTTTTTTTTGTTTTTGTTTCTGTTGTTCGCTAAAATGACATGGCAATGATGCTATGGAGAGCCATCAGGAATTAGCAGACTTATCTAGGCTCCTTCTTCTTCTTTGGTTCCTTTTTTATCCCATCAGGTGTCAAGGGAGATGGAAGGTTCTTGTTCTGGCACTTCTAGCAGCCTCCTCCACAGGGATTGTTTGGTGTTCTTGGGATATTTCTTTGATGTTGTTTCTCCACCTTCCTCTGGGTCTGCCTTGTGGCCTTTGTCTTTCTCCTTTTTTCACATATGCCTTGTAAGGTATGGAATTTCAAGACATTCTCTCCAAATGGCCAAACCACTTTATTTGTTGTTTCTGTATGTAGTGCAAGATTGGTTCTGTCCCAATTCTTTCCCTTATAGCCTCATTTTTGATTTTATCCCTTCTAGTCACTTCAGCAGCCTTCCTCATAATCTCATTTCCATGAGGACCAACCTTTGCTTATGCTTTGTTGTAAGTTTCCATGTTTGGCACTGGTAACATAAGGTGAGAATGAATATGCTTTGTATGAGGTGTTTCTTTGTGTTGATTGGTATTGCCTTGTATTGTAACAGCAGAGCTAACTGTCCCAAATTTGGTATGATTATCTAGGCTTAGTGTGTTTAATATTGCAAACGTATTTAAGGGTGCTGATTTAGATTTTGGACTTTACTATAATGGTGCAGTGTTGAATTTTCATAATCATTGATTTGGAGATTTCATTGCTACAGGACAGACCATATGAGATGAAACATTAATAGCTTAATTAGTGTTTATAGTATGCTTGTTTATTTGTTTGCTTTCTTGTCAATTACAAGGTTTTTAAAAACAATTAATAAGGTATTTTAATAGAAGCACAGTGTCATAAGATTTTATTCATCCCTCTCTTCCTTGCAATCTGTCATTTAGCAGTAGAATTAAGAAAGTGTTCATTTGTACACCTAGGATTGTCCTGTGACACATGCTCCTTGGAGTATCACAAGGACTGCTTCAGGAACTTTACCCAGGGCATTGTTTCATGTTGTTCATGTGCTACTTTTTAAAACTGTTCTAGCGTGTGTCTTGTTGAGACTTTAGTGGTAGAGATCCTGCACGTAGGAGTGAGCTCCTGTCATCTGTCCCAACTCCTACCACCTGTCAGGAAATGACATATTTTCTCATGTTTCCCCAGGGCTTGAAATTGCAGTTTTTAAATAGGCCTCATAGAAATCCTTCGTCCCTCTCTGTCTCATGGACAGCTTGTTTTTCAACCATGTTTCAGCCAGTGTTCCCGCGTTATCTTTCTAGCTAGCTGAGATCCATGTTTTGTCTACATGCCAGAACACTGATTGCACAAGTGTAAAAACAAGCCATTGTTTTGAGAAAGTTATTCTCTGTTACCTGATTGGCCATGGTTAAACCACCTGACCAGGAATTCTCCATTTTGGAGAACAGTGAGTTAGTTCGTATTTGGATCTCAATGGCTTAAGACCCTGGCTATTGTGTGGGATTTTTCTCTTCTTTTCAAAATGGTTACCTAACGAACCTGGACTGTAACTCTGTTTGCTGTACTGACTTATGCTACTGACTTATGCTACTGACTTATGACTTTTATGCTTTATGAACCTGATCAATAAACCATTGGTTGCTTGAGCAACCTGTCTTCATTGGACTAAAAAGGGTAAGAGAAGCATTGCATTCACACACAAGCCTCTGAACACGCTACCTGTTTAAACCTCCTTGTGGATGAGAAGCAGCTAAGGGCTGTATAGCTTTATTGCCATCCAGCCCGCCCTCTGGGGGCTTTGGTTAAGGAGGTTTCCAGAGCAGAGGGGGCAGGCTGGTTACATGACACCACCTAGCAGTTCAAAAGCAAGAAATTGCAAGTAGATAAATAGATAATGCTTTGGCAGGAAAGGTAACAACATTCTGTGTGCTCCAGTATCTAGCCATGCCTGCCACATGACCGTGGCAACATCTGTAGATGTAGACAGCATTGGCTCTTTAGCTGTAAACGGAATTGAGCACTGACCCCTAGAGTTGGGCCTGACTGGCTTTCGGGCAACCAAGACCTTTACCTTTCGGGTGTGTTCTGATGGTCAAAAGAATTGGGTTTCCAATTCTTGCTTTTTAAAGTTGAGTTAAGGTCATATGGTGTTTGTGTCAGTTTGTACATCCTTTGTGAAACTTTTCTTGAATGCATTTTTTAAAAAATCCTGTAGCTGCCACCACTTCTCAATTTCCCCCTTTCTTTCCAGTCCCCTATAAACTTTCATTTTTCTTTTTAACTACTGCTGCCAGCTGACTATTAGACTGATGGACTCTAGTCCGAAGGTGGAGGTAATTTGTTGTTGCCATCGTTTCCACTTCTGCCTTTGACCCAGAGCTATTTATGGCTTCAGCACCCTTGGGTACAACTTCCATCACTGCTATTCCATGCCCACCAGTTGGTACCAATAAAACTACTACTACTACTACTACTACTACTACTACTACTACTACTACTACTACTACTACCATTACCACTACTACTACTACCACTACCACCACCACCACCACCACCACCACCACCACCACCACCATCATGTTCACATTTATATGCCATCTACTCAACTATGGGACTCAGGTTGGCTAACAAAAAAGCAAATCCTAACATCAAATAAATCACATAACAGCAAATAAATCACCACATCATAAAACATCATAAAATACTCATAAAGTAGTCATAAATGTCCATATTCATAAATATTCATTTAAAGTCCCGTAGCAGCACAAATAACACATCCTCATCCATCCACAGGGGCCACAGCGGCTCCTATCCTATCACAAGCTTTTCTTCTCCACAGCCCCAGGTGGAAGGGGCCCAGGTAAGCTGAGTGGCCGGAGACCAATGGCTTTTCTTCTCCCTGGCCCTGGGAGTGAGGGGCCCGGGTCAGCTGGGCAGTGGTCTCCAGCCACTCACAGGAGCTGGCTGCTTTTCTTTCTTCTGCAAAGACCTTCCAAGTTGAATGGTTATATTCACATTCAGTTTCATCCCAGCTTGTTTATTCAGCCATGCCTCTTTCTTTTGTACTCATGAATCCCAAGGCTATAAGGAGATAGCATTTCTTGCCCTTTACAGTTGGATGGCTTTTGTGAAACCAGCATGGTTCCCTTTCATTGTTATTTGGGCTTTTCATTTTCAGTGAAATACCTATCATGATTTAGAACCCTCTTTGCTCTACATTTACCCCTTTATCTGCCCTTTCAAATTAAATTCTAAGCCTCAGTCAAAAGGGAGGGAGGAAACTCTTTAAAGTAAAAGGGAGATGGAGAAAGGGAATAGGGAGAAGAATGTTTATGGAAGAAGTATGGCATGGAATGCTTTCTTGTCTTTCTTTTTGGGAAGGTTGTCTGTAGTGAAAGCTGGGGAGATGATAACAAGGTGGGCCTGACAAGCAGACCAGAGCTTTTTGAGGCCAGAGCTCAACAGTATTAGACTAGACTAGACTGAAGCAGGAGTGAAGTGGAATAAATTTATGAAAGAAAGTTGTCCTGGACCAGACGGAGGCTGACACATCCATCCATGTGATGAGCTATAATAACGGTGCCCAAACTACAGTCCATGGGCTAGATCCGACCTGTGGTGCCTAATAATCCAGCCCTCACCACCCTCGCCCACTCCCAGAAGCAGAAGTAAAATGTGCCCATACATGTGCAAAACACTATCATACTGCACTTGTAGCTATCATAAATGCATTTACAACAGTCGTGGATGCATTTACGGCAGCATTTTGTGTGTACATAGGTCTGTTTTACTTCCACTTCCAGTGGGAGAAATCAAGTGACTGGCTCGCAGCCTGAAAGGTTTGGGCACCCCTGAGCTAAAGGGTCATCCAGGCTTGTTCAGAACTTGGGGAAAAAATATATTTGGCCACAACAGCTTCAAAAATACAAGTGGGCATGCTAGCAGGGAAGGAAGATGTTCAAGTAATTCTTGTACCCAAAAAAAGCAACATATCCAAATTCTGCTTCTGGTCTTCTTGAAGGCCCTTCGTTGTGTTGTAAGAGTCGATTTGGGGACAAAATCAAAATTATTCTCTTGGGAAATATTCTTCTGTTTCCTCCCCCAAGTCTCCTTAATGATTTTGCAAATGACATTATATAGATGAAACAAGAGTCCCCTCTTTCCTTTAAAAAAAAATATTTTTAGCAATACGATTGCACCTTTGGTAATGTGCCTAGTACACTAGCTCATTTAATTGTTTGTAAAAGCACTCACGGTATGGAATCAGTGAATTAGGAGAAATACAGGTGCATCTTTATATCTGTCAAGTCATGTGTGTGACATCTGTTACAGTTTGTGTTTGTATTTTCAATGATTATGTAAAACATGAGAATTTTTCCTAAAAAAGAAAGAAGCACATAGGGGAAAATCATATGAGAGCAGATGATTAGGAGGATCCCCTCCCTAATAGCCTTCCAGAGATGCACTGCTTTATGTAAAATTAGGCAATCTTGAACTGTGCTGTGTACCATGAAAGATCTCAGCTTTCCTTTTTCAGATGGGATGGATTTGTTTTCCTCTTGAGTCATTCCCATATACGAGATCCTTTGTTTCTACCCACATCTTTGTTCAGAATTCCATAACATGTGGCCATGTTGATGGAGGGATTCTGAGAACTATAGCCTGAAAACTAACTTTTCCAAATTCTGTCATATTTCCCCAATTTTTGTAAAGAGACGGAGGCAAATCTCTGTGGGGTGTACCATTGCAGAAGTCAACATGGTTGTGCCCCTTTTCCTATGTGGAAGGTAGGAGGGGGTGAAACAGGAAAGTTGTAATGAAGCCCGTTCTCAGTCTCTTCTATCTACACATTCATACATGCTCTTGCATCCAAATTATTCAGATTCACCCACCATTCTCAATGTCTTTCTCACTTTCTCTCTGTCATGCATGCTCACACTCAAAATATCAAAGGGCTCTAACTCAGTCTAAGGTTTCACTTAATTGTATCTAAAATCAATGAGTTGGGCTACTGCAGGTGTGCCCAAACTTTTCGGGCTGAGGGCCAGTCACGTGGTTCACTGGGCTGGTCATGTGGTTCCTCCCACCAGAAACGGAAGTAAAACATGCCTTGCAATCTGTTTTTCAACAGGATGAGATAGATTTTAAGCTGTCATTTTCTCTGCTTAAACCAGGGGTGCCCAAACTATGGCCTTTGGGCCAGATCTGGCCCATGATACCAATTCATCCATACCATGCTGCCCTCGTCGCTCCCGGAAGCGGAAGTAAAATGAGTGTATTTTACTTCTGCTTCCAGGAATGATGAGGGCGATGCAGGCTGGATGAATTGGTGTTGGGGCTGGATCCAGCCGATAGGCCATAGTTTGGGCATCCCTGGGCCAGTGTGTCTACTTTCTGACGAGTATTGTGGCAGACTCTTGAGCTGACCTAATGGGAGAGAAGGCTGTAAAGAGAAACAGTAGGTGGTAATATACAGTATTTCTCTATCTAGTTCTGCCTGCCACATGTCCATGGAAACGTTTGCAAATACAGACATCACTGGCTCTTTGGCTGTAAATGGAGATGTGCACTGAACCCTACAGTTGGATACAACTGGCTTTCGAGCAAGGGTAACATCTACCCTTTTTACTCCTTTACAGAATATTTCATTTGGTATTGCCCGTATTACAAACACTGAAGTGAAAATTGGAAATTTCCTTTTGCATGCCTTGAAGATCCATGGTTTAAACAAGGTGGGAAAGGGCTCACCATGATCAGGCCATGTCAGTGGTGTATTCGTTGTTAATATACCCAATACTGTATGTCAATTTATAATCGTCTTTTTGGTGGCATTCCATCATACAGTACTTGTATAAGGTAGCTTGATTGCATTTCATGTCATTTCATTTATTGGACTTGTATGCCTCCCACTCGACCAAGCGACTCAGGGACACTAACAACAATCACAATATAGTACATCCATCATTACCATGTAACAAAGCACAATAGCATAAAATACAATAAAAGTAAAAGCACATAGACATTGCAAAAATGTTGCAAAACATTACAAAAACCTCATCCCCAGGCCGCTGGTGGCGCCCGTGGAGGGGGCAAGTTCTCTTGGCTGTAGCCACAGTCTCCTTTTATCCTCCAGCCGCAGGTGGGGCCCGGAGGATGTCGATGGCAGCCACAGCTGCCTCTCCTCAAACCCCAGACAGTGGTGAGGCCCAGGGGGGTACCACATCTATTCAACACCTGATCAAATTTTTGTGAGTTAGGAAGATTCAATTTATTGGATTTTATGCTCTTTAGAAGTAGCATTATTGTACCCCCTGAGACATTTTGTGAAAATAGTTTCTCATCCTCACAAGAATTCACTTTTTAAAACTAATGGTGTCATTGGTTTAATGACAGTGTCATTATATATTATGATTTTATAATCTAGTTTTAAATTGTTGTATGCCACTTTGTGTTCCTTTATTGGAAAACAGGCAGAATGCAAATAAAGCAAATAAATACTATACATAAAATGTGTAACTGAAGCTCTACTTTAGGTAGGATGTGGGAATGTGCATGTCTACAAATGTACATATGCATTTATTCTAGCAATTGACTAAAATGCTAAAATCCAAATAAGAAAATAACATATATGTAAGGGGAACAGGGCAGTGATTATCTCCATTGATGACCTATCATTTCTGCAAATGCTTGCATGACCAGTTTCATAACCAGCGTGTGAGTGATCATGTGATGAAGAGTCCAGTGGGAATGGTGGCCCTTGTGTGACTGTGTCTCTACTTCACATTTCCCAAACAGCCTTCTAACCAAAACCTTGCAAGCCAGTCAAAGAAAAAGGACATACAGTACTGTATAAAGATCACAGCAAGACTGTCAAATGTGGGAGCAATTGTGATGGCCCCAAAGCTTTCAGCCCTCCCACCCTCTGCCTGAAAAGCATTCCTGGACATTCAAGAATATAAGTGGGATCAAAGAAAATAACATATGGGTGATGCAAGTGATAACCCCGGCAATGAGTGTGTGACTGTGACATCCATGTCCCCCTGCATTGCCCCTGTTGAACTGCTTCTGTACCTGCAACTGTGTTATTTTTTTTTCATGTCATCAAACAGCCCATGCAAAAGAGCACCATTTTCTGCCGAGTGACCTTGGATTACATGTGTGCTGCTAATCAAATTAGAGCTTGATGATTTCTTCCTATTTGATCAAAATGGAGCCACCTCATCAAAACTACAAGGGCAGTAATGTAATGGACTGCCTGTAGCTGTACAGCTGGGTTTGATTCCCTTTCATCTATCTGCACTTAACTTTTAGTGCAGAGAACAAAGGTTATTCAATCCCTAGAGCAACCAATTGGCAGAATGGTAAGGAGGTAGCCTGGCTGAACTACAGTTGTTCTTTCTATTATTTCCCCATTTATTTTAAATTCAACTTCTCATCCAGAGTGTCCCCCATCCCTTTCAGTTTCTGAGATCTTTATCATATATCTGAACAAGTTCTACCCAGAAATTGCAATTGATTTTCTTATGTTGGTTCTTTGGTCACCTTGTGGGGTGAAACTTTCATGTGAGGAAAAAAAAAACCCCTATGTTTATGAGCATTGAAGGTTCAAACCCTTTTACTGCCAGTTCAATATCTCATGTTGGGTATCTCCTGTTTCTACCAATACAACAGAAACCATCACTTAGTTCACAATCACTTTTAAAATCTGAAACACAAATTGTCACCTACACGAAACTACTTGAATATCCTACCATGGCTGTATATTTTACAATTCTTATTATCTCAAGCTAGTGATGTGTGACTTTTCTTGTCCTGATATGAGAGGATGGGGAAGTGGCACATTCTTCTTCTTGCCAGTGATAGCAGCAAGTGATTTCCTGGTGGGACTAGTAACCAGGGCTCACATTGACAAAAATGATTTATACACAGATTGTACACATTGGTATAACTGCCCAAACTATGCTGGGAATTGCTGTTATGTGAAGTGTTAGAAACCAGAAGCACCGGATGGGTATTTTGTATGTTTTTGAAGAATGATCTAATCCTCCTATTCTTGGTGTGTATGCTTTATTTTTCTTTAGGATACTTATGGGGTTTTTTTTTTGTGCATAGGTTATGCATAGATCATAGAGAACGTGACAGGAGAAAAGAGAGCTACTTATTTTGCACAGCCTGAATCAACCAGACTTTTATATGTATTCTTCAAGTGCCCACATAATCCTCAGTACAGAAGTGAATTGATGCACAGTTGTTTTCCGCCAGTTTAGAAATTGAGTAGTGCCATCAGGTGGGAGGGACAGATGTCTCAAAACAGCCTTACATGGGCTACATGACATCAAGGGCATCACCCTACAAGTCAGCTAAAACACCGAGTGAATCAAGCTTTTCTCCTTACCTTCTCATTCCAATGTTGAGAAAGGAGGAATAAGAATCTATCAGTTATGATTTGTAAAGACTAACATTCACAACAAGAGAACTCGCAGGATTGGGGGTTGACATATCTACATAGTTAATGCAAGCAAGTATCCCTTTGGAGTTCAGGGCTAGGATTGTCATTGGGGCCACATACCCCCCTTTGTTTCTCTTATTTACCCCCACACCCAGAAATAAGGAGGCAGACACAGTTGTTAGAATTTCAACTAGGGCCACAACTTTATTAACTATTTAACTTGTTACCCTAGGCCAAAAATTCCTATCCAGTCCCAAAGTGAACAGTCAATCTCATACTGAATCCGCAGGTTGGTGATTTGTTCACACCTTGAAAAGTAAGCCATTAGGAGGCAGGAGACCCTTTAAATGGGGTCCTGGAATCGTTCCCCCTGGCTAACTCCCTCAGAAAAAGGCAGCAGATGTTTTGGACCAAGAGGCTATAAAACCCACTTTTGGTGGGTTCACACATTCCATGAACCATGTGTTGCCTCTCCCCAGCTTTAAGCCTTTCCAGATCAATCTGAATTTGGCATGTACTGGAAGTAACTACCCAACTGGGGCCCATCATTACACAGAATTAACTGGAACTTGTTTCTGAACTAATCTGATACTTGCAATTGGGCACTCGGCCATTATTAACAAGATCACATCACTTTTTTCCACCCAGTTCATTGCATGTTACTCCCACAATGTTGTTACATTTTATTCTTCTTTTCTTCTCATGTGTAATCTGTATCACACTACCTTACAATTGATATTCTCATCTTCTCAGCCTGTAGCTGAGGGCTAGGCAGTTCTCTTCTAGGTGTGTAATCACAAAATAAGTGAGGGGAGAGAGATAAAAACAATAAAGCCATAGGTATTTGCTGCAGCTGTGGATTCACAGTCCCAAAGGTTTTCATTGATAGGTACTAGAACACCATATGCATGACTGCTCAAATGTTTGTATTGCCCCCCCCCTCTCAGCTGTATGATCAGTGTGAAGAGAAACCGGGAAATTGCCCAGCCATGAAATATACTTTCCAGGAAAGAGACAGGTTGTAAGGAGATAGGTGGGCTGAGAAGACATATCAGTTTAGCCTGTGTTTTAAGAAGAGTTCAGCTCTACTGTCTAGTCAAGTGAGGCAGACAACAAATTGTGCTGTAATCTGAAAAGGCAGCTAATTGTTAGTTATTCAGAGAGGCTCCCTAGTTGTCCCATCGGCCAGAGAGGCACATCTCTATGGCACTAGGAGGATGGCCTTCTCTGTGTCCGCTCCGGCCCTGTGGAGCCTCCTCCCAACGAAGCTACGTCTCCAGACGGAGTTGCTGCCCTTTAGGAAGAATTTAAAAACATGGGTGGCAGGGCAGGTATGGAGTATGGGAGGTATAGTGACCCCAGCCCGCTGGATGTTTTAAGCCCCTCCCTCCCTCAAGATGTAGTAATTTGGCATTTTTAAAACTTTTTAAATTTTAGATTTTAAATTTTAAGCTTGCACAGTTTTATATCTGAGGGTTTTAGGAATGTTTGTGTTTTGTTGTGGTGCTTTTGTGATTTGTGAGCTGCCTTGGGTCACCTCGGTGAAGAGGGCGGTGGATAAATATGAATAATAAATAAATAAATATTTTGTTGTTGTTGTTCAGTCACACAGTCGATTCTGACCCATTGAGACCCCATGGACCACTGTCCGCCAAGCACTTCTGTCCTCCACCATCCTCCTCAACTCGCTCACTTCTGTGCCCATTGTCTCTAGAATACCATCTAGCCATCTCATTTTTGGCCACCCCCTTTTTCTTTTGCCCTCCACCTTTCCCAGCATCAAGGCTTTCTCAAGTGAATCCTCTCTTCTCATTTGATGTCCAAAGTAATTTAGCTTCATCTTTACTATTTGACCTTCTAAGGAGCAGTCAGGGTTGATTTCTTCTAAGCTTGACCTATTTGTTTTCCTCGCTGTCCAGCGGACTCTCAAAACTCTCCTCCAGCACCACATCTCAAAGGCATCTATTCTTCTGCGCTCAGATTTCCTAATGGTCCAGCTGTCACAACCATACATTGCTACCGCGAATACCATTGCTTTGACTATATGCATTTTTGTTTGCAATGTGATGTGGAATGCTAATCTGTTGATTTTCCTCCCCTTAACCCAAACTTGGCAAATAAAAGTAACTTGTTTAGGATTATAACCTCTGGAATATTGGCAGGCTAGGTGGGATTTTCTGCTTTAGTTGTATATTCTGGGACATATAGTCAAAATGTTAATTTTCCCATCTCTGGTAATAATAATTTCATGTCAGAAATTATTCTGGGTTGAATCTCTGTTTTTAATGCTGCTACTGCTAACTAAAGGTAAAGGTCACCCTTGCTCAAAAGCCAGTCATATCCAACTCTAGGGTTCAGCACTCATCTCTGTTTATAGCCAAAGAGTGTTTGCATATGTTTCTGTGGACATGTGGCAGGCACACCTAGACTCCGAAATGCACAGAACACTGCTTATCTTCCCACCGAAGTGCTCATTCTGTCATGCAGCACTTGAGTCTCAAACTGCTGACCTTCTGCCTCCCGGTCAGCATCTTAACCATTTGTGCCACTGCAGTAAACCCACTCAAGCCACTGCAGTAAACTGCTAGCTAGTAGCTGCCAATTTGTTTCTTGAAATTAAAAAAATCAGTGACTTTGCAAATATGTCATCTCATCCTCAAATTTGCATGACTTGCCTCCTAACATTTAGGCTTGACCCTTTGGGCCAGCATGGGAACTGTAGTCCACCAAAGTATATGTTCCCCATCTCTGCCACATGAACCGGTTTTTAAGTTAGACATTGTCTGAAGAGAGGGCACCTCAGTTATCCTCTGTGTAGCCTATGCTACACAGTATACAGGTAATATTCATGCTTGTCTAGTTCTCACATGACAGAACAAGAAATGACAAATGTCTTCTTTCCACAAGCAAGACAACAATATGTTTTCTGTTGGTCTTAATGAGAGTTTTCATATTTATAAGAACAATGTTTGCACAAACTGTACTAGCTGATATTTCTAGTCGTGGATAACCATAGACTGTCACTAAGAACAGTCAATAAATAATCTGAGAATTTGTTGTGTAGTGAATTTTTAAAAAATCTCAGCATTCAGAAGAAAGTAAAAGGAATAATTTCTGAAAAGGGTGAGAAGCTATTTCCTCCTTAATGCCATCATAAAACTGACATTGAAACATTCTCAGCAGCAAGTGACTTGAGAAATCTATTTTCATTATCTGAACATACCCTTTCCTTGTATTTGTGGCTCAGTTTGCTTGATGTCAAGAACATTGCTTCTGAGAAATGGAATTCCCTTCTAAAGCTGGGTGAGTGCTTTAGATTACGGTAGAAAATGTCAAGAAATTTCTATAATGAGCCCACAAAACTGTTCTGGAAAGGAGTTATTATCAGCCAATGCATTATATATGTGAGGATCATGATCAGGTGATGTCCCTGTGTCTAGAAATATCTTCCTTGGAAATGGGATGTGCTTACATTTTGGAAGATACCAGCAAAGTGGGGGGTGGGGGTTAAGAGTTATTTTCTAATGCACAACACTATTGCAGTGGAGCCAGAAGAGATGAGTAGCTGTCAACAGCTGTCCAACCCCTATCAACATGTTCAAAGAATAAATTCTAGGGAACATGTAATCAACAGGCTAGATCTTTCAACATGTTGAAATGCATTCCTGATATGTTTTTACATTAAACCTGTAGCCAAAAATCAGAAGAAGATGGCCATGGAAGGGCAGCTACAAAGAAACTAGAAAGAATCCTTAGGAGTACAGATCGTATCCAACTCTAGGGTTCAGTGTTCATCTCTGCTTCATAGCTGAAGAGCCAGTGCTGTTTACATCTGCAGATGTTTCCATTGTCATGTGGCAGGCATGACAATACACTGGAATGCATGGAATGTTGTTTACCTTCTCACCAAAGTGGTCCCTATTTATCTACAGTACAGTTGTACCTCGCTTAAAGAGCATAATGTGTTCCACAAGAGACAAGATTGCTCTTTAAGCGAGTTTGCTCTTTAAGCGAAAGGTAAAGGTTTCCCTTGGTCGAAAGCCAGTCCTATCCGACTCTAGGGGTCAGTGCTCATCTCTGTTTCTAAGCCGAAGAGCCAGCACTGTCTGCTTCTGCAGACGTTTCCATGGTCATGTGGCAGGCATGATTAGACAATGGAGCGCATGGAACACTGTTACCTTCCCACCGAAGTGGTCCCTATTTATCTACTTGCAATTCCTTGCTTTCGAACTGCTAGGTGGGTAAATGACCAATTGTTTGGGGGGGGGGATTGTGAACTCCTATTTATTTGTTAAGCGAGTTTTTGGTTGGTTTTATTTGTTAAGCAAAGCGAACATTCAGAGAAAATTCTGCTCTTTAAGTGAGCTACTCTTTAAGCGAGGTGCTCTTTATGTGAGGTTTGACTGTACAGGTACTTGCAATTTCTTGCTTTCAAACTGCTAGGTTGGCAGGAGCTAGGGCAGAGATGGGAAAAGAAATAAAAATAGAACCATCAATAATCATCTTTTACAAGTAGAATCATATGGGAAACAACCTCTTGACTATAGCTTTTTTTAAACTGATGGTGGTTGCCCGCCCTGGATGGGGATTCTGTGATGGGTCTTAGAGCTGCAGGCTCCATGACACATGCACAGTTTGAAGAACACAATGAGGTCACGTGGCTGTCCCGGTTTGGTGGGAGATAATTATGGCAACCCTAGATGGACAGATCCATTAAAGGGATCCTTGAGTTTGCAAGACTTAGGGCTGTTAATAATGAAACATTGGGGAGGTCACTAATGCATTGATTGGGCAGAAGGTTTTAGAGGCCATTTGACATGGAAGACAAACATAAGGTACCTCTCTCTATATATTGCAATGCTGAACTACGTAATGAGGGCTTAGTTGGTGGGTTTCAACAGACCTGAAGCTACAAGAAGAAATGACATTTGAATTCTTGAAGAGCTCCCATTTTCTTTCTGCACAGTAGCACTAGACAGTCTACACACTTTATGAGGGAAGAGATTCCACATTCTTCAGGCATATTTTGTGCCTCAGTGGCTCTCATTTAAGACACAAAGCACTAACATTTAGGAAGCCAAAAATAATTAATCATTATTGCTCCATGATGCCTGGCAGATGTGTGTTAGGAGTCAGCTGTCAACCCCTCCATGACATTCAGTGCTTGATTTACATCCAAATCTAGTAACACAAAACAGCAGGCCTTGGTTGGCAGTGTGTCCTTTGCCTCGGCTGAATGCAGATGGTGATCATAGCCACTTATGTACAGAGGAGTGATAGACACAGCGTGCTCTTTGGGCTTTTCAACACTTCCTTTTGTTTTTGCTGATGGATCACTGGCTGTTTGGTGCTTTATTTTACTGTTACCCAGTTTACAGCCAAGATACTGTGGGAACTAGTGGCTACTTCAGTTTCATTGGAGATTTATCCTTGGCATTGGAGTACGTTTTACAGTAGCCGTGTAAAGTGCTAACCCTACCCTCAAAATAGGTTTTCTCTTGGTTAGTTCCTTTAAAGTACAGATGGAAACGCAGTGCAGAAATCAGAGTCACCCTACTCTGTCGCCACCAAGCTTTGACATCCTGTCAGAGACCATTCACTGCAACCAATTCTCCGGCTCTATGACTCTTCTTTCAAAACCAGGTACCTTCAAAGGTTATAAAGATGGGCTGGGTGGAACTTTTGAGAGAACAGGCTTTAAAAAATACAAAAGCAATGCCTTCTGATCTGAAAGGGGGAAGTCAATACTCCATAGTGTCCATCTCTGTATACCTTGCCCAAGCACTAAGACAGGGGTTCTCAACATATGGACCAGAGTGTCAAATAATCCAGCCCCTGCCCTTGCTCCAGCCGCTGCTGCTGGAATCGTCCAAAATTCCTTTATGGCTGTCATAAACATGTTTACGGCAGCCATAAATGGTGGGGGGACCACCAGTCCAGCCGCTCAACTATCTGAGGGAGTATGAGGCACCCCCTGACTCAAAAACGTTGAGAACTCCTGCACTAAGACATACTAGGGAAACTTCCTCCATGTGCCATCTTGATGAACAATACTTTCTATGGCAATGCACCACTGTGGCTTGTGGAATGACCTTCCCATGAAGGTCTATTTGATGCTGACACAGATCTTATTTTGCCTTTCTTAAAACTGAGCTCTTCAATAAAATTTTGAGATAATAGGGACTATGGCTTTAAAATGTTGTAACTGTCACTGTGTGCATTCTATAGTTGCTTTTTTGCACTATGTAATTTTAAACAATTTCAACTCATTTTAATTTTCTCATGGTTCTAATTGGTTTTTATTGTCTGAGCCTCCTTGAAGATTGTGGTATTTTTGAACCACAATTTGGTGTACCCTGGGCAATGGCAACCTTGTGCCAGCTAGTCATTCTCCCACTAGATCAGGTAAAAGGAACTATGGAATTAATTCACCAAAAGGTGGCTTCATTTTGGCATTTTCACTCTCTGGATGGTTAACAAGGTAATTAGCATTTTGCCCCAACATGCTGGGTGCTCATTTTACCAACCTCGGAAGGGTGGAACACTGAGCCAACCTTAAGCCCTGGTCAGTGTCACACTTACAATGTCAACAGTTTGGGCTGCAATATAGCAGTATAACCGCCCTGCCACCGGGGCTCTTAGGGGTGGGGGCCAGTTGCAGTGGGCTGGTCAGATTGTGTGCAAACAACACTCAGGACGGTTTGCTCCAACCCAACCAATTTTCAGACCCCATCATTGATTGAGCTAAATCAGGGGTTCACAACCTACAGCCTGCAGGCTGGCCCCGGCCTGCAGCACCATTTCATGTGGCCCGCTGCCCTCACTTCTGCCACTGCCGGAAGTGCCAGAAGCAGCAAAACCAGCTGAAAATGCTGTAAATGAACCCGCAGCTGCCTTAAATGTGTTTACAACAGGCACAGATGTGTTTTGCGGCAGCATTTATAGCGGGGGGAACCACTTGTCCAGCCCGCTCAACTGCCTGAACGGGCGTGGTCCAGCCCACGGCAGGAAAACATTGTGAACCCCTGAACTAAAATTTCCTGTGTTTTACCCCATTCCCAGTGAATGGGTTTGTTGGGGACAGGATAAAATAGATCAGGAACTGAAGGAGATGATTTGCAGCTGATTGGGGAAGGCTGTCTTGATCAGCCAGCCTTCTTCATATGACATTCCACTCTCTGCTATGGAGTGGGTGCTGTAATGCTGTTTCTGAGGGGCACAGAGATTGCAAGAAGTATCAGAAGAAGGGGAAAGTCCATTCCCTCACTGGGTACCACTCTTTGTTTTATCTTGCTGCTTTAGTTGGTTGTTGTTTTTTTAAGCTTTTATATTTCTATGGTTCTTTTCATCCTGATCATTAATACAAGGGGATGTGTTATATATTTGAAAACAAATACTTATCCCATCCTGACTTTGTATGTTTAATACAAATTGACTCTTAGCTACTGATCAGTATTAGTCTCTACATTCTGCGGGCAGAGGGGTGTATAATAGTTTATATCTACATATATACAGCAGGGTATAATTCCATTTAACATTGATACAATGGTTAAAAAAACCTATATAATTCAGACGTTATGCATGGCTGCTTCAGAGACATAATAACATTTTCTGTGTCAAAAAATAAGCCATGGATGTTAGCCTAGAAATTAAAATGTAATTTGAGTCTCTAGAAACTATGAATATTCAAAATAATGAATTTTGTTCCCTTGTTGAAAGCTGACAAAACAGGGCCGATCCTTCCACCACCACCCCTTCTTTTCTTTCTTTTTTATCATTATGGGAAAACTTATTAGAAATGTGATGTTATTAGCATTTTCTCTTGAATTCTAAATTTCTGTCATACTATAACTATGGTAATGATGAAATTAAATTAAATTAACATAGCATATACTATACAGAAAAAAGTATTAATACATTTTAGTAAGACAAGGCAACTGATAATTGCCAGCGTAATAAGAATTTGTCCTCTGAAAAGATCATCAGACATGTGTCTTGTTGTGAGTTTGGGAAAATCTTGCTCTTATTGATTTATTTTGCAAAGTCAGTCACAGGTTATATTCAAATAAAAACAGTGGGTTACTACTTGGGTTACTTCTACATGATTAGTGAAGGTCTCACAAGTTTGAACTAGTGCCACATATGTGTGGACTGCCCAATATTGGAACATGATATGCTGTGGAAACACGGTTTCTTCATGGCTACAGTACAGTCCTCTAGATCAGGGGTGGCCAACCTTTTTTTTTTTTTTTTTTTGCTGTGAGCCTGACCACATCTCCCAGACAACTGAGAAGGCCAGACCACACCCCCTGAAAGTGGAAGCAGGCACATTTATGGCTGACATAAATGTGCCCACTTCCGTGTTTACAACTGTCATGGACAAGTTTGCGCATGAGCAGGCACATTTTATGGATGATGTAAATGTGCCTGCTTCCATTTCTGGGTGTGGTGGAAGCAGTGACAGGCCAGATGGGATGGCGTCGGGGGCTGGGGCTGGCCCGTGAGCCATAGGTTGAGAACCATAGGTTGACAGCCCCTGCTCTAGATTACCTTCACCATATCTGTGTTACTAAATCATTCAGGATTTGTCACATTATTATTTCTTTATTTCCATCTTTTAAATTATTATTTTTTGATCCCTGACAACTTCCTGTAACTGCATTCATTGTCCACTAAAACCTTTATTTTTCTTTCCCTTTGCTCTTGCAGTTCCACCCTGGTTCATCAATCATCCTTCAAATCTCTATGCCTATGAAAGTATGGACATTGAATTCGAGTGTGCGGTCTCCGGTAAACCAGTTCCTACTGTGCAATGGATCAAGAATGGAGAAGTTGTCATTCCTAGTGATTATTTTCAGATAGTGGTAATTATTAGTGCTTTTCATCTTTACTGGGAAATAAAAGAGAAACACCTTAAAATGAAACAAAATTGGACAAAATGCAGTAGGTCTAACCATAGTTCTACATAGGACATGAAAATAAGCATTCATCAAAGGCCAACAAATTCCAGAAGTCCAAGCAAGCACACTGATTGCCAGTGTTTCCCAACTTTTGGTTTTTGGACTTCAATTCCCAGAAGCCTAAGTCAATTTCCCCAAAGCACTGATCAGCCAACATACTGACTTAGGCTTCTGGGAACTGAAGTCCCCCGTGGGGTGTGTGTTCCATGTTGGGAACCACTGGTGTATATGTAACCCTAGACCAGGCTTTCTCAAGGTTTTCAGACTGCTGATCAGGCCGGTCACCTGGTTCCTCCTACCTGAAAGTAGAAGTAAAATGTCTGCTGCACATGCACAGAACACATTTTAACTCTGCTTCCAGGCTCAGTGAGGGTCTCGGGAGCTGGATAAATTGGCGTTGGGGTCTGGGTTTGGCCCACAGGCCGTAGGTTGAGAATGCCTGCCCTAGACCCTGCAAAACCACACACACTCCTGTATGTTGTCAATGAAGTGATTTAAAGTACAAAAATTCCCACAAATACCCTCTAGAGCAGGGATTCTCAACCTGCGGCCCATGGCACCTGTGTCCCCCCACCACACCAGGAGGTGTCATGCGGTGGAGGAAGGGCAAAATTGCCATCTGGACCCTGAAGCTGTCTGAGGAAGCATGACCTGGCCCCCGGCTTAAAAATGTTGAGAACTCATGCTTTAGAGCAGTAATACCCACTCAATGGCTTTCTCTTTAACAGGCAGAGTTTATTAGGAATTTTCAGTAGGTACTACAAATTGAAAGTTGTATTTAAGATGATAGCTGTGTGTCCATAGTACCAGACAGTAGTAGTAAATTTGGAAACATTCTGTTCACATCCTAAGTATCTAAATAGTGCTAATAGAACATTGTAGTCACCAGATAATCCTCCTTTCCATTCTAACATCTTTAATTTCAGGGGTTTAGCACACCTTATGCATATAGATGAACTTGCTTATATAATGCCCCTTTCCTAATTGATGTTATTTCTATTAAGTGAAATTGAAAATAATTATCTAACTTAAGTATATTCTAGTAGTTTAATAATAATAATAATAATAATAATAATAATAATAATAATAATAATAATAATAATAATAATAATAATAATAATAATAATAATAATAATAATTTTGTGTCAGAAATTATTCTGGGTTGAAAGGATTTTTGCTGGAGAAACTCTGATCAGTGGACGCCCAAATGAGGTTCCTTTCATGTCCGTATTTATCTACTTGCAATTTCTTTCTTTTGAACTGCTAGGTTGGCAGGAGCTGGGACAGAGACAGGCACTCAATCTGTTGTGCAGTACCCTGGTCTCAAACTGCTGAGTTGCCAGCCCTCCAGCTAACAATGCAAGCTTCTTAACCACTGAGCCATTGCAGCCCCTTTTAGTTAATAAAAGGCTTAGGATCTCTCCCAACCTCACCCCATTTTTAAAAAAAGGTTTCTCAGTGGTATGAGAATCCAAGTTCACAGAACTTTACCCACCGCTGGTATTTATAATAAAGAAAATCAGGCTGTCATAACTCTGCTTGCCAAGAAATGGAAGATTTCATTATGTAGTTGGAAAAGAGCAGATTATCCTTTCAAAAATCTCCTGGAGAAGAAAAACTTTAATAAACGAATCATCTAATGCAGAATAATAATAATAATAAAACATTAAAAGCAGTGCCAAGGATTTTTAACTTTGAAGTCAAAGTTCTATGGCATTTTAATTCTGCCAGCCAACAGCATCTCTGAAAAAAAATTCTGTTCAATGACATTTGGCAGCACTTGCTTTTCATCTTCTTTTGTGGCTGCATTTTAGGTCTCAGTGGATCTGACCTTCAGATCCTGGTTCTTATTTGGAAATTTATGCATTTTAGCCTCAAATGAGCTCAATCTTCTACCGGATATGCCTCCTATGCAATGCAGACTTGCTTTAATCTTGAATTTAGCTGGATTTTTAAGTGTTTCATGGACCAGAATACTTTGCAGTCATACATACTCTAAAGAAAACCTTACAGTGATTGGAAGGATGAGGCTCCCCTTTGTGGAGGCCCCTTTGTGGAACCAGAGAATTAAAAATTAGAAAACAGAGCTTATTTTTAAAGATAATTTGTCCCTAGTGCATGCAACAATATTGTGGAAGCACTTCAGTCTCATTACTTCTTACAGCATGGGTGCCCAAAGTTTTCAGGCTGCAGGCTGGTCATGGGGTTCCTCCCACTGGAAATAGAAGTAAAACATGCCTTGCAATCTGTTTTGCAACAGGATTAGATAGATTTTAAGCTGCCATTTTCTCTGCTTATACCAAGGGTGCCCAAACTATAGCCCATGGACCGGATCTGGCCTCCAACATGAATTCATCTGGCCCATGCTGCCCTCATCGCTCCTGGAAAGCAGAAGTAAAATGCACCTGTGCGGATGAATTGTGTCAGGGGCCAGGTCTGGCCCATGGGCCATAGTTTCAGCACCCTTGTCTTACAGCATTAAGTCTTGAAGAAGCAGCTCTTTTTACTTTTCTTTCACTTTCCATTTTTTTAAAAAGTCCCACAGGATTTATATGAGATTGGTGTAAAACAGTGTTTCTCAAACTATGTTCCATGAAGCACTGGTGGACTTCAATTCCCAGAAGCCTAAGTCAGTACTTTGGGGCTGATAAGTACTTTGGGGAATTGACTTAGGCTTCTGGGAATTGAAATAAAAAAACCAAAGATTGGGAAATACTGGTCTTGAGAATCTAGAACCCACTAGAATTCTGCACAATGATGCATTAGTACTAACCTTAAATATCTACCTCCATAGAACAGCTACTGTAAAAGACACTGAAAGTTTTTAGAATGCTTCTCAAAATACCTTAAAACTAAAGTGCCTTTAAAATGAAACTAGAAAACATTATGCATTGCATCATGAATGTAATTTTACATCCACTCAAAACATGACCATTTGTGTTTTCATTTTTAATATAACTTGTCACAAGTAATTATATGACTCATAACTTCTTGTTTCCATGCTTTACTCAAAGGTTGTGTAGTCTACCTTGTTTTATTGCAGAACATCTTACCGCTACATGGTTACTCAGATTCAATGCAAAGGTAATACTCCACTGTCAAATGGTTAATACAATCAGGAAGTTAAATCCCCTTTCATATAATCTGGGTTTTATCTGTCTGAAATCTGGGAAACATGGTTGTAGGTAATTGTCTTTGCTTATGTACATCTCTCTAGGGTGGCAGCAACCTGCGAATTCTAGGCTTAGTAAAATCGGATGAAGGCTTTTACCAATGTGCAGCTGAAAATGATGCTGGGAATGCACAGACCAATGCACAGCTAATCATCCCAGAGCCTGGTAAGATACAAACACCTTTGGAATGTTTTGTTTAATTACAAACAAAGAGAGCTGTGTGATCCGTACACAACTGAAATGCAGAAACAAGGCAGTTGGATTGCAGGGGAGAGGGGAGGTCAAACATCACAAGAGCTTTTGTGGTTTAAGTTCACTTCTTCAGGAACAGTGGTTAAACTGCAGTGGTGCAGTCAAAATTCTGCTCACAATATGAGTTTGAGCACACTGGTCTCAAGGTCGACTCAGCCTTCCATCCTTCTGAAGTTGGTAAAATGAGTGTCCAGCTTGTTGGGTGAGGGCAGGTTGTAATTTTCATAATTACTTTGTATACCACCCAGAGAATGTTTTAGCACTATGGGCTAGTATATAAGCAGCTGCATTTTGCATTTGCATGCACCAATTCCTTACGGATAGTGAAGGAAAATTGTAAATGAGAGTTCCAAGAGATCCTGGCAGATGTTATGTCAGGCCTTTGAAGTGAGTTAGAAAATAAAGGTTCTGCTTCACATAGCTATTGGTGGAATATCATCCCCATTCCTCAAATGCAAGACACCACACATATGCATAATGGGAGGTGACATTACGCCTGAAGAAGTGATTTTGAATCCATGAAAGTTCATGTGATGGTTGATTTTTCAGTGATCCAATAAATGTATCACCTTGTGCCTGGATTTCTACTGTTTTAATTAGTAGAATTAATGGAGCTTTGAAACATGTAACACTTCCTGGCATCTGACCCTTTTCTTGCACTTGTATGGTGCACTTGACAGGTCTCTAGTGATGCCAGCAAGCACTCATTCATCATTGTGTAGTGTGTTTCCATTTTGGGAGAACCATGCAATCCTGAACTCCATGAAGGACTGCCTAGTGAGTTTATGAAGGACGTTGACTCTGTTGCAGGAATTTTCTTCCCAAGCCACATCCTAGCAAGAAGTAGTCACAATCCTGGTTTGCAGAAACATATCCAAGCCTTGTTTAATACTTTGTAAATTTTGCCATTTGTTCTGACCTCTTCTTCTGCTTCTTCCATATCTAGGCCAGATGTGAAACTGCCAAAATGATTTTTTTTTTTTAAATAGTAGCCATGTTAGTCTGTGGTCCAGGCATATCAGAAAACAAAACAAAATAAACAAAATAAAATAAAAAACACTGTAGCACTTTAAAGACTAACTGCTATATTTTTATTGTTAGCTTTCATGGATCAAGTCCACTTGATCCACAAAAGCTAACAATAAAAATATAGCAGTTAGTCTTTAAAGTGCTACAGTGTTTTTATTTTATTTTTATTTTGTTTTGTTTATTTTGTTTTGTTTTCTGATATGCCAAAATGAAGGCACCTTTTGGTGACTTCATTCTGTGGTTCCTCTTGCCTGGCCTAATGTGAGAAAGATTAGCTGGCAACACAAGGTTTTCATTAACAGGGTATGCCCAACTGTGGTTCAAAAATACCACAGTCTTTGAGGAGGCTCTTTCTCTGTACCCCTCTTCTGACCTCTGTGATGGAGTGATCAGGATATCTGTGGGAAGTAACAGAACAGGTAATTAACCTGATGCAGATCTTATTGCTAATCAGCTATGTACTTTGATAATTAATATGATCGGAATAGAGGTCAAACATCAGCATTTTTGTGACAGGCCATTATAGCAGTTTGATTTCAGTTCAACCATCTTGGCTACAGATTAGCATTTTTGGTGATGGTTTTGCATTCTTGGCTGGAAACTAAATGCATCACAATCAAATCTATGTTTTAATTTTTTGTCAAAATCCATGTTCTGTAAGGAAATGTTCTCGATCAATGAGTGGTGCTATTGCCATCATGTTTAGTTTGGCCACAGATGACTCTGCCATGTGGCCTTTGCCAAAGCAGTTGGCAGTCCAGGATTGTCAAAGCACCATGGTGAAGTGCTAGGGAATTACTGTGTTGTTCTGGGACTCAGGTGGGATGTCTTGGCCAGCTGTGTGGAAAAAAAGATAATTTATTTATTATTTATTAATTAGTTCAAATTTATATTGCCGCCCACTCGCCGTGGCGACTCAGGGCGGCTTACAGACAATACATTACATTACATTATAATACAATATGTTGGGGTGGGCACAGGGGGAGAGGCGGCAAGGTCCTCATCCTGCCCTGGCTTCTTCTTCCCCTGGCAGTTGGTATAGGCACAGGGGGAGGGGCGGCAAGGTCCTCATCCTGCCCCATCTTCTTCCTCCCCTGGCAGTTGGTATAGGCACAGGGGGAGGGGCGGCAAGGTCCTCATCCTGCCCCATCTTCTTCCTCCCCTGGCAGTTGGTATAGGCACAGGGGGAGGGGCGGCAAGGTCCTCATCCTGCCCCATCTTCTTCCTCCCCTGGCAGTTGGTATAGGCACAGGGAGAGGGGTGGCAAGGTTGGAGTTCTTGTGTGAGGTTGCTCTGAGTCATTTCTTCCTTGCCTCCAACTTGGATCAGCTCACTGGCTTTGAGCAAAAATGTCTCTATGTGTGTTGCACAGAGTCAACATGTTGATGCACCAGGAACAAGGAGAAGGGAGGGAACTGTGAGGGAAGTTAATGGATTCATGCTCTTGAGCTCATCACACTATTTTGAATGAAGAAGGGACCTCCATGCCAACAAGCTTCCTGTGAGTTTGTATCAAGGTGTGAGGCAGCTTCAAGGCTCCAACTGCTAGGAAGGCAGCTCTGATTCCAGTGTTTCCCAACTTTTGGTTCTTGGATTTCAATTCCCAGAAGCCTAACTCAATTCCTTAAAGCATTGATCAGCCAATGTACTGACTTAGGCTATGGGAATTGAAATCTAAGAACCAAAGGTTGGAAAACACTGGACTAGATCCTCAGCCAGCTGCAGCTGCTGAGGCCTGAATGAGCTCCATCTTGGAGGAAAAAATGTATAAAAACTGCCTCTTTCCCCTGAAACATGCCTCAGCAATGAAGACTTCTGGACTTGCTGTTGTGTCTTATATGGATCTCCTACTCCACCCCATTTGTTGTTGTAGACCAAAAGTTACTAATCAGAATATAGGAAGGGATGGAGATTTTCTGTTGAAAAACCTGTTACTGAAAATATGCTTTGAGATAATGAGTGTTATGGCTTTTCTCTTACTTTATTTTGGGGTCAGTCCTGATAGCCAATGTTATGATATATGCTATGCATGTTATTTCAAGTTACAACTGATTTATAGAAATCTTGCTAGGGGATTTGAGAAAACTGAGATATATTTAATAAGTGTTTTTCAAATTCCACACCGTTACTAAGTTTCTACAGCTAAGCAGCAGCTCAAATGCATGTCTTCTAAGTCCTAGTCCAGTGCTGGCTAAACCTGACACTCTGGGAGTTCTTGGACTTCAACTCCCAGAAGCCCTGATCAGCAGGAGTGCTGACTTGGGCTTCTGGGAATTGAAGTCCAAGAACACCTGGATTGCCAAGGTTAGTCATCACTGTCCTAGTCCATCATCCGATCCAACACACCACATTTTCATGCACCATTTAATGCCTGCACATACACCATTTTCAAAAATGATAATGGACTTTTGTCCACTTCTGATGTCATTATTTTGCCCCTGGAACATTTGGGGAAGTCTGTGTGCCCACTAGAAGATGTCAAGGGCATTAGACTCAACAAAGGTTCTACATGAGGGTAAGCCATGTTGTCTCACCGAACAGAGATAGGTAACAGACCAGATTGTAGGCCACCTGGCTAGATTGTACTTCTCAGATCTCTTAACATTGCATATAAATGAACACAAGTAGACCCACACTCTTTCTCAGTGCTTTCTGCTCAATGGAAAAGATTTGAGGAATCAGTAGATGTGTCCCTTCTCACTTCAGTCTTTATGTGAGCAGGCTGAACATCTGTCGCCAGAGGCAGAACATGTATCTATCCACTGCAATTATAATGTTGTAAACATTGTCAGTATTGTGTATCAATTGGCATATTGTTAATAACCAACCAGATTTCATATAAATTGTTTCATAAAGATGTCTTGGTTTTTGTTGGTTGGTTTTGTTTAATTGCTTGGTTAGCCTAGTCTTGGTTTGGTGCAAGGGTTCCCAACCTAAGACTCCATTTCATGTGGACCCCCACCCCTCCAAGAGCATTTGAGAAACAAAATGGCCACCCTTCTGAGGCTGCTTGGACAAAATGGCCATCCCCATCATGCAGGCAGTACAAAATGGCTGTCTGGCCCTCAAAGCTGACTGAGAGAGCATGGCCCAGCCCCTGGCTTGAAAAGCTTGTGAAACCCTAGTTTAGTGCTTCCTAATTCTAACTCTACCACCTGTGGTCAATATTATAAGCTTCTCTTGAAGAACTGCTGTTTATGTCACACCTATCATTGAGCAAGTCTAGAATTTGAAGTGGTGTTTCAAATGGTATCCTGATTCCCTTACTCAGTGCATGCTCTCTGAAAGAAATGTCAACCCAGAGGGCATGGACTGAGGCCCTCTTTTGCTGTTAGTGCCTTTCCATTCATCACCAAACACTGCTGAAAGGATGCTGTATAATTCATTACTGTCCTCCACCTCAACATTTTGAGTCTCGACAGTACCTTGCTGTTCTTTGTGCCTATGTTTTTATTTTGTTTGGTCTTGGATTTAAAGAGCTGTGGGGATACTATTGTAAACTGTTTCCAGCCCTTATAAATGATGGATTGCTTTTCCTGGGCTATTTAATCAGATCTTCAAACAATGGTGTTCTGACTCCTCAGAGATGTTGAGAATGGCAGTGTATACAGATGGCAGGGGAACCCAATATTAAGTGTCGGGGTTGGCCATAGATGAACATAGCCCATTTTGTTTCAAAAGTTTATCAATAAATGGACAACATCTCTTTCTCATATGGGGTAAATGCTGCACTCTGCAGCTGTTCTTTTTGAGCATTGCCACAGGCCAGGAATTACCTCAGCAACTGTGGCAGTCTGTTTTGTGCTGAGATGCAAACAATGACCTATCAAAATAACCATTTGCTGTAGATAGATATTTATGGGAGCCTAATGAACTTCCAATATAGTCTTGCAAATAGCAGGCAATTCATCCTTTTCTCAATCATAGACTTAATGAAAAACCAGGGTTTAAAGAAGATGGCTGTCCTATGGATAAACAGAATCAGATACACATACACATAAAGAGAGGATTTCAAGTAACAAAATAATCATTTTTCACAATTATTTAATAGTTAGGATTAAGGTTGTGAACTGAATTCAGACAAATCACACTTTGCTGATTGAATCAAACTGATTGGGACTGATTTGTATGAGACATGGCTCGAAGTTGAATGGCCCTATCCGATTCTAGGGAGAAGCAAAGTGAATGTACAATGTTAGTTTGTGCCAGAAGCACAAACTAAATTCGGGAAGTTCACAGATTGCTTTCTCCAAGTCACTCAGGACCAAATCAAGATATATTCCATAGGCACACATTGGTTTCCAAACTGGATGGGCAGACAGTGCACAGCCATAGAATGGGGGCCTTTCAAATAGGACTAACAGCCTGATTTTATTGACTATGTTGTGTTTATGCTGCAGTGCCATTGGACTACATGACATCGTTCCATAGGGAAGTTGATTCAGTTTCCTTCAAGTCTTCGCTTCATTTTTCTCATGCCTCTATCTTTTTTAAAGCAAATGTTCAGCCTTTGTAGTCAGAAGTGCAAGACCAGAAATTGTAAAGTGTTATAAGCCGGAAGGTGATGCAAAAATGTCCAGAGCTCACCTGCCTATCAACATCTGTTGTCTGAGTCAGCTGCACCACTGTGCCTAATGACAGAGCCAGCCTTACTAGCTTAGTGGAACAGTATGTGTCACTATGATTATGCAATGAATTGATACAAGCTGCAAGTCTAATCAGTATGTGATCTTTAAGAAAGTGTGGCCAGAGGCATTTGACCTTTTCTGCTTGAAATGTGGAGACTGAAGAGAAGAGTATAAAGCCAATAGTGGCTCTGTCATAAGACTTGGTGAAAAGTTCCTTTTCACAGCACTGAAACCAGATTCATTATTAGCAGGGATTAGTACCTTTACAATGCCAGGATTACAACTTATGTAACTTCTGGGAATGGGTTGGGAAGATTCAAAGGAGAACTCTAATAATATCTGTAGAAACACAGGATCCCCAACTTTAGCTTAATGGAAACAGAATATTATCTAGAATGCCCTTGGTATTTGCAAAATCCTTGACTAACTTACAGTAGATAATCATGCCCAACTGACAGGGCACCAAGGCACATCTTGCATGCATAGTCAGGAACATGGTCAGCCACATGACCAAAACATAACCCATTAACCTGATTGATTATCTGCAGTTCATCACAGCAAGGCACACATCTGTACACAAGCAAACCCAATACAGTAAAACCTCAAGTTACGAATAAAACCAGTTCCATGGCCTTGTTCGTAAGTTGAATTTGTTTGTAACTCAAGGCATTCCCATAGGAATAAAGAAAAAGCCCCACCCCACCCTCCAAAAATCAATCAAACCACCCAAAAACAGCAGCAGCATCAAAAGGAAACCATGCATAAGCAAAAACGCTGTTCTTTACCTTAAAGAAGCTTTGAAAATGGAAAGAAAATTCAGAAAAATCCAGCAAGAAACAGCAACAGGCAGCCATTTTGGTGCCGAAACTCCAGACAAAGAAATCACTCCAAACATTCTACTGCCACCAAAAGGGCTCAGAAAGGCTGCATGCATGCATTTCATTCTGGGGAATCAGATTATGTAACCTGAAGCAAACCCATAGGGGAAATGGCGTTTTTTGCTTCACTGGAGGCAACACAGAGGGAAAAGAATTAATTCATAAATCGGGGCATGTTTGTAACTCGAGGCATGGATTTCAGTGCAGAACCAATTCGTAAGTCGAATTATTCATAAGCAGGGACATTTGTAAATCAGGGTTTTACTGTATTTACCCAGTAGGAAATTCAAGAGTTAAACATGACTCATTTGAAAAACTGAGGATTTGCAGATAAACAAAGAGACATTAAATAAAGAGTTGTTTCTTTTTAAGCCTTTGGAAAAAGTAGAGATCTGCTTGTAGACACTCATAAGGTGATAACAAAGAAGGGTGACATAGAGAAGGCGCATAGTAGCTGGGACTAGCAGACAATATCTTCTGGCAATGCCTTATCTAGTATATAACATGTGTCTCATCTGATTAACACCCAGATATTTACTCTGCTTAAGATTAAATAATACTGCACAAACAAAAAACATACTACTCAGTAAACAGCATTAGCAGTCAGCTTTGGAGATAAAATACAGTGTCTAGGTTCATGCTGATTATTGATGTTAGCAAGATACAGTGGCATTGCTCGCACCAGCAAATTAGTTAACTGTGCAGAAGTCTTAGGCCACCACCAGCTGGTTTGAGGAAAGTTCAATGAGTGGTTTGAGAAGCCATAACTCAGAAACCTAAGTCCAAACTTCACCAATCTTGGAGAGGTTTGAGAGGAGAGTCAACAGAAGATTTTTCCTCCAATTTTGCTGTGTCTAGGTGATTAAGAGGCCGAATTATGTCCTGCCAACAGACAGCGTTGGCTTTTCTGGCTGTAAACAGAGATGAACACTGCTCCCTAGATTTGGACACAACTGGCCTTTACTTAGTTACTTGAATTTAAAAATGAATGTTGTATGCTGCTGGCCTGTAGTACATGCAGTTCTCTGCTGCTGTTAACTCAGCATAGTCTTTGCTTTATTGTCACCTCAAAACCCATAACAGCGCATGAGGCAGCAGCATGCGGCACAACAAAAACCATTACATGGATCATGATATAGTCCCCTTCCACATTCAGATAGGCTGTTGTATGAACAATAACATTAAATGTTACAGTTATAGTGCCAAATGAGCAAAGTTATACTTTATTAGGGAAAGGAACAAGTTATGGTTAGTTAATCATACTAATAATTTGTAACTATTTGCTTGCAGGCATTATTTATATTGTATCTGTTTTCCAATCTGGTGTAGACTCTGTTAGCAGGAAAATTATTAAGTTATTATTATTATTTGGGATCTAAAAATACAAATAGTTATCAAAGCATACCTCCCTCTTTGGAGAGATATCATGCTTAGATTTCTTGTTCTAGGAAATCTGGGAAAGTTAACATATACCAGAGAAACAGAAAAAACTAAAAATAGGAATCTTAGTGCTAACTAACTAAGGTAGGGAGTCAGGGAGTCATAACTGCCACCGTTTGACAACAAAAAGAATTTTTTTCCACTTCTCTCCAAAAAAGGCTCAAGAGAGAAAAATGCGAGAAGGAAGGAAGTGGCATTAGGAACCCCACGAATAACAGTTTATGTTGACAGAAAGTCAGCACATGTCAAAACAGATAAAGGAAACCGAAGGAAACCAAAGGAAGTCCTTTCCTCTCTGTCTGCTGCTCCCATGGGGAAAAAAGACACTCACCTTTCCCAGCATAAGCTGAATTGTTCCCACTCACCTCCAAGAACATATAACCCATTATATGTCATGATTCTGGTGGCAAATTTTTGGATGATTTTATTTGCTTTGAGATTCTAAACTCACTGATAACTGTGGCATCCCTATGTTTTCTTCTTTATCCAGGACTTTCTCATATATTCTACGTGTAAAAACAAAAGTCTGCATTTTGCTCAGTCTAAAAAGACATTTGTTCTCTCTGATTGTACTTTCTCCCCATCCAGTACTTGACACCTTGGGTCAAGATCAATAATTTCTGCTTATGTTTCAATGCTGTATATAGTTTTTGCCTTCCCATTCCCGTAGGGGTGCTCCCCTATAGAGCACTGATCAATGAAGCTTTTGATTTCCCCTTGTTATATCAGTGACCTTGTCTTGCTCTTTTTATCTTTACACTTTATTTCCTTTGTCTTTTTATTCAGGTTGCCATTTGTTCAGAAATGTATTTTTCTCAGAAGAGAAGGTCCAGTAAAGTAGTGATTATTCCTCTGCCTGATTTCCGATAGCAATTTAATCTAGTTAAATATATTCTTTGTCATTGTCAGGATTGTGAATGTTTATACAGTAAAACCTCACATAAAGAGCATCTCATTTAGAGAGTAACTCACTTAAACAGCAGAATTTTCTCTTAATGGTTGCCTCGCTTAACAACTAAAACCAACCAAAAACTCACTTAACCAATGAATTGGGTTTCACAATCCCCCCACCAGAAGTCACAATTGGTCACTTACAATGATGTTTCACTTAAAGACCAGACTCGCTTAAAGAGCAATCCTGTGGAACACATTGTGCTCTTTAAGTGAGGTACAACTTGTATCCTTATATACTTTTAAATTCATGGCAACTTTGAAGGCTCAGACCCAGCCACGTGGCATCATCTTCTTCAGTTAAAACTCTCCCATCAGTTAAGATTCCTTTTAAATATTTATATACATTGCACCTGGGAGGAAGGCCTAAACTGGGAGAATTTTAGGCTTAGATAGGCTTACCTCCTGGTGACTATAGTGGCTTAGTGGTTAAGACACAGAACTTGATGACTGGAAAGTCAGCAGGTCAACAGTTCAAGACTTGAGCGCTACACAACAGAGTGAGCTCCCATCTCTGTCCCAGCCTCTGCCAACCTAGTAATTCAAAAGCAAGAAATTGTAAGTAGATAAACAGATACTGCTTTGGTGGGAAGGTAAACAGTGTCCCGTGTATTCCAGTGTCTAGTCATGCCTGCCACATGTCCACAGAAATGTCTGCAGACACAGACAGTGCTGGCTCTTTGGCTATAAATGGAGATAAGGAGAAACCCTAGAGTCAGATAGAACTGGCTTTCGAGCAAGGGCGACCTTTATCTGTCCAAATTTCCTGCTCAGAAATAGAGGTCCCAGTCTAGCTCCATCCAGGGCTGGGACAAGAAATTTAGGGTGAGCTAGGCCTAGCTAATCTTCAAAACAAATCTTCACAAAGCTCAAAGGTCATCTATATGAAGGCGATTTCCCACCTTCCTTCTAAACATACATCAATTGATAGTGTCAAAGATGTGCAGTTATTTGGGCAGTGCTATATAGAGTGATGGAGGGAGGATTTCTGACTTTCTGCCACAATTTCTTTATGTGCCAAAGTAAGAGCTTTGATTGTCTGTATTTTAAGATCCATAACCAGTTTGGCTGGCATGCCTTCTGAGTCCACATAATTACATATACTAATGGCAGTAACTATACTAACTGAATTATTTCTTATCCATGTGTTATGTCACCCTGTCACCTTACAATGAAATTTAGGGCAAAGTTGTTTCATTACCAGATTAGCCAAATGTTTATCTATACTCAGTTTTGGCTCTGGAATTACCATGATAAATTTGGAAGAATTGGAGTTATGTTTATGAGATGACCTATTCCATCTCCATAACTCAGTGATTATAACCATATTTTTTTATATCTTGATGTATCCTGCAACATACCTAAAATATGACATTAATTCCTACACTGGACCTTTCCTCAAGTTTTCTGATGCTATATTATCATGCTGCAGGCATTTCAGTATTCTGAGATGTCAGACTAAGATGCACATCTCAGAAGAGAATTGAAGATAAGGAGAGAGAAAACATTCAATCAGCTACTGGGAAGGATCAGTAAATGAGTATGAATAGCTCAGTCAGTAATGTACCAAATGGATTAACGCCAAATGTCTTGTTGTTGATGAATATAGAAGCAAAAGGAAAATCAACTGCTGTGCAACACACATAACTGGACTATGAAATGTGAGAAGTGTGAATTGAGGTAAGTGCAGAATCATAGAACAAGAAATGGAATGCTTAAATATTGTACTACTTGGATGAATGAACTAAAGTGGATTGGAATAGGACATTTTCAATCAGATAATCATGGGCAATTGCTCTGAAAATGAATGAATCAGAACAAACAGTGTAGCTTTAGTAGTGAGATGAGCCATTGCACAAGCAGTTAGGGGCTATAATATAAAATCTCAATAATAGCGATCATCATTGAAATGCATGCTCCAATTACAGCTGCTAAAGAGAAAGAAAGTACAGTACAGGCTTTTGCAGAAGTCTTCTAGAGGAAGTTAATCATCTCTCAAAACAGGATGAAAACAAAAGAAATTAAACAACAGGAAGCATTGTTGAAGAATTTAGTCTAGGAATCAGGAATCAAGAAGGAAAAAACCTCATAGAGATCTGTGAAGCCATCCATTTGTTTATTGTAAATACCATCTGCAACCCATCAGACAGATGATTGTACACATGGATGTAACTGGTTGGCCAATACAGAAATCAGGGAAGTTGTACAATTGGTAGCAGAAGGTGGAGATGCTCAGTTTTCTCTTCAAATGAACTGTCAGTACCAAAACAAGGTGATCCTGAGGAACACTAAAAAGTCTTGTGCCACAATAGATTCTAAAGAATGCAAAGACCATGCATTCATGGAACACCCTGCAAGATTTCAAATTGTATGGATTCCCAAGCACAAATTGCACCTGGTTCACTATTCAGTCCAGGAGATGCAAAATCATGTAAATCTTTTTACAATTCTTTATGGAGAGGATTTGCTATGCATTTCTATTCTAAAAGGATAGTTGCATTCATAACCATTGTGTCTATCCAGATCATAGGTCCTCAAACATGGCTCTCCAGATGTTCTTGGGATTCAATTCCCAGAAGACCTGATCAGCAGGTGTACTAACTTGGCCTTCTAAATGAAGTCCAAGAACACCTGGAGAGCCAAGTTTGCTGATCCCTGGTCCAGATGAATGCATTGCTCCTATTAATTAGGGCTGTGCACAATATATTGACAAATGTCAAATCCTGAACCAAATCAACCTGATTTAAACTGATTTGTTATGAAGGTTGGATCAAGTGGTGGGGAAGTGGTGTACAGAACAAGATTCACTTCTGGGGAGAAGTGAACTGAATTGACAAATCATTTGAGCCAAATACGTAGAGTTTTCTCATGGGTGAGGATGAACAAAATCTAAATGCATCTGTGTGAAAACCCATAAAGCTAGCTATCTGAGGTTTGGTAGGTTTACTTCCTTGTTTGGAATTTACCATGTCTCCAGATGACATTTTAAACACTATGAAACCAAAAAGAACTATAGTCATTTGGGCTTGCTAATGCAATGATGTTAAAGCTACAAATTGAATTTGAGAGTGAGCAAATCAGTCTAATCTCACTATCCCCAAGTTTAGAGCTCATTGTTAATTGTCTGTCTGTCAAGAGCATTTATTTATTTATTTATTTATTTATTTATTTATTTATTTATCATATGGCTTTACAAATGTATGGTAGATAGCACAAGTGTGGGTCAAAGGTATAGGTAAAAAATTTGACATATTAAAATATATCTCCAACATCCTTATCCAGTCAATTGCAGAAGGAGATGAAGTAAGAAAATATGTCATATCTCCTGTAAATGCCCCATTTGCACATTCATGGACTAAATGAGAATCAGTTTGGCGTGGATTCCCAGTGTCACGTTGGGCTTTAGGCACCCCCCCCCCTTTGTGTAATAGGTCTGTACACCTGTCATGGCCAGTTCTTATCCCATTAACAGTCTTCCAGATATGTCCTGGTAGATCAAAACCATTGGGCTCCTGGTTGGTCAGCATAGACATATGAATATCAGATGGAATGGACTGCAACCATCCATCCATCCATTTTTGTTGCACCTCAAAATTATTAGCACAAAGCTCTTGGAGTCAGGAGTTCCAAGTTCATATGTTTTCCTTTCAGATCCTTTCTCTCCAGTTCCTTGCATGTTCAAGAACTCTTAAAATTCAGAGTGAGAATCCTATTGCTTGCTTGATTGCTTGAATGGCAATGTGTCAATATGTGTCACTCTATCAGTTGTCCTTTGGCAGCCAATACCTGTATGTCCTGACATTAAAAAAAACCTACTGAACTGTTGTCATTGAGGATGATAATGGTAGTGTGTTTATATCTATGTAAAATGCTATATATTACTAAAAACAAGCAGATTTTTACATATGGTTAATGTTTTGTTAAAAGGAGAAAAGAATATAATAATTATGGAAATTGTATTACAAGCCTACAACTGCTTTAAATACAGTTGATATTCAATAAGACCATTTTACAACAGCAGCAGCAGCAGCAGTAGTAATAATAATAATAATAATAATAATAATAATAATAATAATAATAATAATAATAATAATAATAATAATAATAATAATAATAATAATAATAATAATAATAATAATAATAATAGGAACTTGAGAGCTTAAGGAGAAAAAGTTTTATTCAAAGAATTGCTGCAAGAAGGAGGCACTTAACATTTTCCTTGCTAAATATTTATTTCTTCTAGTATATATTTTAAAGGTCTTTGGATTCACTGGGGGAGCACTGGAGAGAAACTTTGACAGACTGCCAGGATAAAAAGACTAATATTGCCATTTGCCCTAACACTTCAGAATCTTTTAAAATTTAATTTGGAACTGGATTGCGAATACTGAAATACTGGCAGGAAAGTAGCAAAATTGCTTTGCATTTAGCCCCCTATAGCTAGTTGCAGACAATTAACTGCAATGACTAAAGCTAGAATATATACAAGAAGATCTGGAGTTGCAGATTCTTCTGTCTTGGATTGTGTTGAAAAGCATTATTAAATTTGATCCATTGTTGTACAATATGTGTGCAATTGGCTTTTTTTATCCTTCTTAAGCTTCTTAAAGATATATGTGCACTTTTTGGTGAAGAATACAATCATCATTTGAGCCAGGTGTGGGTTCAGTATAGACACCGCCTGTAATAGTGATTCAGACCTGTAGCATTAACATGGGGGGGACGGACTGTGTTTAAGTCTGGCTGGGGTTTGGCCTTTGTATTTTGCTTTTTTGAGCTGAATGTGAAAGACTGCCTAGGTTTAGTGAAAATGAGTCTACCAAGGGGGTTGGATTCCTATAATTTCAGGGTTTCAATTCCCACAAAAAGGTTTTTCAAAGGCAAGGACTGCCAAAACTGCTGAGTTTGATCATGGCGGGGAATCAAGGTTGACTCAGCCTTCCATACTTCCAAAGTTGATAAAATGAATACCCATCATGTTGGGGGCAATTTGCTAATTAACTTTTGAACCAGCCAAAGAGTGTGCTAAGCATTATAGGATGGTATATAAGTGTAATTGCCATTGCTAAGGTATCTTCTTAAATCTTACTGTGCTTTAGAGATTTTTGGAAAACTATTTTTGTCAAAAGCAGAGCAATTTTTATGTCTTCCCTTGCCATGTTGCAGCAGATTGCACCATGATTAGAAGCTCTTGCAGGAGAAGTGTGGAGAACCCAAAACATGTTGATTTGAGTCTCAGTAAACACTGCAAAGTAAGAGAAGCATGTAAAGTTCAAAGGACTACTGTTTAGTATTACCTGCTTCAAACACTTATGCATCTGTTTCCTCTCCCTTTGAATATGATCATTCCTCAAAACATTTTGATAGGATTGTTTTAAGGCTTTTTCAGTGAATTGAGTGAGTGGCAGTGATGCAATTATAATGTTATTGTTTCTCTCCTTGGGTGGCTTTTGCCCTTCTCATGTATCATAGGGGTTGCTAAGGATGTGATTTGGAGCTGGGTAGATTATTAGATGGGCCAGAATGAATAGCATTAGATTGTAGTAAACTGGTATGTTTAGAATGCTGCTAAGATGTAAAATGTGTATTACAAGTTGATAGACACAAGTTGGAACATGAGGTCATTGAAAATTTTGTAGTCAGTGGATCAGAGTTTGGCTATGGTTTCTAGAGTTATAATCCCAAAAGCTAACTTTTCTTAACATTGGGCTTCATGTACATTTACGTTGAAACCAATTATGGATTTCATGCAGAGCTATTAGTCCAATTTCTAATATAGGGCTGAGAGTAATATAATTGCCAGAATCCAACTGAATATTCATGCCAGCATAAATACAATGACATAACTTGGAGCATCAAGCAGCCACTAATTAATGAGTCCCCAGCTGAATTCATATGCCGAGTCATGCGACTGTTGTGCAACTAATAATTCTGTCTGGGACTCATTAACTAGCAGCTGTTTGGCAGTCTAATTTACACCATTGCACATAAGCCAACATAAATATTCGACTGGACTCTGGCCAATGTCTGTTCTTTTGAAGCATAACATACACTTAAAATAGTTGTAAATCCTAAAGGCTGTGTGAGATCCAGCAGTTATTTAACACTCCCTTGAAAAAGTCACACATGTCCCTTGGAATAAACACTGTGAACACAGGGTATTGTAAGGCAGAATTTTATATGGGAATAGTCAACATGAGCTCAAAATTTCGCATATTTCAGGGCACCCCATGGCATTGTAGTTATTTTCCTTCACCTTTTCACTGACCCTAATAATGTAGGAGATGGCACTGGCAGTTCTTTGGCTGATCCAAATTCTGAGTAAGTTTACCTGGTTGCACCAGAAAGGCAGCCACAGCAGCTTCTTGTCTTCTCAGCTCATTACTATGCTACTACTCCTGCTTCAGCCTACAGTGGTACCTCGCTTAAATAGCATAATACATTCCACAGGATTGCTCTTTAAGCATAACACCATTGTAAGTGACCATTTGTGATTTCTGCCTGGGGGGGGGGGATTCTGAAACCCGATTTATTTGCTGAGTGAGTTTTTGGTTGGTTTATTTGTTAAGCAAGGTGACCATTCAGAGAAAATTCTGCTCTTTAAGCGAGTTACTCTCTAAGTAAGGTGCTCTTTATGTGAGGTTTTACTGTACTTGTAATAATGTTAGTAATGTTACTGCTAAAAAAGTAATCATTTGTCTCTTTGTCATTACTGTATTATTATTTTTAAAATACAGTCATACCTTGCATAGCAAATTTAATTCGTTCTGCGAGGCTGCTCGCTATGTGAGTTTTTCGCTATGTGAAACAAACTTGCATAGCAAAAATTCCTATGGGAAAACTTGCATAACGAGCATTTTAAGGGGGGAAAACTCGCATAGCGAAAATTTTCACTATGCGAGTTTTCCCCATAAAAATGCTCGTTATGCGAGTTTTTCCATAGGAAAAGTCTGACTTGCTAAGCGAAACACTTGTTATGCAAGGTTTGACTGTTATGTGATATATGGAAATATAAGGAGCAACATTTAATTGTTGCTTCAAAAACTTTGCTTGGTGGTCTATTTTTGTGAGTTTTCAGTTTATTTTTTAAAGTATGAAATGAAAAGTATCTAAAAGTTAATTCCTTACTAGCATGTGACTTATGTGCCATCTTCAAATGGTAAGCTCCATTCACATGGCTACTTTGAAAAATCAATCATTAACAAGGGATAAATTGCTTTCCCAAACTCTGATTCACGTTGCTTTGTTTGCTCACTAACACTGTTATTAATGAAATAAAAATAAATGACTCTGTTAATGATATAATTTAAGTTAGATATACTGATGAATAGGTGGTGTTCTCACTCTGTTGTAAATATGTAGCCATATGCTGAATAAGACAATTCAAACAGAATTTATATTTATTTATATATCTAATTTGGCACTTCATGTGACCCTAAAGTTATTGTCTAAAAGGATGGTGACATATCAAAATCTGAATCTCTTTCTAGAAAAATGTCCAGATGTTATTTTAGGAATACAGTGGTACTTCACTTAAAGAGCATAATGCATTCCATGGGATTGTTCTTTAAGCGGGTTGCTCTTTAAATGAAACACTTGGAAAAAGTACTGCCACCGCCATAATAAGTGACCAATCGTGACTTCTGGAGGGGGATCGTGAACCCCGATTTAGTTATTAAGCAAGTTTTTAGTTGTTCAACAAGGCAACCATTTGGAGAAAATTCTGCTCTTTAAGTGAGTTAGTCTCTAAGTGAGGTGCTCTTTATGCAAGGTTTTACTGTCTTTGCAGGGTTGTCAAAGGACCATTGCCCTTTTGAATGTGTCCTCCATTTGAAGGACTGTCTAATCCAAATCTGATTTTAAAACTAACTCAGATAAAAGAAGATCAAAGAGCTTGAAGCTATCCATCCACAGCAGACTTATGTCTCACTAGAATGAAGGACATGAAACACCAAATAGAGTCAAAGAAGGACAAAACATAAAATTGGATAGGCTGCATAAAATTGCATTTGCACAAATGTAAAATCAGGATTTTCTTTTGAAAATTGGCAAAAACTACAATCACATTGCTAGTGTACACATGTGTGAATCAAATCACTTACGTCTTTTCAGCAAATTGCCACTGATGAACAAAGTGGTGTAGCATTCCTGGATGTCAGCCCAAGCTCATGATCAAATGTGTGACCAACTGGCCTCTGTATATGCTGAGTCTAATGTCTAGTTCACCATTTCCCAAACTGTGGTTTTTGGACTTCAATTCCCAGAAGACGAAGTCAATTCCCCAAAGTGCTGATCAGTCAATGTACTGACTTAGGCTTCTGGCAATTGAAGTCCACTAGTGTTCCGTAGAACATAGTTTGGGAAACGCTGGTCTAGATGTTCACTGTGGATGGACAACTTCACTGTCTCTGATGAACTTCCTCATGGTTCTCTAACATTAAATCATTAAATTTTCTATAATCTCTTATCACTCATTATGGCAGTTGAAGAATATGGGAGCTATAGTCCACATTTTTAGGAGGACAGGAAGCGTATACCTTCCCTAGCATTTTTAGCTTAAGAGAAAATGTGGTTTGTCCACCCACCTACTCTGTGTAACATGCTGTTTTAAAAATTCCTCTTGAGTTTCTTCACCCTTGCTACTATCTCCTGTGTGCAGACAGGAATTCACAAGAAGGCTATTTTAAAGACTTTTTGTTATTTTAAGCTGTCTTCATCTGTCAGGACATCTTGATGAGGAATTTAAAATTTCTAGAGATTCTTCACCTTCAGACAAAGAGTTTCCCCTCTACTTTGGCCAAAATATGCAGAAAACGTTCAAAATGTCTTTTTCCTTTGAGAAGAAAAGGACACACACATTGCAAAACACAAAAGGCCAGAATGATTGTTCTAAAGAAATAAGAAAACTTTTCCACTTTTATTCTCACTGAAACTTAATGATGGCAGCTTGAGCAGTTATTTCCGTCAGCCTGCAAGATGTCACTTCTTGATCTGATCCTTATAACCTAACTAGCAATCCACATGGAGAACCACAAGGATAGCAACTGAACTAAACAGGTTGAAGCTACATGTCCTTCAGAGATAGTTAATGTAAGTGCCTGCTCAGCACTGAGCTACTATTGGCGCAAGGTGAATATGGCCACATCGCTTTAAGACTGTTTGCAGAGACTCACTGAGGATGGCCAAGTGCTGTGAGTCAGCACAAAACCAACGAATCTCTGAGCATATTAAGAGCCACATCTGAGTGTGGACTTTGGCATGCATCTTTTGCCTGCCCTTGACCTGACATGCTGTTGTTTGCATTCGCTATCGGCCATCTGCCATGATTTATGCCTGAGCCAGTATCTGGACTGTGTTTGGCTCAGGGAGCTTTGTTGTGACAGCTGAAAAGCCACAGAGTTACCAGAAGGATTGCTTCATAGCTTCTTCTCAGCTACTCTCTACTGTGGACCTGAAGTCAAAGTGCTTTTGGATCAACGAAGCATGCTACCCACTCTGTGTGATAGTATGTGGGTAAGCAGAGACTAGAACTGTGTGCTCTATAGTTGCAGAGTAAAGACTGTGTGTGTTGGACTGTGGAACTTTGTATATACAGTACTGTTACTGCTGAAAGTCAAGCTAGTTTGTTTTCTGCCTGCACTGTATATATATTGCACTCCTCAAGAGTAAAAAGCTTTTTGTTCTTCTGCACAAGAACCTGCCTGGCTTCTTTTGTCTACAAGCTACCAAAGCTAGCACAACCAGCACGGGTGTGTGCCAGGGTTCTGGATGCAAATTCCGCCAAACACCAATAGATACCCATTCAGCCTCTATTTAAATACCATCATAGAAGAATCCACTACCTTCAAAGGTGATCTGTTTGGTCTAGATGACCTCCAACTTTCCTTCTTACTCTTTAATTCTATGCTTCAATCAACTCAGAAAACTGAATATTATGACATAGTGAACACAGGCAGCACGAAGAAAATTGCCAAGAAACAAACAGAACAGTGGTGAATACTTTTCTTGTTAGTATTTCAGATAACATTTCCAGTTCCTGAAAAAAGCTGCAGCCAATCCAGTTTTGGAAACAATATCAGATAATTATAACTTTATATGATGTGTAGTGAAGACATTCTAATAACAGAAGATGGACAAGTTAGAAGTGCCACAAAATCATTCATGTAGTTTCTTTTGATTGATCAACTTAATTGTTAAACTGTAATAAACATTCTTGTTTTAGTTTTGCATTTTAATATTTTTGCCCACCTTGAATGGAGGGGCAAAATAAGGGCAGGGCATAAATTTCTTAAATTTATGTTTAAGCAGTTTGGAGCAAGTTATCTCAGATTAGGCATATAAGGGGAAAACACAAAATTTTGATGATAGCTAAAAATTTATCTATGGTGACTGTCACTACAAATTCCTTGATTATCCCTCAGAGTTTGGAAATACACTATCTTTTTTTGGACTACAACATCTCCACTGAGAAAGCCTGTTGGCCAAGATAGTCGAAAAAAGTCATGATCCCAGCCTCAGTTCTTCCTAAATCTCTCCTGCAGAGAAATTTGATGTGATTTTGGAGGAGTTGATTCTCAAATAATTTCAAGGGAAGTAAGTCAGATGTTGGTCAATCTTAAAATATTTTTGAGTGACAGTGTGTGGTTGTTTCCCCCCCCCCCCAAAAAAAAAAAATTAAGATAAATTGGTAGCAGATTTCTCTCAAAGTAGTTGAGAAATCTTTCCTTAGAGCTAGGCAATATGGGCAGAATTAAAATGAGGTAGGAAACATATGCCAATAGAAGCCTGTGGATTGAATATATTGATCTCATTAGTGTTTAAAGGTATAATAATGGACTGTCAGTTTTTCTCCCTTTGCCTTTTTATCTATGTTCCCATTCCTCCACTCTAGACCTTTTTAAATGCAGATGATTTCCTCCCCTCCACTTACAAAAGATTAGGAGAGGACAAAAGAAACAAAACAAAACAAAAAGGAAGAAGTGGGCACTGTTGGCTTTCTGCCACCTTGAAATAAAATCCATTTAATTCACCCTGACTATCCTGGTTATAGTGTTAAATATAGACTAAATAGTTTAATATGGATTTATGTAATGAGCTCACAAATTGATTTTTACAGAGCAAGCCCAGTTTAGAGTTCGGGAACAGAAAGTCTCTTAATGAGATCAAAAGTGCATTCTTGCATTGTACACTAGGCAGTGTGGTCCTTTTACTGTGGGATTGCTATAGCAGCAGTAGTTTTTGCAACAGTGGCATGTATGTGCTTTATTTGGTATATGGTTTATCCAAGCACAATATTTTAGAGGTGAAGGAAGAGTGGACGAGTGGGTGGATCAGTCGATTGGACTGATCAATCTATCGATCAATCGAGACACAGATTTTGAAATATGTGAACCAGTATTTGGCTTGCAATATATCCATAAAGCAAATTCAAATAAAAAACACCAAAGAAAAGCTTCTTTTAAAAAAAAAGTCAGCAGAAAAAGACCACAATCCATATATCAAATAAATATAAAGTTTATCATGTATGTAACTATTTATTTTCCCCAAATAATCTTCGGAATAAGAAAGCTATATAGAAATTTCTCTCTCACACACACAAAGAAAATAAAGATTACATTGTGGAGGAAAATCGGTCTTTGGTCTCCTGGGACACAAGACCCTCTCTTATGGGTAAAATGCAAATGCCACATTGCTTTGAGTGACAGGATAAAACAGGCTTCATATTCCCCTTTCCCTCTCCCTCCTCGCCCCGTCTCTCTCTTCTTTAGGAATAATATATCTCAGATACCTGATTTAAACATTAATTATTTAGCTGGGATGATCTGCTAATAATTTACAGGATAAGATTCCCCCAAGCTTATGGGAGGATGTATCTCTGTAAAGGGCTCCCTTTCAATCCAACCATCTCTTCCATCAGGTTCCATGGCATCTGTTAGATGTATTTGTAATTGGTGTCTGGGCTGGAATGGCAGTGTCAGCCTATCATTTCAGGGTTTAGAGCAGAGCACTGGGTAGTTGGATTTGTAATTATAATAGGCTTTATTCCTATTTATATTCAGGCGCCTTCTCACTTCGATGCTCCTTCCTGTGGAACTGAAAGGCAGATGGAAGGGACCAACGGCTTCTGAAAGCGTGATAAAAATATATCATAATACACTAGTTTTCCTCACCTCTGCAAGAACCTAAACAGGCTAGGATTTCAGATCTACACCAGGGGTGCCTAAACTTTTTGTGCCGTGGGCCGGTTACGTGGTTCAGTGGGCCGGTCACATGGTTCCTCCCACTGGAAGGGGAAGCAAAAAGTGCTTTGCAATCTGTTTTGCAACAGGATGAGATAGATTTTAAGCTCCCATTTTCTCTGTTTAAACCAGGGGTGCCCAAACTATGGCCCATGGGCCAGATCTGGCCCCCAACACTTATTCAACTGGCCCACACTGCCCTCGTCACTCCTGGAAGTGGAAGTAAAATGTGCCCGTTTTACTTCCTCTTCTGGGGGCGATGAGGGCAGGATAGGCCCGATGAATTGGCATCAGGGGTCAGATCTGGCCACAGGCCTCAGTTTGGGCACCCCAATCTACACTAACAGGAGAATAGTTGTTTTATTGTGTTGCCTCATTTCAGGGCAGGGAAATAGGTGGCCCTTCAGATGTAGCTCCCATCAGCTTTGTCCAGTATCCTATGTGGTGATGAACCCTGGGAGTTGTAGACCATCAGCATCTGATGGCAAGGTTGGGTGATACCTTTATTAGACCTCTGGGAGAAATAAATCTAGCAAGCTAGCTTTTTGACACCATACAGACCTTCACCAAGCCACACAAGGTTCTTTTGAGCATATAATTAGCTTCAAGTGGGGACTGCCAATTACTACCAGAAACTTGCACCGATGAGGATGTATGTTTGACCAATGACAAAGCCAAGAAGGTGGATTCATTTTGGCAGTCCAGGGTTTGATTGGGACATGAAGGAAGAAAGAAATAGCAGCTTTACATGGAACTGTCCACTTTTATAAAGTAGGAAACAAACACTTTACTGTCTTTTCATGACCTCAAGTATTTGTCGAAGTTGGTTACCTTATGCCGTGTCAGATAGTGCCGGCCGAGCTGATGAGTTAACATTCTCCATAATGAGACCCCGTATCCTGCTATTAGGGAGAAACACCAACAATTTGAGATATGCAGATGATACCACCCTAATGGCAGAAAGTGAGGAGGACTTAAAAAAGCTCCTGATTAGGTTGAAATAAGAAAGTGCAAAAGCTGGCTTGAGACTCAATATAAAGAAAACCAAGATAATGGTAACAGGCCCTATCAGTCCCTGGAAAATAGATGGGGAAGAAGTAGAAGCAGTGACAGATTTTACTTTCTTAGGATCAAAGCTCACTGCAGATGTTGACTGCAGCCATGAAATAAAAAGGTGACTGATTCTTGGGAGGCAAGCTATGAGAAACCAGGGGAACATAGTGAAAAGTAGAGACATCACATTGCAAACAAAAATTTGTATAGTCAAAGCAATGGTATTTCCTATGGCAATGTATGGTTGTGAGAGCTGGACCATTAGGAAAGCTGAGCGCAGAAGAATAGATGCCTTTGAGATGTGGCGTTGGAAGAGAGTTTTGAGAGCCCCCTGGACAGCAAGGAGAACAAATAGGTCAATCTTAGAAGAAATTAATCCTGACTGCTCCTTAGAAGGTCAAATAGTAAATATGAAGCTAAAATACTTTGGACATCAAATGAGAAGAGAGGATTTGCTTGAGAAAGCCTTGATGCTGGGAAGGGTGGGGGGCAAAAGAAGACGGGGGCGGCCAAAAATGAGATGGCTAGATGGTATTGTAGACACAATGGGGAAAAATGCTGAGCGAGTTGAAGAGGATGGTGGAGGACAGAAGTGCCTGGCAGACAGTGGTCCATGGGGTCGCAAAGGGTCGGAATTGACTGTGCGACTGAACAACAACAATTTAGACATTACTTATGTGTTTCTATCTAATAACATCCCAGCTGAGAATCTGAGGTTCCTCATACCCTGTCTTTTCTTTCGTTGCTTAGAAAGTGGTGTGTGTCCAGAGGAGAGGTTAATAGAATCATAGAGTCACTGTGTTAGTCCATTGAGTCCAACCCCCTGCTCAGTGCAGGAATCCAGATCAAGGCAGATCTGACAGATGGATGTCCACCTCTCTTGAATGCTTCCAGTGTCCATCTTCTCAAGGCTGCAGCAGTCTATTGCAGTCCCGGTGTTAAATCCTGCATGTCTCATTTCATATGTGTCACTTCATGGCAAGCTGGTATCCACCTTAAGCAAATTCACACTGATGGCATTTTTCCTGATTGCCTCAGAAGGCGAAGGCAACCCAGAACCAGATGGCTTCCAAGATCAGGGCTCCCAGCGCCCTGGGGCAGGAAAAAACATATACTCGGATCGAGTTACAGCCACGGCCACCACCAACTCCTTTATATGGGACTGTGGTGGTGCAAAGACACTAAGCTTGACCTGAAGGTCAGAAGGTCATACACTAATATGCAACCAGAAGATCAGAAGGTCATACACTAATATGCTAAAGGACAGGGTTTTCGCCAATATCACATTATATGATTTGCCATCTTTAAATGTTAGTATAAATGTGTTGGCGACATGAGGGTCTCTTCTTCCTGCAACACCTGCATCTTAGCCAACCTAATATCATTTTTCAGCATCAGTGATAAAGTTTGTGTTGTGATATATCCATAATTGTAGGAGTTCAATCTCATTCCTTACTCTTTTCTGCAAAATTTCAGTGAGAGCTCTGAATTTTTGTATTTTGAAAGCTTGTTTAAAGAAAACAAGCCATGCTAAAAGCCCTTGGACACTGTCCCCAGATTTGCTGATAAAATGTCACACCATTTAGGCAAAATTCTAGGCTGACTGTCCCTAGAGAGAAATTTCTGTGCAGTATTATCCTAGATGAAGTGGCTTCCAAAACTTGTGTATGAGGCACATGAAAATTAGTGGATGGGTTTACTACCAACATTCTCATTAGTGAATGGAGAAAAGCACATGAAAAATTGTGCATTGGATGTGACCCGGATTTAATGTAACTAAGATGTATGATAGTTTTATGGTAAATATGAAGAGCAAATCAGTTCTGAAACTAAGTGCTATACAAATGGAGATCAGAGCTGAAGTCAGCAACATTCTGACAAACTCCAGCACACATCACTCATTTCCTGGTGAACTAGTCTGCCTTGTCCTTGACATTCCCTCTTTCCCATCTTAGCTTCTCATCTCTGTCACACATACACACCTATTTCCCTCTCAATGCTCCCTCTCACATATATTTATGGAAGGAGAGAAAATCAATTGGCTTGCATTTTAATGCTAATAGCTAATTGCAGCTAACTGATGAGGATCTGGGGTGCATCTCAGATGTGCTATTGAGTCCATGACCAGGTACATGACTGAGACACACCTCTACACCTGGTTAGTAGGGATGTGTATGTAGGAAACTTTCAGTTTTCTTTTGTTTCAATTTTGAGGGCAAGTGCTTATTTAGTTGTTTGTTTGTTTGTTTTGGTCTTGCATACATCAGTCCTTCCATTTGATATGGAAGGTGCCAGGTCTTCGGGATCTTTTTGTTCCCTCCTTTGTATCTGCTATATAGACTGCAGCTTAGACCTGCCCCAAAGTCTCAGAATATGGATGTCTTCTGTTGGAGAGTAAAAGGAGAGAACTGTGGGAAAGAGAGCACCCACAAATGGTACAGAGAGCAAATTCAAGCCATGGACCAGTTATAATGGAATGAAGAAGGTGAGACAGGGAAGGGAGGTTGGAATGATGCATGGAACCCCTGGTTCTGGTCCCTCAAAAGCACAGTAATCAGCACCAACAGAGCAACATTCAAGTATTATCCAGTGGTTGTTTCTTCTCCACTTGTTGCTGCTTAAGGCTGAGCCACTGCTGAGGGTTCAGTCACTTCAAACAAGCCAGTAGAAATATTGAGGAAGCTCCTGTGGCATTGGCTCAATGCAGCTTTTCTCCCAGCAATGACAGCCCAAGGAGGGCTTTTGTTAGCAGGGTGATGTCCAAACTTTTTATTATGCTCCCTAGGTTTCTCATATGGGCTAAGAAATTTCAAGATTTCATTGGGAAAGGGTGAAATAAAAGTTTAATAGAATAAAGAAACACAAAAAAAATATATATAGACATATAATGTACCCCTTCTTTCATGACTACAGACCATATGAGTTTAAGAGACTCTGTTCTGGGGAAAGAATTTTTTAAAAGGAAATGAGAGAATGTGTTTTCCTTTTATTTTTAAATTAAAACTCCATGGTCATCTGTTAATTAGTTGCAATTAGATATGGCCATCAAGGAACATCAGAACAATTGTGGCCAACTTGACTTTACCTACATTTCACTTTCTGGTAGCAACAAATGAACCATGCCTTTTGCATGTCTTCCTCTGGGTTTGCTTTACCCACATCTACAGTAGATCCAGATAGAAACAACCCTTCTCCTGACATTGGCACTGTCTATGCTAAGGATTCAGTGACACAAGAACTGCGGAGAACTATAGACTTGGTTACAAGATGGGCTTACAAACAATCTGTAAGGGACAGATCTGGCAACTTAAGCTGGCATCCTCAAGCTTGTTAGAAGGCTGAGTCCTCAGAAGTCATAACATAATTGGCCACTGTTCCAAATTGTTGGCTAGAGCCACATACGCCTGGCATTTCTCTCGGCAATAAGCCTTTATGTCTCTGGCAGCCTCCAGAATATTTCCTTCGCAGACGGATGTTATATCAGGTCTAGTCTATCTCTCTCTGTCTCTCTTTCCATTGTAGATGGCTTGTAACTAGAGCATCACACACACACACATCAAAAAAAATTGGCAGAAGGAATCATTTTGACGAAGTCTATGAGCATTCTTCAATTTTGTTGCACTCACCTGCAATCATCAATGTAAGATGGGACTTCTAAAAATTGTTTAAATATTGTTCCCAGAATCCATCAGCAGACATAGCCTATGGCTGGATTATTTAGGAACTATTCCCCAAAAATGTATTTTTTCTGAGATCTAATGTGAGATAGGAATAGATCAGAGGACTGGTTGTAATAAAAGAGATAACAAGAGAAAGAATGTATTGGCAGTATGAAAAGTGTCATTTTCTTTTAAAGTCCGGGTTGCTCAGTTTATGGGCAGGGAGTTTTGGATCTGACTTGTGCAAGAGATGAGTGAAGAGGTTGTCAGCCACCTTTCTCAGTCACTTTGGGTAACTGGGCTTCAAACACAATCACAATAGCTAATAGGAGCATAATAGTCAAGCTAACCAGTGGATTAGCTCTCAGAGGGAAGGGTTAACATGAGGGTATAAAAGTAAATCAATCAATTAAGGATGGAGGTTTCCTTCTAGACTCAGAGAGTGGGTTCAAATCCCCATTCAGCCATGGGAAGCATCATACCCTTTCTCACAACTTCTCAGAGTCAGGGTGAGACAATTTGATTGGCCCAAGTTCACAGCAACTTCCTGGCTGAATGGGTATCACAGGATTCCAGGGCCATCATCCAATGCTGAGCCATTACACCATACTGTCTTTACTCCCTAGTGAGAAAACATGGCCGAACTTTACTATTGGAAGGTTGGCAGATTAGCAGTTCAAGATCTGAGTACTGCACAACTGAGCTCCCGTCTCTGTTCCAGCTCCTGGCAACTTAGCAGTTCAAAAGCAAGAAATTGCAAGTAGATAAATAGGTACCACTTCAGTGAGAAGGTAAACAATGTTCTGTGATGCTCAAGTGTTTAGTCCTGCCTGCTACATGTCCACAGAAATGTCTGCAGACACAGACAGCACTGGCTCTTTGGCGGTAAACAGAGATGAGCACTGAACTCTAGAATCGGATACACCTGGCTTTTGAGCAAGAACAACCTTTACCTTCTGTGTCTAGGTAAGAAGTGAAACTGCCAAAATGAAGGCACTTTTTGGTGAGTTCATTCTGCAGTTCCCTTTGCCTGACCTAGTGTGAGAAAAATTAGCCAGCAACACAAGGTTGGCGTTATCTAGGTACACCCGATTGTCTTTCAAAAATACCACAATCTTCTAGGAGTCTCACTCTTACTTATGCAGCAGGATGATGAAGAGAAATGGAGAGGAGTCTTGCAGTCAGCAGAACTGTCCAACATGTTGGTGATTTTTTAAAAGGCCCTTGGGAAGTGTTTCTACAGCAGATGTTAACAGATGATGATTTTCATCTCCAGGCTTTTAAAAACCACCTTTGCTGATTTCTGCTAGCACTGCATTACATGCTGCTATAACTTTATTTTCAGCAATTTGCGTATGGAGAGGGTGTGAAACAAAAGCTGGAATTTGGTAGCAAGTCCCAGCTTGTGTAGCCCCATTGGATCAATGGGTATTTGGTCAATAATTGCCATTGATTCAATGGCCTACTCTAGTTCTGACTTACCACTGAATTTCAGCCATAGTCTCCCATGTAAGAAGCTGAGAAGAGGAGAAGAATGGGTGGCCTACTTCTGATAGGGAAGAGATTGGCCATTTGGTTCCAACCATACATGGTGGCAGATATTGGGCTGGCCCAGGGGCCAAGTTCAACAGAGCCCTATGTTCTGCAAATTAAATTGTTGTTAAAGCTGCAACAATCCACGAGATTGAAGTTTGTTTGATCAGGTGGCAACCGTACAGACTGATGAGTGATGAGATTGAAATTAAAAAAGCCATAATGGCATAGTGATGTGTGACAGCCATCATTATAAATGATTTATATCGGTATATATTTGAATAAATAAAGAGTACTGAGAAGCAGCTCTACAGGTGATTTTTATGTTGCTTTTCACCTGTGTCCTTTTTTTCATCAATTCAGATGAAGCTTAAACTGATTGTTTCTAAGCTCCCTTATTAGCTTTCCTTTCCTTTTCAATTAATTGGTTGACAAATGCAAACACCCTTCCTTTCTACTGCACCAAAGTGATTGCTATCAGTAGGAATATCATCCATTTTTATCTTTGATTTACCAGTACAAATCTGATGTAATTTCATTAAGTGAAACAGATTTGTTCCAGATTTAAATTAATGTAACTCCCTGCAAAATACCAACAGATAAAAAAATTGAGACAGCTGCTCACCTACTGATGCAGAACCAGACATTAAATAAAATCTGGAACATTTGGGAGTTTGTTTTAATCTCTTCTACTCATTAAATGCATAAATCAGCCCAACCACAGTGTTATCAGTCTTTTTTCTGAGAGCTTGTAACACATACACAGTAATATGAAATAATACAAGATAAATAGATAGACAGGTTAAATGTATCTGTTTACCTCCTAATTCTTTGGATTGGCTATGGTTGCAGTGGCTTTAATGATTATAGTCTGAACTTTTGTGTGTGTGTGGGGGGGGAGACAACTCCCAGACAACCCCTTCTTCCCAGTAGCATAGCTACGGTATGATTTCTGGAAGTTGTAAAGTCATTCCTTGCTCGAAATCCAGTCATGTCTGCCTCTAGGGCAGTGATAGCCAACCTTGGCACTCCAGGTGCTCTTGGACTTCAATTCCCAGAAGCCCAAGTCAGCACTACTGCTGATCAGTGCTTCTGGGAATTGAAGTCCAAGAACACCTGGAGTGCCAAGGTTAGCCACCACTGATCTAGGGGTTGGTGCCCATCTCTATTTACACCCAAACAGCCAGTGCTGTCTGTAGACATTTCTGTGGTCATGTAGCTGGCATGACTAGACACCGGAGTACGTGGAACACAGTTACCTTTCCCACCGAAGTGGTACCTATTTATCTACTTGCAATTTCAGTCAACTGAAGCCCACTCCGTTGTGCAGCACTCTGGCCTCAAACTGCTGACCTTTCATTCGTGAAGTTCAGCGTCTTAAGCACTAAACCACTGTGGCCCCTCTGGAAACTGTAGTTCCCGCCCCCCCTACTAAAATCTGGGGCTCATATACCAAAAAATTATCAGATCTATATAAGATGTTATACAAAAGAAAAGGAGCTATATGCCTTCCCTTTGATCTTGTCAGTTTGAACCAACACTATTCATATACCACACATGTTGACACCAGTCTGGTTAGACTTTACTGGGCTTGACAGATCAACAACGGGACTCAACATAAAACATCTTCATGCATTCACTTTTTTGATGGCACTTTGTTGTTTTTAGTATGTGTGAACCTAAAAAAAAATCATTATGACCTAGTGCTAAGTTGCAACAACAACACTTTCTGAAATATTTTGCTGGATAAACGTCATTAAGCAACATCGGGGGAGGGAGAACCACTGCCAACTGTAAAAGATTGTAATCATTATGGTGGGTTTGTGTAACATGCAAAGTATGCTTAACAGCACCTAATTTTGATCTAATCTGTTTTGCAGAAATCCCAAGCTGCACATAATATGGTATAGCTTTTGCATTCTCTTTACTTTTATGAGAGGCTGAATTATACCATTATGGTTTACGGTACCTACTCTTCCACTGTGAAACTTGGCTGCAAGATAAAGAGAACAGTGTCAGGTTGCATATTGGTCTGTGCACAAGAAAAAGTATGCTGTGTGCTATGATTGTGTATTTCCTTGTCTGGTAAAGGTCAAGGTCAAGGTCATCCTTGTTCGAAAGCCAGTCGTATCCAACTCTAGAGTTCAGTGCTCATCTCTGTTTCATAGCCAAAGAGCCAGCTCTATCTGCATTTGCAGACATTTCTGTGGACATGTGGCAGGCATGACTAGACACCAGAACGCATGGAATGCTGTTTAACTTCCCACCGGAAAGGTCCCTATTTATCTACTTGAAATTTCTTGCTTTTGAACTGCTAGATTGGCAGGAGCTGGTAGAGACAGGAGCTCATTCCGTCCTGCAGTATTCAGGTATCGAATTGCTGACCTGCCGCTTTCCAGTCAGTGTCTTAGACACTTGAGCCACTGCAGTCCTTGTCTTTACCTTAGCAGAAACTTCCCTCCTGTAGACTTATTCAGCGCTTGTGAGTAAATGTAACACATACAACAAAAAAACAAAAATACTGTTTCAGGAAAATATATACAAGTTCTCAGGTATCTCCCAATTTCTAAGCTCTTTCCTTGGTGTAGGTCAGGGGTTCCCAACCTTTTCAAGCCGGGGCCCAGTTCACACTCTCACAGTCAGCTTTGAGGGCCAGATGGCCATTTTGCCTTGCCTGCTCAATGGGGTGGCCATTCCCCCCCAATAGCTTCAAAGGAATTGCCATTTTGTTTCTTGAATGCCCATGGAGGGGTTGGGTGGGGACACATGAAATGCCACTGGGGGCTGGATCTGGCCCATGGGTCTTAGGTTGGGAACCCCTGGTGTAGGTAATCAGGAAGGAGGAGAAAAGCTACATTAGACCAAGAGCTCTATTACATGTTGTAAGCATACTTTCTAAAATGAAATAAAAAGGGAGGGCTTCAGGTTAACAAAGATTATCACTGAAAACCAAGGTAAAAATTACACATACAGTAATACATTGGATAATATTTACCTCAGATAACGCTAAAATTGCATAACGTTAAGTAATCTGGGGAGGAGAATTGGATCGAATAATGTTAAGATCCTATGGGATGGATCGGATAACAACCGCTAAAGCCTGTGTGGTTACAATGTATCTCTATGGAGCTTTAACGTTATCTGATCCATCCCATAGGATTTTAACATGTGTACTGTGTAAAAGACTATGAAGAAAGACAATGGGTGAGTCAACTCGTTTTGAAGTTGGGGGAGCCAACTCATTTGAAGAGATGAATGTTTAATCAAGTGAGATCTGAACTCTCACTAGAGCAAAAAGGCTGTATTTTTTTTTAAAGTCTCTTTTGACTTTGTGTCTGTGATCTAGACACATCTCCCAAATCCCCACTCATGAAGTTACAATTTCTCTCCTTTGCAATGTTGTTTTAAGTGGTAAGCCTGCTCCATCCTCATTGTAATAAGAAACCTCTGTTTCTTACATTTAAAAGGCTTATGAAAATGAATAAATATTTCAACTCCTACAGCAGGAGTTCTCCACCTTTTAAAGCCAGGGGCCAGTCACGCTCCTGCAGACAACCATTTTGCCCTTCCACCACCATGCGGCACTTCCTGGTGTGGTGGAGACAGTGAAATGGTGCCGCACGCCACTTCTAGCCTGTGGGCCGCAGGTTGAGAATCTCTTCCCTAAAGCTTGGATTCTTTTCAAGCAAAAAAGGGAGTGGGGCCAGCCATTCTCTTTCAAACTAAGAAAGATTTGTCGTTTCACTTCATATGAGCCATTCCCAGACTGGGTTTGCCTATTTCTGAAGTTTTTCTTTTAAAAACCCTACACATCTCTGCCCATACTTCTCTGATTATGGTATACAGCAGGAGCAAGCTTTCTGCGATAGCTGTGCCAAATTTGGTGCCAATCTAAAGTCCAACCTCAATATTATAATATTTTTTTAAGTTGCCCCAATGTTTGCAATTGCCTTATAAAATATTGCTTTGCTCTGTCAGCACATAATAATGAATTCTATGTTTGTTCTGTCCCTAAAAGACAGGCTTTAAAAATATCCTTTTGGGTATATAATTGTGCATCTACATGCAATTATTTGCCTAACAGAAGAAGGGGTACAGACTGGTTTATAGGATTTCCTGAAATATTTTTATCTATTGTCTTTTTGCCAATGCACTTTTCTGTTTTTTTCTTCATATATTGTAGTCATTGGGTTCCATCCTCTGCTATATATGTAATAGTTTATTTATCTTCACTAAAGACAGAATTCTGAGTTTCCATCTTGTCCACAAAGTCAACCGTTCCTAACCATATCAGTGACTAAACAAAACAAAAAGACAAAGATGTTGTGGCACATTAAAGACTAACAGGTACAGAGTCAAACAGTGGTTGGCTAGCATAACATGTAAGTTCACAAATCAGTGTGGCTACTAACCATTTGCAACTCAACAGGGCCAAACCTCACCAGTCAGGGATCTTCTATTATTACCAGCTGTAAAAAGCTACAATTATTTGTAAACTTATTTGTTATGCTAGCTAACCATTGTGTGCTTCTCTACCTGATGTGTATAAATTGAAGCCATGAAGTCTCATTCTTAGGTCTGACAAAATTGACTTGATGCACGAAAATTTGTATTAAAATACAGTTGTTAGTCTTTAAGGTGCTCAGTGATGGGATGTAACAGGTTCACACTAGTCCGCCAGAACCGGTAGTAACTTTTCCCAGTGTCCTGGAGAACCGTTAGCAGCTTTTGGGGGGAACCACCTTCGGGACTTACCTTTTCACTGGTTCCCCCACTGCACATGTGCGCCAAGCACTTCGTGTGCATGCACGCCTACAGGGCTTGGCGCATATGCACAGCCTCCTTGCTGTCCTCCCAAGCAGGGGAGGAGGAAGAGAAGCTGCTAGCCTGAAGCTCCCTATAGCCTGCTCCCTGGGTAAGTGACTCATCTTTGGATGTGGTGTGTCTATTTTAATGTGTATTTAATATCTTTACCTATATTGACGTACTACCACAGTTCCTAAAAAGGCCTGGCAGCCGGCAGGCCAGGCGTCCTGGCTTGGGATTTTTAAGCAAAGTCTTGGAGTTACCTCATTAATAAGCTACACCTGTGCTGTTCCAATTGCTGTTTCAGTTGGAGAACCCTTAAGGAGGTATAGCTGTTTTACATTTACATTAAGGCATATTATCCTAGAGAACTGGTATGATGATTTATGTTTGATTTATGTTTGGGGTGGGTGGGTGGGTGTTTGTGTGGGTAGGTGTATTCTAATGTAATTTTTATTTTATTTATTTAATTAATTTAATTTATTTAAGGGGTTTGTGTTGTGGGTGGGTGGGTGGGTGGGTTGAGGGGTGTGTGTGTGTGTGTGTGTGTGTGTGTGTGTGTGTGTGCTTATTTTTATTTTATTTTATTATTTTTATATTTTTTCTTTGGCTCCGCCCATGACATCGTGATGTCATGATGTTAGCTCTGCCTACTGTGATGACATCACAGTGGGGTAGTAAAATTTTTGACATCCCATCACTGCACACATTTTTGTTTTGTTTTGCTATATTATTCTGATATATTGTACAGACTAACATAGCTACCACTTCAAAAAGATTCTAACCAGGGTTTCTAAAGTAAGGGTACAGATGAAACTCTGGGAAGACAGAGGAGGGAAAGAGATTATCTGTATGCAAGCATGGATCAGACAATAACTACAAGGTGTTTACAGGCTGTTTAAAGCTAAATGCCCAGGCAGCCATTATTTCTGAGAATTAGAACACACAGGAACACAAAAGGAAATTTCCATAAATCTGAATTATGCTATCAATTTGATCAGGAGCACTTATAATTTCAGTGAAATGGAGATCAATAAAATCTCTTCCATTCTAAGGCCTCTTTCACCAAGCTTTCAGATAAGTTTATAACCTACCTTTCGGCTTTCTGAGGGCACTCAAAACAACTCACATAAAACCTTGCAAATACAATTAAGAGGCACAATAAAATGCAAAGAGCTAAAACTAAATAGCAATCTGGAAGCCAAAGCTGATAAAATACAGCATCTGTGTCATGCTTGGAGAAGGGACACAAGTCACAAAAAGAAATAGGGCTGAGATCCAGAAAAGCTTCTACAAAAGCTTTGGTCAACAACTGTAAAACAGGACATTTGGAGGAAACCTATGGACTCTTTTGAAGAGACTCCTATCAGGGAACACTGGTTGCCAGTGTAAAGTTGAAGTATCATCATGCTCTAGTAGCAAAACCTGTCTCCTCTAGCAAAAATGCTACAGCATCTATAGGGTTAAAGATATCATTAAAGATTGAGCACATAGTTAAGTTGAAGATATGCTTTGGATTTGGAGAGATCTTACACCCTGAACTATATTAGGATATTTCAGACAGATTAGAAAATATCCCAATTAAAATAAGGTTCCTCTAAAGAAAACATAGGACAGAAACAGAAGGGAGGGCAATTTTGTGCTTAGAATCAGAGAAGTAAATGGTATTTCATTATCCTCCCACTATCTTTTGCACTTACTCAAACTACAAACTAGCTTGTGTTTGTTTGGTGACCAGTTATTGCTGACTTCATTTGCATGTTGATGGGCAAGCAGCAGCTTTAATAAATTTATCTCTGGATACATTTTATAACTTTTTTTAATTATAAAGCTGTTTTGTCTGTTTCTGCCTTGAATCTTAATCGGAATAATCTGGAAGGTTAATTAGCAAAGACACAGAGTAGGAGACAGTATGTCTCCAAAAATTAATATATTTTCCCCTACGCTTTTCATATTTAAAAAAAACCCACAGAAGAGAGGAGAGAGAAAAGTTCACTAGCAATTGTAGCATGAAAAACATTCTCGGTTTCCCCACAAGCTACATAACCCTGTAGGCCATTCATGAATTGTTCTTTCCCGTCTGTATGCAATTTTTGATAGCTATGGTACAAAAAAGCTGTGAAGAATAGAAGTCTTGTAGAGCATAAAAGAAGTAAACTTCATGTTTGGAAGCTTCAACGTTTAAGTACTGATCTTGCATAAATCTCATAGCACTTAACTTCCGTGGAACTTGCTAGGTTTGATCCACTACAAAGTGACAGTCCTTAGAACTGCTTCCAGAGATGCGTGGGAATATTTATTTATTTATTTATTCAAATTTGTATACCACCCTCCTTACCAAGGCAACTTAGGGCAGTTTAACATATCATATAAAATCATCAATAAAAATATAGATCAAAACATTTTAAGTTTAAGTTTAAAAAGACATATTAATAATGGAATTAAAAAGTTAAAACTAACTCTTGAAGTTAAAAGAGAGGTTAAAAGAGAGGTTAAAAGAGAGAGGGAGCTTACACCAACCAATCGACTAGAGGCGTTGTACAACCCGTACCCCATACCTGCCCTGCCAGCCAAGTTTTTAAATTCTTCCTAAAAGACAGCAACTCAGTCTGGAGGCGCAGCTCTGGTGGCAGGAGGTTCTATAGGGTCAGAGCGGACATGGAGAAGGCCCTCTTTCTAGTACCAGATAGGTGTGTCTCTTTGGCTGATGGAACAACTAGAGAGCCTCTCTGGTCCGCTCTGGTGGGATGGGCACATGTTCTTGGGGTGAGGCAGTCTCTTAAGTATCCTGGCCCACTACCATGTAGGGCTTTAAAGGTGATAACCATCACCTTGAATTGCACCCAGAGACATACTGGCAACTGTGCAGCTCCCGAAGCAGCAGTGAGGCATGTGCACAGTGCTCGCACTGCATCACCACCCGGGCAGCTGCATTCTGGACCAGTTGTAGCCTCTGAGTGGTCGACAAGGGCAGCCCCATGTAGAGTGCATTGCAATAATCAAATCTGGAGGTGTGTGATCATGAGCAAGGAATCCCGATCTAGGAGCAGGCATAACTGATGAATAACATGAAGTTGTGCAAAGGCCCTCCTGGTCATGACTGCCACCTGCTCTTTGAGCAGTAGTCGTGAGTCCAGGAGGACCCCCATATTATACACTGGGTCTGTATGGGGCAAAACCGCCCCACCCAGAACCAAAGATGGTAACTCCCGAGATAACGCAGGACCCCTGACCCACAACCACTCAGTCTTGCCAGGATTCAGCTGCAGCCCGTTGTCCCCCATCCAGACCCTGACAGCCTCCAGGCACCTGGAAAGGACTTCCACTGCATTGGTTGGGTCACCATGGGCAGAGATATATAACTGGGTATCATCTGCATATTGATGATACCTCACCCCGTGGGAACAAAAGATCTCACCCAGTGGTTTCATGTAGATGTTGAATAGGAGAGGTGAGAGTACTGAGCCCTGAGGCACCCCATATTGAAGGGGCCTCGGGCTGAACTTTTCACTCTCCAACCACACTGACTGGGTCTGGCCCTTCAGAAATGAGGAAAACCAGGGCAGGACAATGCCCTAGATCCCTAATTCTTGGAGCCTTTCCAGAAGGATACCGCGGTCGACAGTATCAAAAGAGATCATCCACCAGCACGACCAATGCAGTTTCCTTACCATATCCGGGCCTGAATCCTGACTGACAAGGGTCTAGATAATCCGCTTAATCCAGGTCTTCCTCCAACTGTTGCACCACTGCCATCTCAAAAACCTTGCCCAAAAAGGGCAGGTTGGACACAGGCTGGTAATTTGAAAGCACCATAGCGTTGAACATTGGTTTTTTCAGGAGGGGGTGCACCAAAGCATGTTTCAAGGTTGCTGGAAAAACTCCCTCCCATAATGATGAATTTATGATTGCTTCCACCCAACCTCCTGTCACCGCACTGGATGTTTTTACTAGCCAGGCGGGGCACTGGATCTAATGCACAGGCAGTGGCATGAAAAGATCCAAGAAGCCTGTCCACTTCCTCAGGGACAACTGGCTCAAACTGATCCCAGATAACATGGCCAGACTGCACTCCGGCCAGCCCCAGCTCTACCTTTTCCACTCCGGGGTTAAACTTCGAGTGAATCTGAGCGATTTTCTCCATCAGATAATCAGCAAAGGCCTCAGCCAATCCCTGCCAGCCGGGGCCTGACCCCCTCCCCCACTAAGGAGGGACCTGGTCACCTGAAACAGGATCGCTTGGGCGATTGTCCGCAAAGACAATAAGGGTGGTGAAATATTGGCATTTCACCACCCCCATTGCCACAAGGTAGGCTTTAATAGCAGCTCTAACCAGTGTTCAATCAGACTCACTCTGGGTCTTCACCCAGCGGCGCTCTCAGCATCTCTTTGCCTGTTTGAGCTCCTTGAATTCTTCTGTAAACCATGGGGAGGCTCGATGCCCATGGTCACAGAGAGGCCATGGGCATCCAAGGCCGCCGTCGCCCTCTCATTCAAGAGGTCAACAAGTGCCTCAGGTGAATCGTGTCACTGATCCAGAGGAATATCTCTCAGTTCCCTTTGGAATCCATCCGGATCCCTCAGTCACCAGGGAGGGCCAATCTAATGGGCCCCACCTCCCTGCAGTGAAGCTTCATACCCAGAAAGTCCAGATTCACCAGATAGTGATCCAACCATGGCACAGGTGTAATGTCTAATTACTGCCTCTGCCACCGGTAATAGAACTAGCAGCAACAACAATACCAACTACAAGCTGACTTTAAATACCTCTACTACAGGAGCCTGTTCCATTGTCATATTCAAGGCATCAGAATTTGGGCAAATATGAAGATAAACATCCTAAGGTTAAGAGTAATTTCTTAATAATAGGAAATTTCTCTTAATATTTTCCCAAAATCAGATACCTTGAAATTTCTATTTAATTCCCCACCTGCTTTCACTGAAGGTCTTCATAGTAGAGATGTTGCGTCCACCCACATACACCCAAAACTTGTTTTCTTCCTGCTGAGATTTTGATAATTTGCATGCCACTTTTTTTGTTTCAATTTTACAACATTTCCAAAAGTGTTTTTGGTCAAACTTGTCCTCCTGTACTGTATTTCACCCAAGAAACCTGGTATTTTATGCAAAATACAAGCTATTTTTAATGGAAGATCTACATCTTTCTTTCTTTCTTTCTCACCTTAAAAAAATATCTCATAGCAGTTGACCATTTTCTCAACAAGGATGAAAACAGTAGTACTTGTTACAACTTACTTCACACAAAACATTGTGAGTAGCTTTACAAGAACACTTTTTTCCCTTTACCTGTACAAATGTGATGGGAATCTGTTTAAAATTCCAAGGCTCACATCTTGACCTTCAACACAATTATTGACACCTCTCCACTTTTCTCCTTACCATTCATAGCCTGCTCTGTTCCAACCACTGTAGCTCAGTTGTATATACATCAATGTTGCCAGCTTATGCTGATTGGCATTCATGCTCCAATGTCTTTTTATTTTCTCCTTGGCTGCTGGGAGCAGGCAGAGTAGCTTGGAAACTAAAGAGCTTCATCTATTAGGCATGACAGATTTGTATTTAGTGGTAAATGCCTGACCTTGCTCAGACTCCCTCATCCATTCCTATAGTTTCCCCCTCCCAGATGAAAGATTCTGCTTCTCTCCAGCTTCCTGTTCTGTTGCCTTGGAAACCTGGACTAAGCAACTTACCTAAAAGAACAACTAATAAGGGCACATCTCTGTTTTAGTTTATTAAGGAAAAATCATTTTTATAAGTGTTTCAACATCATCTTTAAGTCTGAGCAGCTTTCAGAGGGAGGTTTCTCAGGACAAACACAAAAAATATGAATATGAGCACAGCCTACTGGGAAGCAATTCTTTGTATTAAAAGTCCTGTTTTTAAAAAGCAAATGGGGCAACATAGCATTGTTATTTATGCAATTTCTTGAGTACTGAAAGGAACACATTTGTAGTAAGGGACTAATTATTTTTTCTAATTATTTAAGGCAGTCTAAATGTGATGAAAGATCTCAGTGAGGAATTTGCAAGATTAGCAATATTCTCAAACTCTAGAATGAGAGTGAGACAAGAATTACTTCTTTCCTGCAGGTTTCTACTTTTTCTTTTCCTAAATGCCTCTGTACAAAACTAGCTTCAATTTCCTTTTGTTCAAGAAATATAGGAACAACCCATTCATTGCTTTACATTCCTAAACATCCGTGCAAACAAAGCCACACCCATTACAGTTGAGTGCAATAGCCTAATTTATGTTCTTGCCAATGTGAGAATTCTTCTTATTCAAACAAGAAGTATTTCACCCTTCTACATTGCAAAGAAAAACATTTTGCAAGTAAGAATTTGCACCCCTGTTTGGGACATACAGATCTGCAGTTATGTTCATTATCTTAAATTCACCAGTGTTTGCCCACCTGACAGATTTATATTATAAAGGTTCCATGTTAATGATATTCAATATTAAATCCTTCTATCTAGATGACAGTGAATTTGTTGGTTTGTTTTGACAAGGTTTATGCATTTAAATCTCTGATGTTTACAATCCATGGACTTTGTCCCTTTTTCACATCTATGACCATTCCATATTTTCAAGGTTGCCTCCTCTTTTTCTTTCATTTTTGCTCCATTGTCTAAAGCAGTGGTTCCCAAAATTGCTAGTATTGTGTCCCCTATTTCTAATTTAAAATACAAAACAAAGAAAAGCTAATAAAAACAAATCTTTAAGTAGAGAACAAGACTTTTTTTCTTTGTAAAATCATAAATACCAGTAGAAGTACCTGTCATAAAATGTTGTGCAAGTAGATTACTTTCCTCCCTCTTTATGAATATTTCATTATTATTATTTTTTGCTTCCTTGGGGTTTCTTCACTCCTTCTTCTGGGAACTGATGGTCTATGGCAGGGATTCTCAACCTGCAGCCCATGGGCCAGATGCGGCCTACAGCACCATTTCATGTACCCCCCACTGCCTTCACCACACCCAGAAGTGCCATGTGGTGGAGGAAGGGCAAAATGGCCATCCAGCCCCCGAAGCTGTCTGAGGGAGCATGACCCAATCCCCAGCTTTAAATGGTTGAGAACTTTTAGTCTACGGTGTGTTTTGCACAGATTTTAAAATTGATTCATTTTTTCTATGTGCACTTTACAAATGTGTCTGGGCTTCCCCACCCAGAACTGTTCAAAATCATCTGTCAGTGTTAAAAATCCACAATGTAAATTATATTCACTCCATGGTCTGTCTGGGAATGGTGCATTGATATAAACCTGTTGAGCCTCCAGCTGGAATTATATTCCTCTAACATTCATATACAGTAATACCTCATATAACATTAGTATCGAATAACACGAAAATCGCATAACATCAAGGAATCTGGGGGGAAGAATTGCATCAGATAACATTAAGATCCTATGGGATGCTTCAGATAACAACCGCGAAAGCCTGTGTGGTTACAATGTATCTCTATGGATCCCATAGAGGATCAGATAACACGAAAAATCATATAACACGAAGACTTGTGGAACCAGGTTTTAGTGTTATATGAGGTTTTACTGTATTCACTTGCAGGAGAGCCAGTGGGTTACAAAAATGTTCTTATCCCCTTCTCTGCTATGGCAAGCTGTGGAAAAATACATGTACCATAATCTTGACATTTAATTGGAAGGTATAGGCTGTTGGAAAACTCTTACTGAAATCTATAATAAATAATGTCAGGAACAGCTCTCTCCTTTTTGCTGAGATCTTTGACTCTTCTAGTTTGTAGAAAAAAGCAAAGTGGTATTTTTCAGACACTTCACAGCTGCCTTAAGTGCAGGTTGTCTCCTACATGTCATTTTTGTATAGATCTGAGAATAAGCTCCAAATTCCTCTCTGTAGGAAGAAGCTGCTAGTGAGCCTAGAACCGAGAGCTTCTGTTTTGGATGCTAGTGCCATGAAGTGAACCACCAGTGGTGGGTGATAAGAGTGTTCCCAGGGAAGTTTTTAGTGTCAAATTACATGTTAAACACACTGTTTTGTTTTAACTCCAAACACAGAGCTCCTTCAAAGCACCATGCCCAAACAATCAGGTTTGCAGGTAAAGTCTATACTTAATAACAAAACAAAAAGATGTTCGTTTGCAACAGAGCGCAAGCAAGGTTGTGTTGAAGTAAATAAATAAGAGGTAAGAGAGCTGCCTCTCTAATGCCACGGTAACTGTAACATCTGATTTGATCCTTAAACTCTAGAATGGGAAGTGGGATCTGTGTTCCATCCAGATATTGCTAAACTACAATTCCCCTCAGTTTTCACCATGTAAATAGTGATAAAGATAGTAATGCTACAGACTAGCAATATGCAGAAGAAGGGAAACAGGCAAAAGTGGAAGTATTGTGGCAAATTTTGGACTAACACTTTTCAGCAAGAGCTTTTTTGGATTTAAAATCTATTCTCTCTCCCCTCCCTCCTAGATATTAAAGGTAAAGGTAAATGTCTCCCTTGTTCAAAAGCCAGTCGAGTCTGACTCTAAGGGGTGGTGCTCATCTCCATTTACAGCCAAAAGGCCAGTGCTGTTTGCATCTGCAGATGTTTCTGCATTATGTTGCAGGCATTAATAAATGCCAGAAAACATGGAATATTGCTATCTTTTCCACCAAAGTGCTACCTATTCATCTACTGGCAATTTCTTGCTTTCATACTGTTAGGTTGGCAGGAGGTGGGACAGAAGACAGGAGCTCACTCCATCACGAAGCCCTCGGCTCTAAAACTTCTGACCTGCCAATCTTCTGGTTGTGAAGTTCAGCATCTTAACTACTAAGCCACAATGGACCCTTTCAGATATTATGGGATTATAATTATTGCAAACTAACAGTGAGATAAATATATTAGCCCTAAAGATGCCATAGCTGTCCTACTAGTTCCATGAGTTAGTTATCTGATTACAGAGCCAGGGGCTGTGACTTCGATTCCCTGTTGTGCTTCCCAAGAGAAAAGCTTGCCCGTGTAGCCTTTGGCAAGCTGCATGGTTGTAGAATGACCCTGAAGAAGAGAATGGTAAATGACGGAGTCCTCAATACCTAGAAAAATGGAACAATCTCAATAGGTAGGAATTGACTTGATGGCACATAATGATGATAAAAAGGTCATCATCATGATCCAAAACTGGCTGTGGTGGCAGCAGAAGCAAACTATGACTGTTCCTCTTCTGAGCAGAAGCTTAGCGTGCCTTGGTGGGGCCCCGTATAAAAATTTGTTTGGGGGCCCTTAGGAAGGGTAAAGATTTCTCACAAAAGAAAACAAATTGCTTTTTTTGACTTTTGTCATTTGTGAAATAAAAAAAAAATTGGGAAGTTTTTATTAATTTTTGTTTACGCATGTTGGGGGCCCCCGTGGCCCGGGGCCCCCGTATAATTGATACGGCAGATACGGCGGTAGCTACACCCCTGCTTCTGAGAATACCTGGAAGTTCACCGTTTCCCCACTCCTGCTACAGGATAAACCCCTGTGATGGTGGTGATTTCCTGAAAAGGAAGATTTCCTAAATTTTGAACAATGTGGCTGAGTTATTACTTACAATTATTAAATTGGAAATCAGAACAATCAAGCAACAAAGCAAGACCTTCCTCTTCTTCCAAATATTTCCCCAGTCCATTATTATAGCTGTAGAGCATTTGAAGAACTGCCAAACCAACAATCCCTCTAGCCTTCTTTCCAAAAGCAGTTGTTAATGACCATAGCTTTTATTGGGCTAGACTCATATTTATAAATATATGCATATATTTATTTCCTGTTCTTCTTTCATGTCCCAATCAAACCCTGTACTGCCAAAATGAAACCACTTTCTTGGCTTTGTCATTGACCAAACTTAAGTCCTCATTGGTGCATGTTTCTGGCAGTAATTTATTTATTTATTCTTCAAATTTATGTTGCCACCCAACTCAGCAATGACTTTGGGTTGCTAACAACAATTAAAAGCAACATCAAAACTAACTAAAAGCCCTTAAAAACCCCATTAAATGGGGAGATCAGTGATGGGCAGATCAGTAAATGAGCCTGGTTCTGTATCTCTCCACATTCACAGTGTGGGTTGCTGTCCATCAGCAGCCCGTACTTGAGCATGTTGGTCTTGCATTTACAGACTACAACCCTCAACCTAATCAGGGTCCTCCAAGTGATGTAGGAGAGGTTGAGTTCTTCTGCTATATCTTCCTTTAATGTTGTTCCTTGTCCAGTGAGCAACTTCCTCCATATTCTAATTTGGTTTTGCTCTTGCATGCCCTCAAGAATGTTTGTTCTTGCCAATTCCTGGATCTGAATTATTATTAATGATGTAATAAATAATAGATCAATCTGTTTATGTTCTGAATTAGTTTTGCACATATTGGGTCAAATCATTTTAAGAAACATGAAGGATAGTGTCTCCATGGATGAAAAACTCTACTCAAATTCTGACATGCAGTTAGGCAAACCAGAGATCTTCCTGTTGAAAACGAAGAGTTTTTTCCATGAGCAAAGGGTAGCAAATACCCACTTGTGCAAATTCCTAGAAAATGACAATTGTGCATTGTAAAAATTGAACAGGATCTCTTTGTTGATTCATAAGTCCTTCTTACACTCTCTATACTATTTTTAATGTTCAACATTTCACATAATTTTTGACATACTCTTCACTGAGTAAGTAATCATTCGGTCCTTAAGCACTGCATTTTGTACCACCCCTTTCCAAATGAATGATCTCAATAATGAATTATTTAAAATTCATTTAAGATTTGTAATCATACAAATCTTTTAGCTTTAGAGGAATATTTGCCATTCAGTGTAATTATCTGGTAAAGCTGGGGATGGTTTGGTGTAGATTACTTTCTCTGTGGGGATTTGCTGAGTTTCTCAGACTTATCTTTAAATTAGAAACTGTCTCATTTTGTGTGTGAAAGATTTACTGCTCCTAGTGAGAGATGCCTCTCATACAGTCATATTGGATTGGTTCTAGGTATTCTACAAGAGATATGTAGCTAGCTAAAAATCAGACTACATATTCTGCAGAAGATTCATGGCTGCATCTTCTGTGAATTCTAACTCATTGACAAGAATTATCTTGTACAACTACATGATCACAACTACAGGTTGTCCCTGCTGTGCTTATGTTAGTGCTGAGTCTCAAGTGCAATCATCAACACAATTCTGTCAGCACATTATGCAGTCAATCATGCCAGGGAGTTGTGACTGTTTGCCCAACTGCACACTTCAGTTCCTTGTGGCTGGGCATAATGCCCAACACATTTGTGCCGATGTAACTTAAGGACCATGGTGGCTTAGTGGTTAAAACATTGTGTTTGGCAACCAGAAACCCAGCAGTTTGAGACCCAAGTACTGTATGATGGAGTGAGCTCATGTTGTCTGTTCAAGCTCCTGGCAACCTAGCAGTTCAAAAGCAAAAAATTGCTAGTAGATAAATAGGTACTCAGTTTGGCAAGAAAGGTAACAACATTCCATGTGCTCCAACATCTAGTCATGCTTGCCGCATGATCATGGAAATATCTGTAGCTGCAGACAGTGCTGGCACTTTGGGTGTAAACGGAGTTGAACACCATCCCTTAGAGTCAGACATGACTAGCTTTTGAGCAAGTGAGACCTTTACTTTGAACTGTGGATTACACTAGTTTGAACAGGACACTGTCCATGTTGTCAAGGATTTTAAAAAGCTATAGCCAGCTGTGGACTCCCTCAAGAGAGTTAATAGTCAGTTATAAAGCTTTGGGTAGTCTGGAAAAGAAGCAAAAGATTCAGGTTTCAGAATCAACTTGAGTTAAAATCATGGTCTTTTGAAGGAATCTAAACTGAACAGACTAATTTTCCCAGGTGACAAAGTGAGATATGTGCCAAATGTTGTCTTCTGTGTCTTCTTTAGCTCATAGAAATACACTCCCAGAGAACTATATAGGGATGTTCTCCGGTGATACATACAACATGGATCATTTTTTAAAAAAAATACAAATAAACCCACTCTCTCTTTTTCAGTGCATCTCTTTTTCTCAGTGACAGAGTTGTCTTCCACAGCCACAGGTGTTGAAAACAGACGTGAAAACAAAATGTCATCTCCTTGGATTTCCCATGATGCCACTTAACAGAGGAAGTCATTACAATGTCATGTTTGCCTTCACAGTACATTGGGACAGATGCAGGGTATAGGCAGGAAGCATCCTTTAGTAATTTCTTCAGTGTATTAGTCACACTGTAGCTTTCCTTTCTATCAGCTATTCATGGATATTTGTTCCAGTAATTCCATTTCATTATAGTCACCTTGAACCTAATTGTGTCATGTATATAATAATTATGGATGCTTTTGAGAATGTAGAGGCATAGTATAAATTATGTTGATTGTTTTGTGTATTTTTCTTCTGTCTTTATCCTTATTCAGTAGGGGCTTAAGGTGATTGTTTGAGGTCATTTGCAGCAAAAATCCTTTCAACCCAGAATAATTTCTGACATATTCTTGTTTGCTTCAGATCAGAGAAAAGGGCAGTTTTGTCAAACATCTTCTTGCCATTATTTTCTGTTGAGAAGAAATATAAATACAAAGGAACAGTCAATATATACAATGCTGACCTAGGGGAATTTGGAGCAGTCTAGTTTGCACTGCTGAACAGAATCCCAAGATTCTGTTCAACATCTGTGCCAAGTTTCCAACATCTAGGATTGATCATTTTAGGGTTATGGCAGAAATAGATAAATAGACATATATTTTCTTTCATTATTATAAATCTGCTCTGTCTTCTGACACTGTTTGCAGAGGAGGATCCGAAATTAAAGTCATATTTTCATTTTTGAACATATTAATATTTATTTCATGCTTTTACTTTCTTTTTCTGGCATAAGATATCCACGAGTATGTTGATATAGTTAGTGCTATGTTTGCTGATGAGCCAAACTCAGAAGAGTACAACTTAATATGTATGCAGTCCAACCCTTAGATTCTGAAAACTGATAAAATTATTATCACTATCCTATATTTGCTTAACATTACCAGCTTTAAATACTGCACAAATGATCCCTAGAGTCATTCCACCTATGGTACCCCAGGCAGAAAGACAAATCCAGACAAAATTGACTATGAAATTTCTATGGCACTGCCATTTCCTCATGCTGCAAATATGGCATTAATCCCACTAGAACAGACTGTTTCTAATAGACCTCATAAAATATCAGAAAGCTTGTTCATGTTATATAAAATCATAATATTGATTTACAAGGTACGGTTTGTGTATTTGAAATTGCAATTCTGTTGACTTCCCTAGGGCTTACTTTTGAGTAGACATATCTAACATTGACCTTTTATTGTAGAGTCAGGGAGAAGAAGAAATAAATATTTTATATTTTAACTAATGACTAACAAACACCCCTCTATATTTTCCCCCTTCAACAGCCAAAGCTATACATTTTGGTTCCTTCACAGCTCCTCCAACTGCCACTGTTCACTCCTACGTGAATTTCTGGTGCCTGATCAGATGTAATATATTTTTGGCAGCTGATATATTATTTTTCTTATCAGCCTCTGACAATTTGTATTCTAACCCTCCTGCTTTGTCATCACACCAGTCTGGGAGAATTATTCTAGTGTGACCACTGTTTGAATGTACTCTTTGGTATATTTTCAAATTCTGCCTGAGGCAGATTCTCTGCCTGCCATTAAAAAAAAAATACCACCCTGATGACCTGAGAGAGAGAAAAGCAGTCTGTAAATCAGAAAATAGTGCACTGGTGCAGCCACTGCTTTGTATTAAGATACTGCTGCCTTTTGTTTCACTTAACTAAGATGAATGATACTGTGAAGAAAATATCTTCTTTTCTAAACAAAATAAATGCATTAAAACACAGACAGAAAGACACAAACACACACGACACACTTGAAATGGCGTTCACTGCAAATGGTACAGAGAGAAACGCTTTGTTTCCCTTTAAAAATTAGGAGTTCATTCAGTGAAAATGCTTGGCATTTTTTTCTGCAGAGAAGAGAAATTTGATAGTCTACTATGCTGAAGTGGGAAACTTCCCATGCAGTAGCTAAAGATCAAGGTCAAGCTACTTGTGCACAATTCTTTTTGCTCTTTTTAAAGTTTCCATTTAGTGGAGAGGATGAGACGTTAAATTTATGAGTACCTACAGCATACTAGTAAAAAATGTATAGCCAGCAAGCTGCATTTGACAGGAATGTGAAGCCTTCTAAAGCCAGCCATGGACATCTGTAGGCTTACAAGCAGTTCATTTTTTTTTTGTAAGTGGCTATTGTCAAACCAGGATACCAAATCTTAATTTGAAATCCATCTTCTTCTTTCTTGTCCAGGTCAAACTTTTAACTGCCAAAATGAAGCCACTCTTTTAGCCCTGTCATTGGCCAAAATTAAATCATCATCAGTACATGTTTCTGGTTGTAATTGACAGGCCAGTAAATCTGCTGGATTCTGTGTCTTTCTACATTCACACAACATGTTGTTGTCCACCAGCAGTCCTTAACTGAGCATGTTGGTCTTACATTTAGGTATCCAACCCTCAGCCTATTCAGGGTCCTCCAAGCGACATAGAGGAGGTTGCATTCCTCAGCTGTATTCTTCTTTAATGTTATTCCATGTTCAGTGAACTCCTTCCTCCATCTTCTCATTTAATTTTGCTCTTGCGTACCCTTAAGAACATTTGTTTCTTGCCATAAAACTCTTCTTGGCTCTGAGCCAGCAGACTTGGGGCACATTCAGAGGATGTCTAAGGTCATTCTCTTGCTTAGTTCTCTCAGCATCTGTTGCTTTCTCTCCTTATCTTAGGTGGAGCAATATTAACAAGAGAATATATTTTCTCAACTAGTGTAGGTTTGAGGGATCCTGTCACAATATGCATTGTGCTATCCTGATGTTTCTCCAATAGGAATGCAGCTGCCTAGGTTTTGGAACTCTTATTTGGGTGTGGCTGCTATAAATTATCTTGATGAGGAGCTGTACTTCCAAGCTGACCATTACACTTATATCATTTTAGAACCACCCTTGCCCTTCATGAGGCTGTGCTATAGAATTGTGCTATATCAGTTGAAGAACTATGAAGTCTGTTGTGGACTGAGATGGGTGTGCCTCAATAGGCTGGTTGCTTTCCTTATTTTCTACTGAATTGTGTAGAAAACATTGGCCCCAATGAAATCAGCATGGGCTTATTTCTGGCTTGTTTAGCAGCAGATCGGAGATCTGGTAGTTCCGTATGTGGAAAGTTAAATGGAATGAACCCACAGTGAACAAAATACTAGGCATTAAAAGGGTTACCATATCTCAGGATTTGTCCTGAGATTTCAGGATTTTTGGACTCTCCTCAGGATAGCGGCCGGATTTTGCAAATCTCATGAAATCTCAGGATTTTTAGAATTTTCAATAAAAAACAGCTTATATTTTAAAGATCTCTTTAATAAAAAATTAAACAAACTAAAATAATCTTCCTTTGGTAATAATTGCACAATTAAGATCAATCCTTATATATCTAAGTCGGTGTTTAATCAGTTTTGTCATACTTATTTTGTGAAGATACCTGTTTAAGTAAGGTTTTTTCTTTAATTATTGATTTATAAAATGCCCCACATGTTACACTCTTCAAATTATATTGAATTAAAAGTATAGCTCGAACTGAAGACACCTTTAGTCGATTTCTTTCATTCGACCATTGAGCCCCCATGATAGAAAAAACTCTTTCTACGTTGGCATTTTGGGCTGTAATTGCAAAAATATATTGACAAATATGCAACATCTCTGGTAATCGTGAAATACCTATTTTCTTGAAAATGGTTGCCCACAACGCATGAAGCATTACGTCAAAAAACGCTTCTTCTTGTTTTGTTAAAAAACTATTCAGAGCTGCATTTTCGTCAAATAATTTCACATCATCGATGTGTACTCCTTTTCCATTCAGATAATGAATTGACAAAGCAATCTGATCAAAGTCGATCATTTCACCCTTTTTCAGCATCAACCAATTAAAGACTTTGAAATCATCTAAAGGCTTCATCCACTTGATCAAATATTCTATGCAAGTCTTATACATATTTTTAAGGTCTTGCTTGAAAACTTCTTGGTTTTCCGCAGTGCACTTAGCCAGTAATTCTCGCACTTTTAGTGACATGAAGTTTCCATTCGCTCATGCAACTAAAATTTCGTGTGTGGATTCGAGAATTCTTTTGATATCTAGAACAGAATTGCTTTCTTTTTCAATGTCTTCGATTCTCACCTGAAAGATTGACATCAGTGAGTGAGCGAAAAATAAATAAACTTCGCTGAGTTCATTTTCAAAAAAGTTCTTCAAAGTAATTGGTACACCAGGAGTAGACAAAAAGTACTGCTTCAACAGCTCATACATCTTCAATATTCTCTCGATCGCTGGAAAGAGACTAAGCCAACGTGTCTTGCTATGAAACAAAAGTTTCTGATAATTAACGTCTATATACTCGCTGATATCCTCCAACGCCTCCGTGTGTACAGTGTATACAGAAAAATAATTAAACAGCTTCATTACAACAGATTCTATATCAATGTGAAGATTATCAGTGCGTGTTGAATACAATTGTGTAGAATGTGCGCTGGGCACCCAACTCCTACGATATCTTTTTCTAGTATGTTTTTTAAATTAGTCCAAACATTTTGTCCTGGTTACCAATCAACTCCGCCAAAATTAACATTAGCGTTGTCTGCCGTAAATGATACACATTTTGTCAACAATTCGTGCTTTTGCAAGCTTGTTTTAATTATCTCTGTTATAGTGTCAGCAGTTTCATCAGGTGTGCTCAGCACGTCTAACAGTTTTGTTTTAATGCCTTCTTGCCAGTCAAAAAATTGTATCATAATAGGAAATATTTTTTCTGCGCCATGATTACTTGCATCTGTGGAGACGCCCAAGTAGTTGACATTTTGTAATGAGACTTTTACCTGTTCAATTACCCACGGAGATATCACACCCGTAACAATAGCTTCAGTCTTCGTTCTTGCACAAGAAATACTATTCACAGTGTTAGAAACGGCAAAAATAGCTTTCACCAGTTGGCTGGTGCAATCCATAGATTTAAATGATTGGTGATGTTTCACTGTGTGAAAAGCTAAAGTGGCCTCAGCGGTGGATTTTTTGTCAGTCAGTCCAGAACTTTGCAGTTGAAATAAAGAGTCAATTTTAGTGGTACTTGAAACAGTTAAAGCATTTTTCTTATGTTTTTCCGTTAGGATATGTTTTTCAATATCGGCAGCTCCCTTAAACTTAATTGAAAAATAATTGTTACATATTGAACAAAACACTTCGGTAGGTTCTCTACCAACTTTCATAATTGGAAATTTTTCTTTTAAAACATTTGTAAATGTACAGCTGTATCGTGGTCACTTATTACTTGAAGACATTTTCAACTTGTATCCGATATCCGATTCCGCCCGGCCGTGGCGACACTCAAAGTGATGCCTTCCAATATTCGCAGTGGTGCAAGCCGAACTGACTGAGTGAGTGTCACTGCACCGCGAGAGGGTGGTGCGTGGGAAGTGGGAGGGGGTGCCATGCTCTGAGTGCAATCTGCAATGCGTGAGCAAGATCCGCAGTGTATAAAAATGATAATATTACGACTTTTTTAAATTGTTAAGTATGTTTGTGAAAAAAATCTCAAACTGTAAATAATCTCAGGATTTTTCAATGGAAATCAGGCCTTTTCTCTGGACTTTTGGTTTTTTCATCTGGTAATCCTACTTGCAGAAGTCCTTTGTGAGAAGCATTTCTGCCTTGGTGCAATTTAAGCTACCATTTATAATAATGTCACGTTAATGCTATCACAACTGTCAATCAATAGGATTTCAACCATATATTCTTTCATCTAGAAAAGTAAAGTTGGGTAGATAGCTCGTTGGTTTACGTATCTGGCTGTGGAGTGAGAGATTGGGAGTTAAATTTTCCACTGTGCCTCCCAGGAGGAAAGCTGGACAGTCCCAGAATGTCCCCCAGAAGAAGGGAAGGGGAAAATCACTTTTGTTTATTCTATACCTTAGAAATACAGGAAAAGGGTTGCCATAAATAAGAATTAACTTGATGGCATGCAGTTATTCATTATAGAAAAAAGATGACCTTTTGTTCCTGCTTTTAAAAGGAGCTATGCTGAAAGCAGGCTTATCTGTTCTGTAAAGTAAAGGTCACCCTTGCTCTAAGCCAGTTGTGTCTGATTCTAGGCCAGTGATAGCAAACCTTGGCACTCCAGGTGTTCATGGACTTCAGTTACCAGAAGCCCAAGTCAGTACTCCTGCTGAACAGGGCTTCTGGAAATTAAAGCTCAAGAACGCCTAGAGTGCCAAGGTTTGCCATCACTACTCTAGGGGTTTGGTGCTCATATCTGTTTATAGTCAAAGAGCCAGTGTTGTCTGCATCTTCAGACATTTCTATGGACATGTGACAGGCATAACTAGACACCAGAGTGCATGGAATGCTGTTACCTGCCCACCAAAGTGGTATCTATTTATCTACTTGCAATTTCTTGCTTTTGAACTGCTTGGTTGCCAGGAGCTGGGACAGAGACGGGAGCTCACTCCATCGTGCAGTACTCTGGTCTCGAATTTTTGACCTGCCTACCTTCCAGTCATCAAGTTCAGCATCTTAACCACTAAGCCACCAAATCTGTAAAGATCACAGTTATCGATGTAGAAAGATCTATGGATGTTTCACTCATGATATTTGGATTGCACTGGTGGTAGACTCCAGAGTGGAAGATGCTGGGGACAGAGAACAATGGAGATACTGGTGGATATGTTGCATCCAAAACATATAGAGATTCTAGCATCACCCTTGAAGAGTTTTGAAATGTGTCATGCTTGGACTACAACATCCATGTTTTCCAAGTATTGTGGTCATAAGCTCTGCTCCCACTCATACCAGTCTGGAACTGGTTTAAGCATTCCCATTGAAACACAAATATTAGAAACAGTGGAGGAGGTTATCCAAGAGATCACAAAAGACTTAGGGGAAGACCACCTCACAGATGGGAAGATTTTTGTCAAGAAAAATGTTGGACCAACATAGAGAAGAACTGCCAGGGACAGATCGTTGTGGACAGAAGTTGTGCAGAATGTCATAGCGGAGACTTTTAGTCATACAAGGACTTGTCGCTGAATAATGACTCCATGTGGTCCACTTTGGAGTAATTACAGTCTTGGTGACTCACTGCAATAGTTGAAGGAGGTTTGGGGGAAAAATGAAATCGGAGAAAAAAAAGTATGAGAGAGACAGTTCTGTTCCCTAAAACTCCTGCTCCAGTTGGCACAAACCAGTGGGGCTTGGGAAGCATCAGGACCCAATTCACACATACCCTCCAATTTCTCTGTCAAACCATCTCTGTGAGAACACTCAACACTGGCTTTGTAAATAAAATGCCTTATTATCAATTGAAACTATTTTGGAAGATGTCACTGCCCCCCCCCCCCTCCAATCTAGGCAAATGCAGTGATCAGCAAGAGTTCAGCTCACAAAATAAATCTCCAAGTTTTGCATCATGCACCCTCCCAAAACTTTCTTTTAAAACATCCTTCAAAAAAAGGGAAATAAAGTAATTTTGTTGTGAAAGTAGGAATGCCACATCTTTATCCTGTCTTCCCAAATAACTTTTTTTGTACTTTATTGTTAATTATGTGTCATTCAGACATGCAGTTTCATAAACAAGACAAGAACACTAAGTTGCATCCCTTTAGGAAGCAAAGGATGGTAATAACTAGATCTTTGTTTGATTTGTCTCCCCGGGTTTCCTCCCTAATAACTGATTTATGGAATCAATTTGAAATAGCACATCATACTTCTTTAGCAGAGCGCTTCCATTGCATGGGCGTTCAAAACTCTACAAGTTTTGAAGTGGTTCATTTTTAGAAGTAAGATTAAAAATTAATCTGAAGCTCAGAAGATGACAAAGAATGTGACAATATGGGGAACTCTGAGGCTGAATGAGGATAAGGGCTAATGTATATTTTATTTTATTTTATCAGCTTGAACATACAGTACTTGTATAACAATTTTATTTGCTGGGGAATATCAATATATTAGGAAATATCAAAGGTGGCTTCACTTTGGCAGTTTCACATCTGGATGTGGAAGAAGAAGAATTGGATGGGTGGTCTTGTTTTGGAGAATTATGTCATCATTGGAAGAGTAAGACAGTTTATTCTATGCTGTCCTTAAGAAACTTATAAGAACGTCTATTGCTCTTTATTTTATCCTTATAACAACCCTGTGAGGTAGCTTAGGTTACTGACTGGCTAATCAAGAGAATGTCAACACTCAATGGAGAATTTGACTTTAAAAAATGAATTCAATGTTTGTCCCACTTAGTACAAAGCCATGGAAAAGAATGCACTTAACTGTAAATCATAACTAATTGAAAGCTTGTTGACTTAGAGATCTGCTACTGGATTAGCTAGAGAGGGTGAAACAATCATTCATAAGGAAAATTGTGTTCCATTCATATATTGACGTGAGCTTATTTAATCATACACATTGTGAATCAATAACTGGAGCAGAATGCTATTGTCCTTTGGTTTTCAATGCTTCAATAGTGGTTTTGCAGAGCAATTCTCCCAAGTGAAAAATGCACCAACTGAAAAGTGTATAAACAAAAATTAGCAAGAAACTGGAAGGGAAATAGGGAGGTGTTTGTTAGAATTGTAAGTGCCAAAATGCACAGAGTTGACAAATGTGCACAAAAATGTACATGTTAGAAGAAATGCTTACACAAATTCATGTATTGATGTGTGTGGACTTAAACACAGAAGGGAAAGAAGGAGCGTATATAAGAAAATAAAATTGATATGTGATTTTTGTGATGTAATATTTGTAGTTATGAAACATTGTTTTGCTGTGAGCCACCCAGAGTCACTATAAGTGAGTGGGGCGGCATATAAGTCGAACAATACAGTACAATACAATACAAAATAATGTGCTTTGTTTTGTTTCTACTTTTATCCAAATACTGTACTGGAATCCAACATGATTTAGAAAAGATGGTTCAAAACGTGAGGCACATGCCCCACAAGGGACTTGAATTCCCAGAAGCCTAGGTCAGTACATTGGCTGATCAGGGCTTTGGGGAATTGAATTAAGCTTCTGGGAGTTGAAGTTCAAAACCCAAAGGTTGGGAAACTCTGCTCTAAAGGTAAGAAATCATAATTAGATGTCTTAATTATTTGATCCCACAGTTAAATATGGAACCATACTGTAAATTTTCTGAAGAATCCATAATTATGTTATGTTAACAGTATGGAGGCTGTTAGGGTCTGGATGGGGGACAACAGGCTACAACTGAATCCTGGCAAGACTGAGTGGCTGTGGGTCAGGGATCCTGTGTTATCTCAGGAGTTACCATCTTTGGTTCTGAATGGGGCAGTTTTGCCCCAGACTGACCCGGTGCGTAATCTGGGGGTCCTCCTGGACTCGTGGCTAGAAGGGCTTTTGTGTTGTGCACCAGTTACGCCGGCTTCTGGACCAGGACTCCTTGCTCATGATCACATACGCTTTGATCACCTCCAGACTTGACTACATGGGGCTGCCCTTGGTGACCATTTGGAGGCTGCAGCTGGTCCAGTATGTGGTTGCTCGGGTTGCGATGGGGTGCGGGCGTTTTGCTCGTGCCTCACCACTGCCTCAAGAGCTGCACTGGCTCCCAGCATGCCTCTGAGTGCAAATCAAGGTGCTGGTTATTACCTTTAAAGTCCTACATCGCAGTGGGCCAGGATACTTAAGAAACCTCATCACCCCGAGAACACCTGTCCATCCCACCAGAGTGGACTAGAGAGGCTCTCTGGTTGTGCCATCAGCTAGAGAGGCTCACCTCTCTACCACTAGAAGGAGGGCCTTTTCTGTGTCCACTCCACTATGGAACCTCCTGCCAAGTGAGTTGCATCTCCAGACGGAGTTGCTGCCCTTCCAGAAGGGGTTAAAGGCCTGGCTGGTAGGGCATGTGTGGGGTGCGGGCCAGATGATCATCTCGGCCGGCTGGCTCTTTTGACCCCCCCTCTCCCTGTTATCTTTTTAATTTTTAATCTTTTAAACTTTTTAAATTTTTAACCTTTTAATTGTAATCAATGTTTTAATTGTGTTTTTAGCCTTGTAAGCCGCCCTGAGTCTTTTGATGAGGGCAGGATATAAATGTAATAATAATAATAATAATAATAATAATAATAATAATAATAATAATAATAATAATAATAATAATAATAATAATAATAATAAAGATAGAACACTATCCTACTTTGAGCATAAGGGCAACTGCATCAGCACTTCCTAATTCTGTCAACCCCCTAGTGCTGATCACATAAATGGTTGCACAACCAATCTTGAAAGCAGAGTGGGACTAAGCATGAAAAAGCAATCCTGTCAGATTCAGGGAATGCTAACATTTCTACAACTGTTCTTGTTTATTTATTTATTTATTATTCATATTTATCCACCTCCCTCCTCACCGAGGTGACCCAGGGCGGCTCACAAATCACAAAAGCACCTCAACAAGCACAAACATTTCTAAAACCCTCAGATATAAAACTGTGCAAGATTAAAATTTAAAATCTAAAATCTAAAAAGTTTAAAAAATACCAAATTACTACATCTTGAGGGAGGGAGGGGCTTGTTACATAGAATATTAAAGCACAGTTACATGTATCGGTTGAAATATTATTGCTCAGTGTAGTACATAACAATTTGAGTAAGCCTATTGAATCACTGGAATGTAGGGAGTAGATGACTCACTCCTCCCTACGTTCTCATTGATTCAGTGACTGTAGTGTCCTGCCATTTATTATGTTGAGCAACAAGATTTGGGCTGGTATCTTTAAAAAAATAGCCAAATTAAAAGCAGTCACTCCATCCAGGAAGTATGTGCTCAGCTAACAGCCTTTCCCTGAGCAGCCAGTCCATTGGTAAAAGTTTTTTTTTTTTTTTGAATAAGGACATCTTTGAATGTTCACTCTAGTGCAACCTATCCTACTATGGAAGGGAGCAACCACCGAGAAGGCTCTCCATTATAAGATTTATTTATTTATTTATTTATTTATTTATTAGTCAGATTTATTCATCGCCCTTCTCACAGAGTGACCCAGAGCGATTCACAATAAAAAACAACAACACAGTTATAAAATCTAAAAACTATTTAATTTTTTTTTTAAAAAAAAAACTAGCTAAAACCAGTTAAAAATTTAATGATTAAAAATTTATATTACATTACAACTAAGAACAACTAAGGACATGGGGCTCAGATAAGCCACCGGGCTGGGGATGCTATGCCACCCACCCCCCAAACCCATCCCACCAGCCATGCTTTCACTCCCTTCCTAAAGTCCAGCATCTCTGTCTGCATATGCAACTCCATTGGAAGGAGGTTCCAAAGGGCTGGAGCAGACACAGAGAAGGCCCTCCTTCTAGTGCCAGAGAGGTGTGCCTCTCTGGCTGATGGTACCACAAGAGAGCCTCTCTTGTCCGCTCTGGTGGGATGGACAGATGTCCTTGGGGTGATGCGTCCTCTTAAGTATCCTGGTCCACTACCATGTAGGGCTTTAAAGCTGATGACCAGCACCTTAAATTGCACCCGGAGACAAACTGGGAGCCAATGCAGCTCTCTGAGCAACGGTGAAGCACGAGCATAGCGCCCACACCCCATCACCACCCGAGCAGTCGCATTCTGGATGACAAAGCATATCTATGATGGTGGCAGTACTTGGAAATAGCCAAATTATCTCATGCATAAATGTGATATGTCAGCCTGGGTCCAAGAGATAGAACTGGGCCTATAAATACACCAGAATAATGTCCGTGAATTGACCAAAAACAGAGCCATTCACTCCTAATCAAAACGTAATTGCATCAACTGCTATTTTGGAGCCCAGTCAAAGTTTCTTAAAACTCTAGACCAGTGATGGTGAAACTTGGCACGCCAGATGTTCTTCAACTCCAATTCTCAGAAGCCCTGATCAGCAGGAGTGCTGACTTGAGCTTCTGAGAATTGAAGTCCAAGAACACCTGGAGTGCCAAAGGTTGGCCATCACTGCTCTAGACAGTGTGGTGTTGAGTAATTTGAGTATCCATATTAGTTTATTCAGGCTCTGAGATCAATTCTTGAAGCCCTGCTCAAGAATGCTGCAGTAAGAATTGTTGTCTGAAGCATCTTTGAAATGCTGGAGCCAGCATAGCAACTAGTGTAGAAAGGGCTCAGGTTAATAAGTAGTGTAAGACCACAGTTTTTGCTTCACCCAAAGCAGAAGGACTCTTTCCTGGAGGAACGGAGACACTCCTCCATTCTTTGGGACCAAAATAGCAGCTTATTTACATCCTGAACAGCTCCAGTGAACCAAATTGCTCCCGTACAGAATAACTTGGGACTTTAAATCACTCTGAATAGACAAGACCAGAACTATAGGCTCCTACTGGCTTCTCAATTTGATTACATTTATGGTTGGATTCACAAATTTTCTTTAGGAAAAGATTGAGAGAGAAGAGGGTAGATCAGCAGCGAGAAAACTCATTTATTTACGGCCAAATGGAACATACATGAAGGGACTTTCATACACCTGGTGATGAAAGAACTATGTAGCCAAATGCAATTGTTAGCTTGAAGTGAGAACACTCAGAATCATTGTGATAATCAGTACCAGCACACAAGCCATAGAAGTTATGATGAAAGGTTCTGTTAGAAATGGAAACTGTATAGCTCATATTTAGCCCAGGTGTCTGCTGAGTTTCCCAAACCTTCAGACTGAAATAAACTTTCAAATATTTGTTCATTTATAACAAGGCAGACTGTCGTATCAAGATGAATATAGGACAGTAGTAGAGACAAAGGCAGAGAAACTAGAAGAGCTGAAGAATTATATACTTTACAGATTTTAGAGGAGCCAAATACAGAGGGTGCAAAAATGTTTACACATTTTAGGAAAGTGAAAAACTATTAAAATTGTAGTACTCAATATATACCAATGACAAAAGATGAATGCAAATCACATTTGACTTCTGCAATTACAAGAGGTGCTCAAAGTTGTTACGATCCGTGTCTAGACACTTCTGATTATGGCAAACTACTGCTTAAGCAAAGTGTCCACTTGTATTGCTGCACATGCCAGTTCAATTCCGTCCTTAAGTACCACCAGTGTAGCTGGTTTTCTATGGTACACCACATCCTTTAAGGTCCCCCTTAGGTAGAAGTCAAGGAGTGTAAAGTTGTTCATGGGGGAAACTCTGTAAAGGTACAGTTCAGGTTTTACTCAACTTTACCTGACAAAGACCCTGCTAAATCAGGGCCTTCCACCCTGGGTGTCTCATTATTCAACACTTTAGGTAAAAGTAAAGGTCACCCTTGCTCAAAAGCCAGTCGTATCTGACTCTAGGGTTCAGTGATCATATTTATTTATTTATAGCCAAAGAGCCAGCACTGTCCGCATCTGCATTTCCAAGGACATGTGGCAGGCATGACTAGACACTGGAGTGCATGGAACGCTGTTTACCTTCCCACAGACTTCATTTCTTAAAAATATTGGATAGTTAAAAACAAAGATATTCCAGAGGTACAAAATTCCAGTATCAAAAATAAATATAAGCAAAATTGACTAAGCAAAACATATTAGAGCCAATCAAAGTTCCTTTCCAAATAAAACAATAAAACCTATTTACGTAATCATTTTGGCTCAATTGCTAATTCATTTCAGTGAGCTTATGTGACTACATATCTTCTCAGGGTTCAACATCAAACTAACTCAAAACCCATCTTTTTCCTACTCTAAATCCCATGTAACACAAAACCAAAACACCATTACCCACTTCATTAGAATTAACCAATCAAAGCACTTCTAACCCATAGCAAAGCCTTCATTCCCATAACATTTCACAATTTGAAGTTTCCAGTTCACTCTGTTCCATCTGGCACCATCTCAAGGCTACTTTGGCACTATTTGCAAGGCCTCCTTGCACCTGGTGATAAAGAATTACCCAAAACAAATTCCTCTACTACAGTTTAGTTAGGCTTTTAACCTCTTCCTCACACAAGTTTAACCATTTTCCTGACACACAAACAGGCTTCATACGTTACAAACTCAACCGTATGTCTTGATCCTATCCATTTTCCTAGCAAATTCTCATCGATGTAAGCTCTCACATCTCGGTGGAAGTACGGTGGGTCACCATCTTGTTGGAAGTAAACTCAGTCATTCCCAAAAAGTATGGACGTGCTCAGCATGTCTGGGCATCCTTGACCAGAAACAGTACCTTCAAAAAAGAATGATCCAATTAGTTCCCTTAATGACAGGTCACACCAGGCTTTAAGGCATGGTAAATTGACTTCTGTTTCCACATGAACGTGTGGATTTCCTGGAACCCAATACACATTGCTCCATTCAAACTATGCTTCTTCAGACTGAACCATTTCCCCCACAAACTTCCCATCCTCTCATACTATGTTTGGAACCACTCACAATACTGCCTCTTTGATCAGGGTCATCTTCATTCAGTGTATGCAATAAGTTTGGGATGAAACCTTCCCATTTTGCCATTTTAATAATCTGCTCTACTATCTACTGTGCACACTGTTTGGTAGACGTCTGTGGTGAGTGTGTAAACTGTTGCAACACCATAGCAGGAAAAGCAGGACTTGTTGTGGTGCAAGGCCTCCCTGATCTCCTCCTGTGCACACCAACACCATGCTTCTCAAACTTATCACAAATGTGTGCAGCTGTTAGGCATGTTGAAAATTCTGTTGCATTCTCGTGCTTCCACTGTTGTACTTCCACAACGCTCTCAAATTTCAGATACCACTTCAAAATGGTCCTGAGCTCTTCAAACAACAACTGTGCTTCTGCCATTTTCTTTGACTGTCCTGCCTGTTGCATGGTGACACTAGCATTATTTCATTTGAGTGAACATCATATTGCACATTGCTACTGTAATTCAATTCAACTTCAGAAAATAAGACATAGATACCATCTCTTAAAATGTGCATACATTTTTGGCACCCTCTGTATTAGCAATTGAGCATGCAATTTCCATTTTTCAACTTGCCACACTTTATAGTGCTAGAAGGTCTTCTTTGATGATAAAAGCACAATAAACAAAGAATTTTACTTCTTGGAAGAGTAAAAGGGAAACTGCATGAAACTCTTGGTGTATGTGTGTGGAAAACATTCCAGAAAAATCATGACGGGGGAAAATGGAGGATCAGCCTTCATCGACTCAGTGCTGAAGATGAGTACATTTGTGGAAGCAGAGTATCCTCAAATAGCTGTCACAACCATAGACAAAGTTTCTCAAGTGTAAATAAATTAACTGATGCAAATTCTTCATACCTACACTCCACCTACCTGTTCAGACAGTAGGGAGCTGGTCTTTCCTCCTCATTGTTTTAAGGAGCCTTTTCATGGA